>SJYQ01004926.1:929047-1072614 GCA_006410935.1 Redunca redunca
CAAAGAGTTGGACACGACTGAGTGACTGAGCTGAACTGAACTGACTGATACAGGATCCATGTGCCAGGCACCATACGACCACCCGTTCTGGATGTGTTCTCTTATTAAATTCTGACATTTGACCCCCAAGGTAGGTTGCACTATTTGTCCCATTTTAGAGACCAGAAAAAGAAGCTCAGACTGTGGAAGCAACTTGCCTAAAGCCCACACTCTTGTCTCTCAAGCCCTTTGCTCTTAAGCTCTGTAACAGAGCTCTTCAAATAAGGAGATTTTATTTGCAGACCAATAGCTCAAGAGGTTTCCTGGGGCCTGGCTTTCCTCTCTGCCCTTCCCTGACCCACAGCCTCACACATAAGGCCATTTTCCCTGAACTACCACTTTCCAACTACTCCCCTTATTGCCTCCCCCCGCCAGAATTGGGCAAACTACCCATGATGACATTTGCTGGTGACACAGTGGTTTCAGTTACCAAAGAAGAAAACTGAAGACCAGCAATCCAGGTGCCTACCTCCTCCTCCCTGTTCCTAATCCCACTAGCAAGCAGTCAGTCTGGATATTCAATTTAAAATGAATTAAGGAAGCAACTTTAGTGAAGAAGGACGTCAGCGTGGCTTTTAAAATCTCACAGTTAATGAACATCAAATTCCACTCTAGTCTCTGAGAAGGTGACCTTTTGATGCATAAACTTGACACATCCTCTGTGGCCAGAGCTGCCTTTGTGCTGGGATCCTGTCCCCAGGGCTGGGCGTGCATGTCTGCTGTGAGGTCAGCCCAGAGCAGGCAGCCAGTCCCCCATTCACCCTCTGATAGAGCTGGAAGGCAGGAAGCCCTGCCCACTGATAGACTTGACTGATCAAGGGAAAAGCCAGGCCTTATTCTTTATTTCAAATAATTTTTAAAATTGTGGTAACGTACACAGAGGGCGTCCCTGGTGGCTCAGTGATAAAGAATCCACCTGCAATGCAGAAGGGTTGGGAAGATCCCCTGGAGGAGGGCAAGGCAACCCACTCCAGTATTCTTGCCTGGAGAATCCCATGGACAGAAGAGCCTGGTGGGCTGTGGTCTGTAGGGTCAGAAAGAGTCGGACATGACTCAGCAACTGAACAATGACAACATACAGAGAACACAGAAAGTACCTTCCCATAGCCCAGTTTACGTGCCAGGCTCCACGGCATCCAGGGCGCTGATGCCCCATGGTCACCCATCTCCAGGCCTCACCTCTGGGCTCCCTAAGGGTTTCCACCCCACCCTACCTTCCCCGACGTCTGTTCCACTTCTGCCCTCACACACTGGCCTCCGCTTCTCCAGGTGGTGATCGCTTTCTGCAGAGGCACCACGCTGGGGGATGAAGCCCGCACTACAACTACCATGTGGCACAGGGCCGCACTCTGACAGCCTCTGGGGATCCTTGCAGACTCAGGCTGGACCTCCCTGCCTGGAAGCCTCAGGATCTGCCCTTTGGACAGCCCAGGATCCACCCCTTCGCTCTCCAGGCTTCTCCATGTCAGGAGATGCTTCAGAAAAAGGTTACAATCCCACACCTCCTTGAGCAGCCAGGTGGTCCTGGGCAGGTGGCCAAAACCTCAAGGAGCCTACACACCCTTCTACAAAACAGGCCCCATATCTAACTGCCAGGGTGGATGTGAGGACTAAAGAACAGCCGTGTCAAGGGCCTGGCAGCAGGAAAGCTGTTAGATGCCGACACTCTCCTTCCATGGGACAGTGCCAGCTCCTACTGCTCACTACCCCAGCGCCCTGTCTCTACCACACTCCTTCTCGTCCTCACTGCCTCTTCCCACCACACCCCCGTCCATCTGCTCCTCACTCTCTGCCATCGACTGGAATCCAAAAAGTTTGTATTATCCCACCACGTGGTAGAAAGAGAGAGGCTGGCCCTCCACTCTCTGAACACCAAGGAGCCTCTGTTTCTAACATCTTTTCTTGCCTGAGTCTGGCAGGAAAAAATGCCTGCTTAAAAAGAGATGTCTCCTCTCAAGCAGGGAATGTACAGAAAGAGATGGTTCCCTAAATGCCAGTTTACAGCCTGGAGGGGGAGCCCAGAGCCTCCTGGGCTCAGGAAAAACACACTCTTGTCCTGATGCTTACCAAATGTTTAATCCACAGATACAAGACATCCCTTCCTTCCCTTCCTCTTTGTGAGTGAGAGAAGAAAGACAATCCCTTTTAGATGTGAAGAATAAATCACTTATTTCTAAAAGTCACTGAGCAGGGGGAAGAGACCATCTGTAGGCTTTGAAAGTCTTAAACACAGGGAAAAAACTGAGTAGACAAACCAGACTGGAATGGGCTTCCACAGACATCCCCCGGGCCTGTCTGTAACTTTAATCTCCTAGAAGAGAGAGTAATCTGATTGTTCCTCTGCTTGGGAAGTACATGCCAGGACACTTGGATTACATCACTTCTCTGACCAGAAACCTTCAAAGGCAACCAGAGCCCACCAGGAGATGGTCCTCATTTAGTTTGCTGACTTGTCATGAAGCACTAAATTACAGGCACCCTGAACTAGTCTCACTGTTCCCTGAACAAACTCCAACCATCACTTCTAGGCTCCATTCTTGATGCTTTCTTTACCTGGCCTGTCTCAGGACACCCTCTCTCAGGCCAGACTCTGATGCCACCTTCACAAAGCCTTTCCTATCCTTTGACTGCATGGAATCCACCCTCCTTGGCCTCCCCTGGTGCTTGGAACCTCCCTTTTCGCATTCCTCTTGCAGAGGCAAGAATTCAAACCAACTTCATGAAGATGGGTCCACCCTAGAGATGCATCATGGTCGTGTACATACTTGTCTTCACCTCCACGCTTGATGATGCAACTTTGAAGGCAACACCTGTGTCTGCCTCCTGGCCTCCTTCACTCTGCACCCCTGCTCCATGCCTGGAACTCTTCAGGTACTCAGTAAACATCAGTCTACTAAGCTTTGCAAGTTGATGACACTTCTCTCAGCATACAGCCTGTGGATACAACCTCCTCTCCAAGTGGATCTTTGCAAATGTAGATAAGGAACCTGAACCCAGCAATACACACATCCCGGCAGAATGGCTGCACTCTGCAGGGAAACCAAGGAAAAGCAGAATTTTCTCTCTGTGACAGACTGGTGACCACACTAGGTCTGGTCTGCGATTCATTCGTGCGTTCAATTCTGTACCCTGAAGGAGACAGGTCTCAGATGAGGCAGAAGTCTCATCACCTCAATTCCTGCTTGAGGCATCTGGTGTTAATAGCTTCTAAGCTATGCACATTTCCAGGTGAAGCTCTGAGTTTTTAGAGCCCTTCCCAACCTCCCAGAAAACTAGGGCAAAGAGCTATTCCCTATTTCCTACTCTGTCTTGAAACCACCTCACTATAGAGTGTGATTTAAGACACAGAAAGCACTGCATTAGGCTGCAGACTTTCAAGCACCAATGAGCTCATTAGGTTCTTCTGCTCTGTTTCAGGAAATCCTATACCTGTGGGTTGAAGTAGAAATCCTAGAATGCCTTCCGAAGTGAAAATTCGTTGCCAAAACAGAATTTATAACTGTTGCCATGGCAGCGAAACCTGTCATGTTTTACTCAGCCTAACAATATCTAAACCCTGATGTTCTGAGAACAGGTAAAGTGGAATGGGCAAGTGTGATCTCCACAGGGGCCTGGGGTAAGATCCATTTTCCTGCTCTTAACCCGCTGTGCCTCTGTGTGGACCTCTAAACTGCCTGACTTCTCCCCCTGAGTGTCACTGCGGGGACACAGTTTTTAAACTGGGGGATGCTGGCTACAGCTTCTGCTTTTCTTTTCTTTTTTTTTTTTTTTGTATTTAGAGAACTGCTTAGGTTTCTCCTTACTTTGAAATCCTAAGATTTGGTGCTATCTTTTTTTTTTTTTTTTTTAATATTTCACAAACTTTATTCAAATTATTGAAATAGTCACAGAGCAATAAAACATGCAATTCTGAAGTGATGTCAGTATCATGGAGAAGGAAATGGCAACCCACTACAGTATTCTTTTTTTTTTTTTTTACATGTTTCAATGCCATTCTCCCATCTCATCCCACCCTCTCCCTCTCTCTCTCCCCCAGAGTCCAAAAGTTCACTCTATAGATCTGAGTCTGTTTTCTCGCATACAGGGTCATCATCCCCATCTTTCTAAATTCCATATATATGCGTTAGTGTACTATATTGGTGTTTTTCTTTCTGGCTTGCTTCACTCTGTATAATCGTGAAAGCTTCTGCTTTTCTACCATGTTCTTTGTGCATATGTGTATCCATGTGAGGCTCCCAAAAATATGTGGTCAGTGTGGGTCTCCCGGGTGTGGGGGACCATGGAGAAGAGCAGGAAGGAACAGGCAAAGGGGAGTTGGAGATTTTCAAGGGAGACTTGCAGTTCCCCAAGGTGGGGACCGGATGTGACATGATGAACAGCCCCTGCGTATCACTGAGCACAGGGGGAGAGGAGGCAGTAAGTCTAAAGTTCTAGAAGCTTCTGTGTGCTGAAGGAGAGGGAGCCACCCATACCATTCATGGGTGAAGGTAGATTTGGTGAGCAGAGATGGTCTGAATGAAACACAGGGTCCCAGGAGAACCCATCTGGGGAGCAAGAGACCTTGGTCAGAGCAGTGGGTCTCCATCAGGAAGCAGGGAAGTATGAAGGAGTTTCCAGAANAAGACTTTTCAATTTCAAGTGAAATTCAGGCTGCATTTCAAAAGTACTAACTAGACTTGCAGGTTCTATCAACCTCAAAGTACACACATATATCCAGAAGTCACTGAAATGGAGAAAAACTTCAGAGGGCCCCCTGGGCCTGAAGGAGATGAATGCTGACTGCCAAATCATAAGTAACTATCTAATTTTTTTTCTAACTTCTAGGCTTGCCAGGGCACATGGAAGATGTCAAGGAATGCAGGTGTACACACCCAGGGCCTCAGCATGTTCAAACACAGTCAAGCAAATGGCATCACACCACTATCCAAATAAGACTTAATACTGACACACTCCAAGCTTAGAGGAGGTGCCCACGACAGCCGCAGCCCAAGGCTTCCTTGGACTCTCTTAGAGAGTTTGGAAGCCTACCATCTTGGGAAGAAAAATTCAGAAAACCACAGGCAGAGAAGCACTAAAATAAAGAATGCAACAGCAGGAAAGAAAGAGAAAGCATTAAATGACTCTTCTTTGTAACTAACATCCTCGGTAGGACATACTGAGGAGCTGAAGAAGTGAAAGGCAAAGTTTCAGTTGCTCAGTCATGTCCGACTCTTTGCGACCCCATAGACTGTTGCCCACCACGCTCCTCTGTCTATGGGATTTCCCAGGCAAGAATACTGCAGTGGGTTGTCATTCCCTTTTCTAGAGGATCTTCCCTACCCAGGGATGGAACCTGGGTCTCCTGCATTGCAGGCAGATTCTTTACCATCTGAGTCACCAGGAAGCAACACCAGTTTATCATTAGTGATTCACCTTCCTGCCCATGGGCAAGGCTATACTCAGTCACCAAAAGGAAAGTGGTATCTTCAATAAGGGAGATGGAGTCACCGCAGTAATCTCCCCCTGGAGCTGCTTTTAGGGGTGTGACTTACCTCTCATCCAAACCACCCAGGCTTTCAGCCTGCCCCAAGCCTCCTCGCAGGAAGGGACTCTGTACACAGGAGCCCTGGTGGGGTAGAGTAGAAGTAGTCTAGGAACTCTATCCTCTGGCCACCACCCCACCCCTGGACATATCAACCCTCCCCACATAACAGGTTCTGATGTGGCAAGAAGGCTCTTGTTCTGCTGTAGATACGCCTAGTCCCCCAGCATCCAGAGTGAGAGGACAGACAGATCTCAATCATGGCTCATTGGCAAGACCAGCTTTGTAGGCACCTGGTCTACTCCAGGTGGAGGTGAGTGTGATGGTTAACTTGATGTGTCAACTTGACTGGGCTAAGGGGTGCTCAGAGAGCTGGTAAAACATTGCTGTGTGTGACTGAGGGTGTTTTTGGAAGAGATGAGCATTCAGTTGGTAGACTGAGTAAATAAGACCCCCCTTCCCAGTGTGGATGGGCATCATCCAATCCCTTGAGGGCCCGAACAGAACAACAAGGGGGAGGAAGGGTGAGTTCTCCCTCTGCTTGAGCTGGGATGTCCCTCCTCTCCTGCCCCTACACATCAGCACTCCTGGTTCTCGGGCCCTCAGACTCAGAGTGAGACTTACACCTTTGGACCCCTGGTTCTCGGGCCTTTGCGTTTGGAACCACACCACTGTCTTTCCTGGACCTCCAGCTTGCAGATGGCAGATGGTGTGAGTCAGTCCCTTCTAAGAGGTCTTTCTATATTTCTATATTTATCCTCTTCGTTCTGTTTCTCTGATACAGTGAAAATCCAGGCCAACAGGGGCCATCAGACTAAAAGAGGACTCAGAAATGCAACAGAATGCTGCGTAAATAGGACCCCTGCTCAACACTGAGGTTTCTTTTTTTTTTTTTTTTTGCACCCTGTCATGACAGAGAAAACACTCGACCTGCCTCTGCCTCTTCTTAAGGTCACTAAAATCGAGGTGCAAAGGCAGTGAGGGACTCTGATGAAGGACTGTCACTGAAACAGAGCTTGTGAGCATCAGGTAAGACGATGCTCCTTCTCCAATCCCTCTATCGTTTTCCCTGGAATGCCCAGTCCTTCCTTGTACTGATGGGTGATGCCCACACACCCCTGTGCAGGTTAGAGTCATGAGGAAAGAAAACCATGTTGCCCCTTTCTGCCACATATCTCCCCCATCACTGTCCATCACATGCCACCTAACATCACAGTTACACACTCACCCATCCATGCTGGCCCAGGACTGGTATTCACCCCTTTCCACTGGTCCAAAGACCAACATGCCTCAAGACTGATCCCCTTAGGACAATCCAACATCACTTGATCCTGAGCCGGTAACCTTTACCTCTCAGGGCTGTTTCATTGTGCTTAAAATGAAAGTCCTGATGCCAGTCTGATAGAGCTGGGAATCACATCATGCACAAATATGTATACGTAAGGTCTTCGTAAACTATAAGATGCTACACAGACGCAAGTGAAGAATCGGGGTGCGAGAAGTAAGGTCCTATACTGCAAGGCACAAAGACAGAAAAGCTAGGATGAAAAAGAATCTTCTGGGCTTGCTCTGGCCACTGAAATTTCTTTTTATAAGGAGTAGATGAAAGGTGAAGGGTATTAGAAGGCAGTCAGCTAACATAAAATGGGAAGGAAATGATGATTAACAGCTATGTTTTCAAATAAAAGTACTGTTCCTGTATCTATGTGTTATAATGAGAGATGCTAACTTGGGAGCAAGTCATGGTGATGATTTTCCTCCCTGATTTTTTCTTTCATAATTGCACAGTTGGAACAGAATTCCAGATGTCATCAAGCTCACACTCCAGACAGAATCTCAGCCAAATCATTTTCATCAAATAGGTTTCTAGTCCTTCTTTACAATCTCTTTCTCCTAGAAAGCTTTTTAAGTTTCTCTGTGAAGGGTTTAACATTTCTCACTTTCTTTTCTGTTCAGTGATAATGGGTCACCAATTTGCAATGTGCCCTCGGAAAGTGTATGTGTCACAAAAGCAATCTGAAGACATTTAGCAGAGTGATGAGCATAATCAGGTATTATTTTGAGGGAAAGCATTACCCGTTTTATGTTGTCAAATATTGTAAACAATGGAAAATGTTCTTTTCCCATGACTCAGATAAGAGTTCCGCTCAATCTGTCAATGTTTCACTAAGAAAGAAGTAGAGTGTAAGTCACTCAGTTGTGTCTGAGTCTTTGCAACCCCATGGACTGCAACCCACCAGGCTTCTCTGTCCATGGAATTCTCCAGGCAAGAATACTGGAATGGGTTGCCATTTCCTTCTCCAGGGAGTCTTCCTGGCCCAAGGATCAAACCTGTGTCTCCTGAGTTGACAGGCGGATTCTTTACCATCTGAGCCCAGAGGTTAATTTGACATTAAAGGGATGGGATGCCGTTTCGACATGTGCAGTAGAATTATCTTTCTAACTGAGAGGTAGTGGCTCCTACTATTGGGTGAATAGCTGACACCATGTTCTGCAGCAACTGTTCTCAAATGGGGGTGATTTGAAGCCCCAGGGGACATCTAACAGTATTTGCAGACATTTTTGTCTGTCATGACTTAGGAGAGAATGCTACTGCCATCACTGGACGGAGGCCAGGAACGCGGCCAAACCTCCATAATGCACAGGACAGCCCCCCGTGACAGAGCAGCCCGTGTCCGCCCCCTAATGTCAACAGTGCTAAGGCTGAGAAAGCCCTTCTAGAAGGAGAGCTAGAGCAGAAAGCCAAGGCGGAGCCTGTGATGACGGGGTGTCAGGGGGAACCCCAGTGACACGTGTCTGCCCCAGGTTCTGGTCCAGACCTGACTCTACACAGTGAGGGGCACAAACCCACTTAAAGCTCTGATGAGTGTACTGTGTCCACAAACCTACCTGAGTGAGATCCACTTCTAAGTACAATTATCAACTTTCTTAGGCAGATATGGTGAAATGGGAAAAGCCAGAAGTCCTAAACTGTCTGCATTTCAAGAATTAGGTCCTCGGCTTATGTTTCCTCTGTGGGGGTTTCTTACTCTGGGAGACCCCCACCCCACAAAGGGCCTGTGAGTAGAATTCAGAGACTCTGTGGATTTGGGTGGGAAAACATAGTGCATATTTATTTTCACTATTTTCTAACTGAAATATAGCATTTTGCTCTATTCTGCATTCGGTCAACAAGCCACAGCAGTATTAGCAACATCTGACATTCAGTCACTGGTGGAAATCAGACATGTTCCTCCCACCTTAGATCTCAATAAATTACTGTTGCTCATCATTACCTGAAATTATAAACGTTATGAGGCCTGCACCTAGTTCTTATTCTGTAAGGTGTCAATAATAAAGCATGTGTATTTCTATATCACAAACTTGCTTTTTATATTCTGATAACCTCCTTACATAAAACTTGTTGCCTCTGTAACCCTGGGCATCTTATTTTATGCATTTAAAAATATTATTCTGAAAAGGGGTCTGCACGCCATCACCAGACTGTCAGAGAGGTGTCTGGCACAGAGAAGGTTAAGAATCCCTGTTGGGGGACTTCCCCTGTGGTGTTAACATTTAGATTCTGTGCTCCCAATGCAAGGGGCCCAGATTCTATCCCTGGTCAGGCAACTAGATCCTGCATGCAGCAACAAAAGATTCCACACGCAGCAACAAAGATTCCATATGCCACAGCTAAGATCCACCATGCTAATTTAAAAAAAAAAAGTTTCCCTCTTGGTGACACAGAGAACAGACGTATGGTTGCCAAGGGAGAGGCTGGGGGAGGAAGAAATGGGGACTGGGGATTAGCAGAGGCAAACTGTTACGTACAGGATGGGTAAACAACAAGGTCCTACTGTACAACAGAGGGAACTATGCTCAATATCCCGTAATAAAGCATAATGGAGAATACACACACACATGCATAACTGAGCCACCCTGCTGGACAGGAGAAATTAACACAACTGTAAACACACTCTGCTCCAGTAAAAAGAAGCCCTGTCGGAGAGGGACAGAGGACAGTTCAGAAGAAGCCCGTTCACAGCTGGCTGCCAAGGCTCAAGGAGAGCTGATGGCCTGTGGAAAGCAAGTCCGTTTTGGCCTGGCTCAGATGGAAGGCCAACCTGGGCCCTCTGGACAATGGTCACGACCTGGACCTTGGCCTGCTGGAGGCCCATGCAACTTCACACCAGGGCCCCACCTGGACCTGTGAAGGCAAACAGTCCACCCAGGCCTGTTATCACACTCAAAACATTGGCCCCTTCCACCTCCCATCCTTGCCCCTGCTCTTGTTCCCATCTTGTCTGTGTTCTGATGCTTGCATCCAGGCTCCCCACACCCTCCCTTCCTCCCACGTCCCTGGAACTCAGTGGAGCAGAAAATAAACCCTCAAACATCTTCACCTTACGGGGAGAATCCTCCTCCCATCTGCCTGCTAAGCTGAGGCCTGGCCTGTCCCCAGGAACACAGCTTCCCAGTCCCTCAGGCTGCAGGGCTGGCAGGAGGGACTGGCTTTTCCCTCCCCCAACAATGGCACTTCTGAACTAATTCTCCTCCCCCCACATGTAATAACCTGGAGCTTTCAACTCGGGCCGTCTGACTGCATCACCATCTCCAGCTCATCGTTTGTCATCCGTTGGCCTTCTAACCACCAGCCTATATTTCTAAATGTTTTCAGCCCAGTCTTCTCTCCCTGCAGGAACCACGTGGATAATGTTCCTTCCATCTTGCTTCCAGGGACCTTCGTCCACACTGGGCTTTAGCCACTTTCTCCGATGGATGTCCCTCAGCGCTGGGTAATCACCTGGAACCACCTCACCCTTGACGTTCTGCACCCACTCTGATCACAGCTTCCTAGAGGCAGTGTAGGTACAATGCAGAAAGCTTGGGCTTTGACACTAGACTATCTGGGTTCAGAATTCCGGCTCGGTACTGAACAAGTTACTTAATTTTTCCAAGCTTGGAAAGTGTGAAGTCTTTTCTCATATGGTTGCAGGGGGAGTTAAATGAGTTAGTTTCTACCAAGAATCTAGAATGATGCCTGGCACATGTACAGGGTTATTTACACCCTGGCTTCCACTATCATCCTTTCAGGTTGTTCATACCCTCCCTTCCTTTCTTGGTCCTTGACTCCCTGAGGTTTCTCATCTCCTGATTGCTCCTTTTCTCCAAAAGTTTCCATTTACTCCTGAAATCACCCCCCTCCCTATCCAGCCACCCTGCCTCCCATGGTTGCTTCAGAAATATTTGCTTAATGGATGAATGAATCAGTGAGCTGTAACTCCAACTATGTTCTCATACTTTCAAACCCCCTGCCTTTTAATAAATATGCCAACAATACACCAGCCCCAGATCTAACCAGAGATCTGTCTTCTCTCTTTCTCCCCACCAAGACGTTGACTGTTTCCACGGAAACTCAGCATCTCAACTTCAACCCTGCCCAGCTCTTCTTTTATTTACTTTTAAAATTAATTTATTTTAATTGGAGGCTAATTACTTTACAGTATTGTAGTGCTTTTTGCCATACATTGACATGAATCAGCCACGGGTGTACATGTATCCCCCCCATCCCGAACCCTCCTCCCACCTCCCTCCCCATCCCATACCTCTGGGTTGTCCCAGGGAATCAGCTTTGAGTGCCCTGTCTCATGCATTGAACCTGGACTGGCGATCTATTTCACATATGGTAATATACATGTTTCAATGCTATTCTCTCAAATCATCCCACCCTCACCTTCTCCCACAGAGTCCAAAAGTCTGTTCTTTATATCTGTGTCTCTTTTGCTGTTTCAGGTATAGGGTCGTCGTTACCACCTTTCTAATTTTCATATCTATGCATTAATATACTGTATTGGTGTTTTTCTTTCTGGCTTACTTCACTCTGTATAATAGGCTGCAGTTCATCCACCTCATTAGAACTGATTTAAATGAACTCTTTTAACGGCTTAGTAATACTCCATTGTGTATATGTACCACAACTTTCTTATCCATTCATCTGCCAATGGACATCTAGGTTGCTTCCATGTCCTGGCTATTATAAACAGTGCTGCAATGAACATTGGGGTACACGTGTCTCTTTCAATTCTGGTTTCCTCAATGTGTATGCCCAGCAGTGGGATTGCTGGGTCATATGGCAGTTCTATTTCCAGTTTGTTAAAGAATTTCCACACTGTTCTCCACAGTGGCTGTACTAGTTTGCATTCCCACCAGGAGCGTAAGAGGGTTTCCTTTTCTCCACACCCTCTCCACCAGCTCTCTCACGTGTCACAAAAGTCAGCTCTCTCCCCCATCAATCACAACAGCGATGCCAGCCTTCAGCACTCTCCTCAAAGCCACCCTCTCCTACCACCTGCTTTTTCAATCCTAGCAGGTGACTTTGCTTCCTGCGTTATAGAGAAATAAAGGCTTACAGGGGTGGGTGTATGTATGAGAAATGAGAGAGAAACAAAGAAACGAAAGGGAATAGAATAAAGGCTCCTCAACTTTCTTCTCTGTTCTTTAAACATATCTGCAACTTCTAATCTCCCCGTTACAATAGAAAAGCTGGCCTTCTTTCAGTTCAGCTCAGTCGCTCAGTCGTGTCCGACTCTTTGCAACACCAGGAATCGCAGCACGCCAGGCCTCCCTGTCCATCACCATCTCCCGGAGTTAGACTCATGTCCATCGAGTCCATGATGCCATCCAGCCATCTCATCCTCTGTCATCCCCTTCTCCTCCTGCCCTCAATCCCTCCCAGCATCAAAGTCTTTTCCAATGAGTCAACTCTTCTCGTGAGGTGGCCAAAGTACTAGAGTTTCAGCTTTAGCATCATTCCTTCCAAAGAAATCCCAGGGCTGATCTCCTTCACAATGGACTGGTTGGATCTCCTTGCAGTCCAAGGGACTCTCAAGAGTCTTCTCCAACACCACAGTTCAAAAGCATCAATTTTTTGGTGCTCAGCCTTCTTCACAGTCCAAATCTCACATCCATACATGACCACTGGAAAAACCATAGCCTTGACTAGATGGACCTTAGTCGGCAAAGTAATGTCTCTGCTTTTGAATATGCTATCTAGGTTGGTCATAACTTTTCTTCCAAGGAGTAAGCGTCTTTTAATTTCATGGCTGCAATCAAGTAAGCTAAATTCCTACTCCAGTGCTCAACATCCATCCAGTCCATTCAACTACAGCTCTTAAGCTGCCTGAGAAGAAAGCTTTATATTTTATAATGAAGATTCCTAGCATGTAATAAATGACAGAGATGGATCCATCCTGTCCAGATATCAACTGGCCGGTAAGAATAAATTACATTCGGGGATGGTCAGTTCTCTCACATGGGGCCAAACTAGAGATTCTAACCAACTCATGATAAGTATCTAAAAGAAAGATGAAATCAAAGCATAAGCACACCTATTAAGAATGACCAAAATTGGGACTTCCCTGGCATCCCAGTGGTTAAGACTCTGTGCAGGAGCCACAGGTTCAGCTCCTGGTCAGGTAACTAAGAGCCCTAATGCCTCGCAGTGTGGCCAAAAGGGGCTTCCCTGGTCGCTCAGTTGGTGAAGAATCCACCTGCAATGCAGGAAACCCTGGTTCGATTCCTGGGTTAGGAAGATCTTCTGGAGAAGGGCTAGACTACCCACTCCTATTCCTTCTTGGGCTTCCCTGGTGGCTCGGATGGTAAAAATCTGCCTGCAATGCAGGAGACCTGGGCTCAATCCCTGGGTTGGGAAGATCCCCTGGAGGAGGGTATGGCAACCCACTCCAGTATTCTTGCCTGGGAAAGCCCATGAACAGAGGAGCCTGGCGGGCCACAGTCCATGGGATCACAGAGAGTCAGACACGACTGAGCAACCAAGCACAGCACAGTGGCCAAAAAGAGGAAGAAAAAAAAAAAAGACTGACCAAAATCAGTAACTTTTTGCAGTCCCCCATGATGTAATAAAAATCTTAACTAATTGGCAAACCCAAATAATCTCCTTGAAATAAAGACTGTTAGGTGCTAGCCTAATTCATCAAAGTGAGACTGGAGGCCTTTAAACATAGGACAGACCTGGCTCAGATGGACCAAATGCCCATTCCAGGGCCTTCCCTGTCTCCAGTTTTACTTCTGTGTTAATGTATCAGACCTAAATGTCTGAAAACAGGATGATTTTTCCGACAAAGCACAGGACCCTGCTGGCAGATGTTTTACAGAGAAAAGAAAATAGCTTAAAATACATTAGACTATTTCAGTTACAGAAGCAACAACACAGAAAAAAACAAGGCATCTGGAAAAAGTAATTGAAAGAATTTGTTCCCCTTAAGCCAAACCCCAGTACACCGCTTCTCCTGGGAATGAGATTTTACAGTTGAGAAAACTGCTACATTCCAAATATATTCCTGGTACCCAGGAGACTGTAATGGATTTAAAACCACATGGTCCTTTGAGAGTTACGCTAGTAATATCCATGTTAGGAAAGAGCTTAGGTGTCTATAGAAATCACAGTAGGGTCAGAGTGGTTCCCTAGTCACAGGATGGCAGGGCTGAGAACTGGATGTGGCTGAAGGAAGCCAGGTCACATACATATTGGGCTGGCCAAACAGTAAGTTCGGGTTTTTGTACCATCTCACGGAAAAACTCGAACTTTTTGACCAACCCAATACATGATGGAGGGGGGGGCCACCTTCACCCCAGACTGCGTCCTTCTTTCTTTTCCTTCTTTCTCTATTTGTATCTGATCTCTTCCTAGAACAGATCTTCCTCAACCTTGATGTGAAGGTCACTGTTGGACAGGGTATGCCCCTCTCAGATTCCAGGCTCACATGCCTTAGATCACTGGGAGCATTAAATACACCTCTGGTGACCAACTGAAGCCCAGCAGGTCTGGTCAGAACTCGACTTCTTGTCGTTAGGCCAGTTCATTCGTATCCTGTGGCATTACAAGGGTACCCAGGAAGCAGTGGGCTGGGAGTGGACTGCAACAGCACATTTGATTTTTAGGGCTCCTAGGAAGGAAGACTCTTGCTTATTTAAACAGCCAAACATCACTGCCAGTGGTCTCTCAATATTAGGTCTCTCTTTTCCTCAGTAACAGAGTCCTATAAAGTTCAAGTGAAAGTCACTCAGTCGTGTCCGACTCTTTGCGACCCCAGACTGTACAGTCCATGGAATTTTTCAGGCCAGAATACTGGAGTGGGTAGCCTTTCCCTTCTCCAGGGGATCTTCCCAACTCAGGGACTGAACCCAGGTCTCCTGCATTGCAGGCGGATTCTTTACCAGCTCACCCACAAGGGAAGCCTTACAGAGTCCGATAAGAAGTGTGCAACTGGGCACATCGCTGCCCAGATGAGAACCGACGTATCTTAGCCTACCTTGAGCCAAGTGTGGCCATGTGAACAAGGCTCTGACCACAGGATATGTGTAGAAGTGGTAGGTAGAGTAGTATAACGTACATCTCTGGCGGGTGTTTCATAGAAACACATAGAAAAATCCATGTCCTTCTTTTCTCTCTCCATCACCTTCCCACTGGCTGGAATGCAGATGTGATGGCTGGAGCTTGAATGGACATCTTGGGGCATGAGTTAAAGTCAGTCACAGAGGCCACGCACAGGGAAGTAACCAGATGGAAAGACCAGATCCCAAGGCTTTCCATTCCAGCCTGGCCTGCCTACCTGACTTTCACACGAGTGAGAAACAAACTTCTACCTGAGCCTGTTGGATTTTCTGATCTTTGACCCAAACGTAACCCTAAGGAATATATATATCAAGTTATATAACATGACAGGACTGGTTGTCTTGCTTACTGGGAAAGAAGTTGTAATAACAGTCTCATGGTTCTAACTCAGTGGAAGTAATAACCTGGCAAGACTCTTTGAGGAGGTCATGTCAGATTCTTGGACAAAAGACTCTTTCCTTAATACCAATACATCTGGGTTTTCTGACCAGAGGAAAGTGTGACCATGGGCTTCTCTGGCTGGAGATCACTGTGGGTGCAGCCTGTCAAGCAGCAGGTGCTGACATCAGCCCATCAGTTATATACACGTGGTGGTCACGCAGGCCCATCCAGATGGCGGGACAGTGGGCCAGGCATCGCACCGCACCTGTTCCCGAGCGTTCCTGAGGGGTGCACACCTGTGCTCTCTCCTAGCTACTATGATCCCTCAAGCTTATATACCAACACACTCTGAGCTCCCACAAAGACACAGATTCGGCCCCATCCCCTCTTGGAAGCTGGTCCTTTCTTGATCCTGCTCTCACCTGCACACTGACTAACCCAAGGGCTCCCCATGACAGGTCAGAGCTCGAACATACTTACTGAATGAATGAATAAATGTAATCAGTTAGGCTTCAGGTCTGAGAGTTACAGCTAACAGGAAATTCCCTCCAAAACACCACCCCCTCACCCCGCCTCGAGAAGTCAAGAAGCAGCACCTATTTAAAAGAAAGCCAGCCTGAATCGTCACTGCTCTGTCCATAGGACGGTTGCACCTGTAAAAAAAAAAAAAAAAAGAGGGAACACTGCCTGCTGGAATGCTAAGCAAGACTCTGAGGGAGAAATTCATCCATCACCCTTTCAGATGCAAGCCATCACACCCAAGGTCAGCCCAGGAGCAGAACAGCAGAATGAGGCGAATTGTTCTCTATTAAAATGAACAACATGAAATGCTTTAACACCCTGGGGTTGGTGAACACCAGAGAAACATGTATTTGATTGCCATCTTTTCTCCTTGTCCTGGATTTTCTGGCTAAATCTCCTGTATGCCACTGAAATAGAGAATAGAAACATTTCTCCGTTTTCCACCTCCTCACCCACATCTGAAACCCATAGAAGAATCTGCATACCCCAAGCACAGCACACGACACAAGCCGTCTCCCCTGGGGGAGGTGTCAGGTCACGACCGTTTCTTCAGAGCTGAGAGCGAGACCCTCTGGAAGGACGGTTCTGACTCCATTTAATGCCCAACTGGAGCAATTATGACCAGGGTCACCACAGGAGGGGCAGGGCATGTGGAGGGCACAGATGGCTAGGATTCCTCGGCCACACAAATCCTGAGTGATCTGTGGTTGCGCTTATGCACAGTTGCTTGGCTTATTAAAGGCCAAGGAGCTGCTGAAACAATCCATCAACAAGTACTTAGTGAGAACTGGGAGAAATAAAGACAGTTGAAACCCTGTACCAGCCAGCAAGGAATGTTAGTCTTAATGCCAGATTCTTAGCCTGGAGGTCACGACCCAATCACAGTGGGTTATGAAATCAATTGAGCGGGTCTCTACCTGCGTTTGTAAACAAATCAGGACAGAATAGAAAGTATCAAGGCAGCACTTCCATAACTCTGTGAAACTTCTGTGTTGGTTCTGAAGTGTTCTTTGTGAGAGCTCCAGCCAAAAACATGTGGGAACCACTACCTGAATGAGTGATGGCTGGGAATTCATGGGAATTCCTCTTTCCTGTTTCAGTGTATACGCCCTGGTGGAATTCCACCCCCATCTGCACAACCTCTGACACTGTTCTTTGGGTGAGTTCAAAGAAGCCACGATTATATCCTTTTGATAGATCAGGGATGCAGGTGCAAAATATATTAATAAAATGACTCCTGGTGGCCACACAGAGGACACAACTAAAATGACTGTGCCCAAAAGAAAAGAGACCAAAAGGCAGGCTTGTGTGGTTCTCCCCAAACCTTCTGTGGAGTCAAACAATGAACAGCCACAAATAGCCAGTGGGTGCCAGTTAGAATGGACACTCCAAGAGGCAAAGGTTTTCTATAGCTCACTGCTCTACCTGCAGTCCGAGAAACAGTCCCAAGCACAAAGCTGGCCATCAATAAACATCAGTTGAATGAATTATTCAACAAAAGAATGAATTAGGACAAAATCACAATATACCAACAAGCCTGACAGAGCAATCATACTTCACTGAGGTGCAATAAAGATATTCAGCCAGACTTAGAGAACTCGCTGCATTAGAACCAAAATGAGTGAATGCCAGCTTGAAACGTATTGATGGCATCATTTGGATTAAACTGCCCTGGCCTGGGGCATCTCTTCACCCCTGAGTTCCCTCCAGCCTTTTTAGCTACACCTTCTTCTTCCCTCTTAGCCTATGTTGAAACTACTTCTTCAGCAAGAATGAACGCAAGGAAATTCTCCCATGCATGGACTATCTTATGATTTGGTGCCATTGCTTCTTCAGTGTCCTTGGCCTGAAATGCTGGTCTTCTTTGACAGCCTAGCCACATCATCCCATTGTCCTTTAAGTCCCAGGTCAGGTATGACCGCCTCAAAACGTGCCCTTAACCCCAGCATCTACAGAGTAAACCAAACTCTCATCTATGCCATCTGTGTACTGCGTACAAATCCAGTACAGCTGCCGTTTGCTAACATCCTGCTGCAGTTTACCTGCTTACATGTTTTACTCCCCAACCAGATTGTGAGCCCCCTGAGGTCTACCGAGGCTCTTATCCAGTGAGTGTTTATTGGGGGAAGAATGAATACATAAATGAATGAATGAGTAAACCAGTCAGTGCCCCTGGAGCCCTCCTGCTCAGCCTTAGCCCATCTCATCCTATCCCCATAAATTACAAGGAAATTCAAAAGATTAAAATATATGAACATGCAAATCAAATAGTGTACAGCCCGAAGCAAAAGGAAGACAGAAAGTCAAAGGCTGGTGGTGCTGTCACAGGCAGAGCACCGGGAAGTCAACGGGCTATGCCCCTGGCACTGCCCATCTGAACGTGCACTGGGCACATTCTCCCTGCAGTCCTGCTGCTCACTCGCTCAGAGACACGCTGAGAGGGTGGCTCGCTCAGGCTTAACCCTGGGGAACTGGGACTCTGGGACTGGGGAAGAGCCCAGAGGGCTCGTGGGCACTCAGCCATGGGGTGCCAACCCAAGAAGAAGGACCTCTCACATGGGAAGAGGAAAATAGGGGAAGTCACTAAAAGGACTCAGGGTGGGGATGGCGATCTTTTGTGATAAAAGGCCAGTGAATAGGTATTTTTGCCTTGTGAGGCCCTCAGCCTGGAACACCATTCCTCTAGACCATTCCAGCCCAGAAACAACTACACACAATCCCCAACACCAACCAGGGCTGTGAGCCAGTTTACACACGCTGATATACAAATTTCTTACCATTCTTGTGTCACAGAAGTTTTTTTTTTTTACACCTGAAAATGTGAAAACCACGGGACTTCCCTAGTAGTCCAGTGGTTAGGGAGGACTCCGTGGTTAGGGAGGACTCCGTGCTCCCAATGCAGGGAGCCTGGGTTTGATCCCTGCTCAGGGAAATAGATCCCACACTCCGCAACTAACAAGTTTGCATGCCACAATGAAAAGATCCCACATGCCACAACTGAGACCCGGCACAGCCAGATAAATAACTAAGTAGATAAAAAATAATTTTTAAAAAAGTGTAAAAACCATACCTAGCTCAGGAGCCATACAAAGATAGACAGTGAGCCAGAAGTGACCACGTGAGGCCAGAGGCCCAAAGTTTGTCAACCTCTAGCCTAGTGTAGAGAAATCATGCTATGTAATGTCTGAAAATCTCCACTCAGAAAGCAAATACTGACATGTATGTGTGTAACTGAATCACTCTGCGGTATACCTGAAACTAACAGAGCCTTATAAATCAGCTATGTGCTGGGCTTGGTCCCGTCAGTCCCGTCTGACTCTTTGTGACCCCAAACACTGTAGCCCGGCAGGCTTCTCTGTCCATAGGATTCTCCAGGCAAAAACACTGGAGTGGGCTGCCAGGCCTTCTTCCAGATCTGCCCAACCCAGAGATCAAACCCAGGTCTCCCACACTGCAGGCGGGTTCTTTACCACCTGAGCCACCAGGGAAGACCAAGGATACTGGAGTGGGTAGCCTATCCCTTCTCCAGGGGATGTTCCCGACCCAGGAATCGAACCGGGGTCTCTTGCATTTTAGGCAGATTCTTTACAGCTGAGCTACCAAGGAAGTGAAAATTTAAGAAAACAAATACTATATTAGTTTACTCAGAATGCTCATGATCTGAGCTATGCCAAATATCAGTATTTCTAGAATTGGGATATTTTAAGTCTGAACAAACACCATGTTCATAAAAGACTTCATCCAACTCAAATGCTTCTTGATTTAGGATGATCTTACTGTTTCCTTCCATGATACAGGTTATTGAATGGGCTATTTAATAGCTACTTGCCCAATTATAATCCAGTATTCTAAAAAATGAGTTTTGTCCATGACAACAAGCAAGGGAACCAGTCACAATGTGTGTGTCACCTGGGAGACTCCCAGGAGAGCCCTGCAAAGTCCATTGCCATCGGCCCTTCCATTTTTACTGTCTGGCTTAGCCACATAGACCTCACCAGCTGTCACTCACAGCCCGGCACTTAACGCAACCACCACACACCACCCACAACATCAAACTGTTCAATTTTTGATGACTCATCATTTATTTTTAAACGTTTAGAGTAAGTCTATTATTGTCCATACACATTTGGTATTTAGACTCTTCAGTTGGTGTATCGAACGCAGCTATGAGTCCCCAAATTGTTTACAGAGTCCCTGTCAGATTCCGTTAAAAACTAAGCTCTGTTAATTCAAATAAAAAATTACTTAGCTCGCTTTCCAAGGACACATCTGCTAGACAATTTGCAGAATTCCACTTAACAAAATCCTACTACTTGCCTGCTGATGGGGACTCCATCCTGCCCCCACCCCGTCTACTCCATCCATCACTTGATTCCTGTCTGAAAACACCACCTGTCCGAGGCCAAGCCCAGTTATTTCCCAGCCTGTCCACGGTTATTACAGGGCAGGATGTTGGAAGTGAAGAGAGGGAGAAAAGTTCCAAATGAGCCCTGTGGCTCGTCTGGCTTGTAAACAAGATGAAGACTCAATAGCTTTACCCTTATTTCCCTGACTTGTGACCACTACGTGTTGCCCTTCTGCCAAACCACCAGCCCCACGGTCAGAAGGAGAAACTCCCTCACTCCATCATTCTGAGCTTTTTGAGATTACATTGAGCTCTCCCGAAAGCTCAGGATGATACTCATTAGGCCAGTTTTCCCATCAAGCGTATCTATGGAGAAAATACAGTGAAGACGGGCACCAGTGGGCCCTCCACCTCACAGAGACGGGGAGTTAGCAGCAGGCCCAGTGGCAGAGCCGAAACCCACTCCTTGTTCCCTCTTCCTGCCCACAGAAGCCTGATGCTGTTCGCCTTCCTCCTGGTCTTGGACTCAGGGAAAAGGCTCTTTTCAGCTCTCAGTGGATTAGGATCCAGGAAGTGGATCTTGAGTCTAAGGTCAGACTCGACACTAGTAACAAGAATCACACTTGTTTCACCACAGTCTAAGCCTGGGGCTTTTGGTGGTGGCTTAATTATCATGGGTTGTTAAACTCAAAATGAATTAAAGAGCTAAGTGTAAGGCCAGACAATGTAAAACTCTTAGAGGAAAACATAGGCAAAATATTCTTTGACATAAATTACAGCAAGATCTTTTATGATGCTAAAGTGGAAACTCCAGTACTTCGGCCACCTCATGCGAAGAGTTGACTCATTGGAAAAGACTCTGATGCTGGGAGGGATTGGGGGCAGGAGGAAAAGGGGACGACAGAGGAAGAGATGGCTGGATGGCATCACTGACTCAATGGACGCGAGTCTGAGTGAACTCCGGGAGTTGGTGATGGACAGGGAGGCCTGGCGTGCTGCAATTCACGGGGTCGCAAAGAGTCGGACACGACTGAGCAACTGAACTGAACTGAACAGCAAGATCTTTTATGATGCACCTTCTAGAATAATCAAAATAAAAACAAAAGTAAACAGATGGGACCTAATTAAACTCTAATTAAACCTCTTCTTGATGAAGCTTTAGTCAAGCTGCTCTGAGGCCTGGTGTAGAAGAGGACCTTGTGCTGAAAACATTCCAGCTTCTAGCACAAACGATCTTACCCCTGCATCCCGTTAAAGGACATGAACCAACTCTAATGAGGCGTCTAGCAGCCTGTGGACACGTCCCTGGGTGGACCCAGTGCCCTAGAAGTTCTGATCAGAAAAGACTCAAAGCTGCCAAAAGAATTTACCATTTGTCTCTGTCAACAGCCTGATAGGGCCTTGATCTCCCTCTTCTTAAAGCATTTATTTAAAAAAAAATCTCTTGCAATTTTAAGTCCTTCTTCTGTTCCTTTGAGATGTACTGGGTTGGCCAAAAAATTTGCTTGGGTTTTATGAAAGAAAAACCGAAACTAACTTTTTGGCCAACCCAATATATGTATCTCCTATTGCTAAGGAGTGTCTTTCTCAAGGACCTGAGAGCCATTCCCTTCTAATGCAATCATCAGGAGCACCCTGGTCTCCCAGGCTCTGTGGGACCCTAGGAACCTAGCTTCCACCAATACCACATAGCAAATCCATGTGGCCTCATGGATGTAGGCTGCTGATTCAGCAGCCTACTTTCTGAGATTTTCCCTGCCTACGCTCAAGCCCCCTACTCATCCTTCTCTTAAAACACCCAGCGACCTCTACCTGGGTCAGAGCTGAGTCCAGTTCTATGTATACACAAGTCTCTCCTCCTACTGTCACAGTACTGAGTGAAATCTCTTTTCCATCTTTAACTCATGGCAGGCTTTGTTTTTCTTTACCTGAAACATAAAGAAAGTCTGCTATAGGGCTGCTAGTAGGATTCCAACCACCCAAGACTATGAGGGAATTTGGGGAGAAATTTCCATTTGGGATACAGCAGTTGTGTGAGGAGGTGATTTCTAGGGTTGCAACCTTGCGCCATGAGGGAACAAACTCAAAGACTATGCTGAGAGCCAAGGGAGCCAGGACCCTGACAGCCTGAGCCTCTGATGACACTAGATACCGACCCTGGACCCATGTGGCCCTGGGATTCTTATTATAGGACATGAATAAGCATCCTACTGTTTAGGCTACTTTGCATGTGATCCTGAAGCCAAACACATCCTAACTGATTCAACACACAGGATGAAGAGCTGCCCAGAGAATGTGGCAGATGTATAGTAGTGCCCAAGGAGCATCAGTGATTGTGACCACTGTAAGACATAAATGCAACGCAGAAGTCCAATAGGGAAAAAGGATCTCCTGCCCATGAAACTGACAAGTCCAAGCCTGAGTTTCGGTTCTGGACTCAGCTATACTGATAAGACCATCAGAAGCCTCTTCCATCTCCTCTACTTTCCCCGGCGTCAGTCTCATCCTTGGCAGGTCCATCTCATGTCACAGTGAAGACGCCAACAGCATCAGGTGTACATTCCTCCAACTGGCAACCCCAAAAGGAAAGGGGAGCCTCTCTCCTTACAGTTCCAGCAAAGAACTGGAGCCGATGGCCTGTTTCTTAGACACTGACCGTGGCCAACAGATGTGAGTTCTACTGGGCCTGGCCTTCCTCACAGGGAGGCCGTTGGTTCAATGAGAAAGGGTGGCCGTAGGCAAAGTTGGGGTGCCACTGCCAAAAGCAAGAAGATGGCTGAGACAGCAGCTGTCCACGAATGGTAGGAGTGAAATTAAATCTAGGACTCGGATAACCGTCCTCCAACAACAACTGCCCCAATTCACTGTGACCCAAGGAGGGCACTCCTCCCACCTCACCCACATTATCACTTATTATTATTACTTTACAAGCTACAAAGACTATGCTTTATTATTGCTGGGCACAGTGCCTGGCTTACAATAAACACTACTTACCCAAGTGTTCCATCATTTGCATATAGAGGGGTCAGGGTAACCCAAGGACCAGCTTGTAGCAAGCCATCTCCATGGACTTAGTATCTCCTCTATTCAAACAACAGAACATCAGAGCTGAAAGACACCTTAGAAATCTTCTAGGCCAAACCTCTCAGATTATGGTCGGAAAAAACCCGCGCACCAGAGAGGGTTGGAGGTGTGGCCTCAATCACTGACTCAATGGACATGAATTCGAGTATCTCAGGAAGTTGGTAATGGACAGGGAGGCCTGGTGTGCTGCGGTTCATGGGGTTGCAAAGAGTCGGACACGACTGAGCAACTGAACTGAACCAGAGAGGGTTGGAGGTGTGGCCTGGATCTCAAGGCTAGTCAGGGTCAAGGTCAGGGCTGGGGCCTCTTCCCAGCCTGGTGTTTACGACATCATGTGACACCCAGAACACTTACAGGTGAGACACAGGAAAATTAAAATGTTCCCTCCTGTCTTAACAGTTTTCTCAGCTGTACCATCCTTGAGGGTACAAAGCAATGGAAAGAAGAGACACAAGATTTTTGAATCTCTATTGTGCTTTTATCCTCCAATTCCACAGACCTTTGGGATTACTTATTTTTTAGTGTTTCCCTTGCATGTGTTTGGAAAGAGTGCAGGAGAAGAGCCAGAATAAAGAAAGGCTGGGGCAAGAAAGATCACTGGAAGCCAGAAGGACGTGTCTGGGTCCTGGTGACTCTGAGGATGGAAATTCCCTGCCCCTGGGTTCAAGGCTTATCTGTTTATTGGTCAGAGAAGGCAGCTGCCAGACACAGGAGATTTATAATGTGACATTCCAGCCCTGATCTCTGTGGAACAAACAGGCCAAAGCCCACAGTACTCAGTGTCACCCAGTATTTTTGTACTGGGCTCCAGATCCTTCCCACCACAATGACAAATGAAGCAGAATCGAAACACAGGGTCGGGCAGGGGACGCTGGGCCGTGGGGAGTTGTAGGAAGGACCCCAGACCTCCAAAGGGGGCAAGGCTGCACAGCCCTCCCCAGGCCCAAGGGTTTGGAGAAATCACCACCTTAACAGAGCTACTCTGCAGGCCAAACTCGGCCAGCCAGATCCCAACTTGGGATTTCAGTCCCAACACCCAGAAGCAGCCCTACTAAAATAAAACTGCCAAGTAGGATGGTACACGGCAACTTCTCCAGGGTAACAAAGCTCTGCACACAAACGCAGGGCGCTCTGGGGGGACTTCAGACGCTTAGCCTCACAGTTTAGGTTGGACTGTTTAGAATGTGCTGTTTCAGTGGGAAAAAGTGGGCAGGAGGTGGAACAGACGCGCCTAACAGCAGGGAAGAGCCCAGAAATAGCACCAATACCCCCTTAGCAATATGGGTCCCCTCGAAAGTGCTGTCAGAGAGCATCACCATCCTGAAACCGCCCCAGGGGTCTGCAGAGAAGCCCGGGCTTGGGGCCCCCCCCACTCAAGCCCTGGCCCAGACTGCTCTCGCCAGCTCGGTGACTTCACCCCACCCTGTCTGCTTCCACGCCTATGACATGAAGCTCCTAAGAGTATACACACCGCAGGGCTGTTGTGGAAACCTAGTGTCTCCAGAGCCTGCCGTGACTCTTCCCAAAAATGTGTCATGAAAGGACACAGCAGGTGGATCGACTCCTTGCTGAAAACCAGTATTTCCTTCAAAGCCAAAGAAGAATCAGAAAGGCATGAGAAATGCAGAGGGGGCAGAAGCTTCCAGCAGCCTTAAATTATCCACACAACAGTTTGTGTGGCAAACATATTCACAGAAAGGACCCTTGTGAGCCTTAGAAAAGATGCTGCATACATAATTGGGCTGTTATTTCTGCTGCTTCTTTCTCAAGGCTCTGGGACTACCCTATACAACCAGCCCAGTTTGAACCCACTGTTTGCTCAGAAGCCTGGAGAACTCAGGACAAAGAAGGGCTCTGCATGAGGAAGTTAACAGAAGCACTTAGGCTCATGGTGCTGGGGATGCACTAAGGACTTCCCTCCCCCAAGAAACCAGCTGAAATCAGTACAGTTACCACTTCAACCTTCGGCGGTCCAGGTTTGCACTACAAACCCCCCAGCGAGGCTTCCAAATAGTTACTTTTGGTCTCAACTTCAAAGCAAATACTCAGGTCACCTCAAGGAAGACCCCCTTTTTGAGAGACATGAGAGAAAATGTCAGCCTCTGAGAAAGGAAGAAATGATCATCTGGATCAGTGGATACTAAGTGTCAGATCAGAGACTGGCAAACATCAGAGCCGCTGATAAATAAAACCGATGATAAATAATGGAACGTAGCTTCCTGAGATTCAGAGTCAAACTTGATACAAGGCCAAGAAGAGTGAAAACAGAAACTGCTGTTTTTCACACCAGAGGAAGAACTCCAAAATTTCTCCCTGCCTTCTCTGGCTTCCCTGAAGTCGAAGGATTTGATATGACAAGCTCTACTGGCAGATGGACACCCTCCCTTCAAAGTGATTTGCTCTAGATCTAGGAAAAATACCTAATGATCAGCAAACCCCCTGAATCTCTTCAAACTACAAGGAGTAATCAACAAGTTAACGTAAATAAGCATTCCCTTTTAGAACCGTTCCTTCCTTTCTGCTTCTAAAGACAGGTAATTTTGCAGTTGTCACCTGTTACATTGAAAATGCCATATCAAGTGGCTGGCGCAAAAATCTAAGACCCAAATAACATAAAACACCATCAGATACAACAGGGACCTTTTTAAAATCATACACTGTGAAAATGAACTCCAAAATCATTCAGGATACACAGAGTACATTTTTTCCTGAGTAATGTATCAAACATGGTCTTAGGAAGATTATTTTTAGTTCTAGTTAAAAGCTTCAAGAAGCCAAGTTTTTTCTTTTCCTTTTTTTCTTGGCTAGGATTGCCAAAGCTTTTATACGGTTTCTTACAAGTATACGTGTGTGCTTTTCATAAAGAGATATTTAAACTTACACACACAGATACATAACACAATTTTCCAGCTCCATTCTCCCCCCATCAAGAATAATGGAACCTAAGCTTTTTATTTGGTTAAGAGACCTCCAGCTGTGTTAAGAATACTTCTGCAGTTAAATACCATTTTCAACTAGTGAAAGAAAATAGCTGTGGGAAAGAGGAGACTTCTGAGACTGGAATTCATTAACACATTGGACAATAGTATTTTTCCTTTCTTTAGAAAGCTGCTCCAACTCCTCCCAAGATAAAGACAATGACCAAATATAGACCAACTGCTCACTCTGGCTCCTCTTTGGGTCTCTGCACTAACTAGATTTTTCCTCTCTTGTTTACCTTTGGCATCTCTCTTTTATCTCTTATCAAACAATACCATTCACAATACTGCTTTTATTGATATGGCATGCAGGCTCATCAAAAACAGATATGCAGTACAGTAAGCCTAAATCCTTCCTCCTTCCTATTAAAGTACAATGTTGTTAAATGTTCCTCCCTTTTTCACGTGGCCATTGCTTCAGGAGGGGTTGTCCTAGGAGGTGGGTCCTTACTGGGCCAAGTTAAATAAGGTGCAGGTATGTGACACTCTTCTAGCCAATGACATGTGAGAGAAAGTCTGCCAGGTTGTGGGGAAGGAGAAAATGTTCGTGAGAATAATTTCATTTGTTCTCAACAAAAGCTAGGCAGGAAAAGAAATGTCTCCCTGTTTTGGATCCTGTGGGACCTGAGGTGGGTGCCTTGAGCTGCTGCAGCAGCCTTCTTGCCACCATGAGGGAAGCTAGTCTGAGGACACAGAGTCACCCGGCGGGGACTGAGAGCCCTGACTGTGCTGTTTCTGCAGCTGCCATACTTTTTGCTTTCTTGCCTCATGTGATAATACATTTCCTCACCGTTTCAAATTATCTGGGTATAGATTTCTCTCTTACTTGCAACCAAAGGCATCCATAATTGTAAATTCAGAGAATAAGACAGAAGGAATAAGAAGTGACTAACCCAGAATCACGAATCACACGCGAGAAAATGTCCGAAGAACATGCAGGCACTAAGGGACTCCAGTTCATACACAAAGGCTGAACACAAGTGCTGAGAGAAAGACTTCCAAACGCCGTTGTTACAAATCATGCGTACACACACTTTCACAGTCACATTCACAGTCTGTCTCTCTCATACACACCAAACACAACCAGTCTTGAAATTATGGTTAGCAAGTTCATTAGCGCTCAATATATATTTCTATCTCCTATCCCCAAAGACTGTTGGGTTTTGAGAGAGAGATTACAGGTGTAAGTCACTACATGGATGGCATCATCGACTCAATGGACATTAGTTTGAGCAAATCCTGGGAGTCAGTGAAGGACAGGGAAGCCTGGCGTGCTGCAGTTCACGGTCGCAAAGAACTGGATACGAGAGAGACTGAATAGCAACAACAAGTCACTGAGAGTGTCAGAAGGCGCATGGAAAGACAGGATTGTTTAAAATTAAACTACAAATAGGGAAAGGGGTATGTCAAGGCTGTACATTGTCACCCTGCTTATTTAACTTATATGCAGAGTACATCATGAGAAACACTGGGCTGGAGGAAGCACAAGCTGGAATCAAGATTGTGAGGAGAAATATTAATAACCTCAGATACGCAGATGATACCACCCTTATGGCAGAAAGTGAAGAGGAACTAAAAAGCCTCTTGATGAAAGTGAAAGAGGAGAGTGAAAAAGTTGGCTTAAAGCTCAACATTCAGAAAACGAAGATCATGGCATCTGGTCCCATCACTTCATGGGAAATAGATGGGGAAACAGTGGAAACAGTGTCAGACTTTCTTTTTTGGGGCTCCAAAATCACTGCAGATGGTGACTGCAGCCATGAAATTCAAAGACGCTTACTCCTTGGAAGAAAAGTTATGAGCAACCTAGACAGCATATTCAAAAGCAGAGACATTACTTTGCCGACTAAGGTCCGTCTAGTCAAGGCTATGGTTTTTCCTGTGGTCATGTATGGATGTGAGAGTTGGACTGTGAAGAAGGCTGAGTGCCAAAGAATTGATGCTTTTGAACTGTGGTGTTGGAGAAGACTCTTGAGAGTCCCTTGGACTGCAAGGAGATCCAACCAGTCCATTGTAAAGGGGATCAGCCCTGGGATTTCTTTGGAAGGAATGATGCTAAAGCTGAAACTCCAGTACTTTGGCCACCTCATGTGAAGAGTTGACTCATTGGAAAAGACTCTGATGCTGAGAGGGATTGGGGGCAGGGGGAGAAGGGGATGACCGAGGATGAGATGGCTGGATGGCATCACTGACTCGATGGCCATGAGTCTGAGTGAACTCCAGCAGTTGGTGATGGACAGGGAGGCTTGGCGTGCTGTGATTCATGGGGTCGCAAAGAGTTGGACACGACTGAGCGGTTGAACTGAACTGAACATGGAAGCATATGTTACCATATGGAAAATAGATAGCTGATAAGAATCTCCTGTAACTCAGAGAACTCAAACTGAGGCTCTGTAACAACCTAGAGGGTGGGATGGGGAGGGAGGTGGAAGGGAGGTTCAAGAGAGGACATAGGCATCCCTATGGCTGATTCTTGTGGATGTTTGGCAGAAACCAACACAATACTGTAAAGCAATTATCCTTCTATTAAAAATTTAAAAATTAATAAAAATGAGGAATTCCAGCATGAAGTTTCCTTAAAAAACTAAAAAGAGAACTACCATATGATCCAGCAATCCCACTCCTGGGCATATACCCAGAGAAAACCATAATCCCAAAGGATACATGCACCCGAATGTTCACAGCAGCACCGTTTACAATAACCAAGGCAAAGACTCAAACTAAACGTCCACTGACAAAGGAATGGATAGGGGAAAACACACACACACACAGGAATATTATTTAGGCATAAAGAAGGATGAAATAATAGCATCTGCAGCAATACGGATGGACCTAGAGATTATCATACTGATTGAAGTAAGTCTGGAGAAAGAAAAATATCATATGACATTCACATATAGAATCTAGTCTTTTAAAAAATGAAACAAGTGAACTTACTTACAAAACAGAAATAAATTTTGTTAGTCAGGCCTCCCACCTTGCTTAGACTCTCTGCAGGGCCTCCTTCAGAGAGTCTGGTATCAAAAACAAACTATAGTTACCAAAGGGGAAACATGGGGAGGAGGGATAAATCAAGGGCTTGGGATGAACACACACTACTGTATATAAGACAGATAATCGACAAGAATCTATTGTATATCACAGGGAACTCTACTCAATATCCTAGGATAACCTATATGAGAAAAGAATGAATATATACATGTGTATACACACACACACATATATATATAACTGAATCACTTCACTCTACACCTGAAAAGCAACGCTGCAAATCAACAAAGAAAATTAAAAATAAAAAAAATTTTTTTAATAGAAGTGAGGAACTCCAGAAATCAACTTGGTTTGGGGTGAACAGCACAGCAGAGGGGAAAGCAGGGTGTTGTAGTAGAAAAAACCCCAACTTTGAGAGAGGACAGACCTGCACATTACAAATCCCAACACTGCAACTGACTTCTGTGACCAGGCAGCTTTGTCCTCTAAACCTGGTCCCTTCACTGTGAGGTGGGGGTCACATCTGGCTTTTGGAATTGTTGTGAGGAGTAAAGAAGGTCAGAGGAACAACGACAGGAGCCCTTACTACATGCCAGGTGCTCAGCCTGGGATGGGGGGAGACAAAGCAAAGCCCACGGCCTGTTTCATTTCTTGAAGACCTGAAGTCTCTCTTGCTAATACACAGTCAGATGGATCACAGGGGAAGGAGACCAGATGAGACCAGCTCTTAGGGATGCAGGTAAAGAACATCCTAGCACCTCGCCAACCCCAGTCCCCACTGTGAGTCTGGGGACGGGGCCGCTACCATCGCCCACCCTACAGGGTAAGTCGCCACGCTAAATGAAGAGGAAGGAGGCCCTGCAGAGAGTCTAAGCAAGGTGGGAAGCCTGACTAACAGAAGGGGGAGAGACAACCTGGCCTCATCCTTGAGTCCTCAGGGAATGTCATTGGTTCTCACCTGTCTGGACCAGCACCGGCCAGCTCCAGGAAGTAGGGGGAGGTGACCATGCTCTTCTGATATGGAACTCTCCTTCCAGAGGTCAGAGGCTGCAATTATCTGCTGGGTTCCCAGGACCACCAGAAGGCTGCTGTTGCCCCAGCATCAGTGAGGAGGGATGAGTTTCCCTCCCATTCACGGCACAGTACCCAATTTCCAGTTTACTTAGGGCTTCCTGGTAAACTAGCCGCAGTCCCACATTCCCAAGGCCCTTGCACGTATAACCCCAGCTGTTCCCCTAGGGGCATTATGTAGCTCTTTAGAAAAGCACTAGACCAGACATTTGGGGACCTGAACTACTTTCCTACCCACTAACAACCTCTGTGACTTTGAGTAGGTCACTGACCTCCACTTTCTCATCTATAATGAGGTCTGTGGTTGTGCAGATGAAATGAGAAATAAAAGCACCCCAAGACTGGGCAGCAGTGCAGAAAGGTCCAACATGGTCAAGGACATGGTCAATAGCCCCTTTAATGGTAGGAGATTTACAGGAAAACGGACAGAGCATCCCGAATCTGTGGACCCCACAATGAAATATGTTGGACAGGAAAGATATGCTGGGTATACTGAGAAAAACCTTTCCCATGCAGAAACCATGGCCAGGCTTTCAAACGTCCTGTCTGGTGTTTCCATTTATGAGACAGGCAGCTTTCGGAGCCTGGCCAAGCCAGCTGGCATGGCCCATGCGAGGCATGACCAACAGAGCGCAGAGGGCAGTTCAGCGCAGGCCAGAGGTCTCTGCTGCCACGAGCGCCAAGCCTGCCGGCAGGGACGGGCCACACACCTCTCCTCCTGTTTTCCCCTCAAAGTGTGTTTTTATAGCTGTTATCTCTATCAGCAGAGGGGAGGGAGCCGCCTGATGGTAGCCTGATACAGGGAAGGGACAGCAATCATACAGAACTTGGAAACTACGAATGTGGCCATTTGATCCAAACTTGGACTCAGAACATCCCACAGAAGGGGAGGGTGGGGTGGGGTGGAAAGGGAATTACAACCTGGCTGGAGCACTGCCGAGGTGCTGCAAAGCAGAGGGCACGGGGCTGAGGGCCAAATGAGCTCTGACTGTGAGCCACAGTGGCGCCAGGGGCCAAGCTCACAATGAGGAAGACCCAAGGCGGGCTGTGCCCCAGGGCCAACAGGACACCCCCGTCTCTCTAGAAGAAAGGAAGAGTGGGTGACAGGGTCAAGAAGAGGCCTGGTTTTTCCCAGTGATATGATCTCCATCCTTAATCCCAAAAAAGAAACTGGAGGGTATTTATGAGAGTTCTCCTGCGGCCCAGAGATGCCCTGTGTTCTGTTCATTTCCTCTCTGCCTGGAGGCCTGTCCTTCAAGGTCGGATGAGGACACTCTCTCACCAGCTCCTCCAAGGGTAGGAACCAACCTTATGCGGAGCAAGACGTGTTTTCTGCCAGGCACACAGTTAGAAAACTGGGCTGACTCAACCCATCAGAATGGAGGGCAGCGAGGGGTGTGGGGTGGTGCGGGAGGGTGCACAGGATGAACCCAGCTTCTCACGACAGACCCAACAATCCCCTGCCTTCCTGGAAACTTCTTGGAACCCAAATCAAAGGCAGGGGGTGGAAGGAGAGGAAGGGGGCATGGGAGGAGAAGATGAAAGAATAATCACAGTAAGAACCACAGAACCAATAATCATCCCTTACTCTAAGTGTATTAAGTACATGAATGTAAGTTAATACATTTAATGCCTTACAACCTGATAAGGTAGGGTCAATTATTATCCTATTTTTATTTTTTTATGAAGAAACTAATCCCACGGCTGATACTATAGTTCACTTTGATGCCAGGTGTTTGAAAAATGCCCCAAGACCTCCTAGACATGAGATAATTGTCACTCTGAGTGGCCAAGTAAAAGGGTGGCATGTCTGAGAAATGCCACTCCAGGGGCAAAAGCTTTTTTTTCTTTTCTTTTTGGCCGCGCTTCGCGGCATGCTGAACCTTAGTTTCCTGACCAGGGGTTAAATCAACACCCTCTGCAGTGGAAGCACTGGGTCCTAACCACTAGACCAGGGAAGTCCCAGGAGAGCTTTACCGAGAGGGTAGGGAAGAGAAGCAGACACAGCTCTCGCACCCTTGACACTGACCCACTAGCAGAGGCCCCCAGCTCTCTGAGCAGCTGGGTCCTTGATGCCCCATTCTACAGGGGGCTCCCACCTTCCTAGGCCACTGCCCACCTGGGTGGGGGCATTCTCTGAGGCATCACCCCACGGGGCACACCCAGATTCTTGAATTCCATCCAGGGATGAAGGTTGATGGCCAGATCTAGATCTCCCCAAAGGGCTCCAGGAATGTGCTTCCCCCAGTTAACAGCTACAGGGACTTTTCTGGTGGTCCGGGGCTAAGGCTCAGTGCTCCCAATACAGGGGGCCCAGGTTTGACCCCTAGATCCCACATGCTGCTACTGAGAATTTACAGGTTGTCCCATATGCTGCAGCTAAGACCTGGAGCAGCCAAATAAACAAGTAAATAAATATCTAAAAATTAAAAGAACCAACAGTCGACAGTTACCATATTTTGCGCACCTGTCAGGCGGCGCCAGTGGTAAAGAAGCCACCTGCCAATGCAGGAGAGAGAAGAGACTCGGGTTCAATACCTGGGTCGGGAAGAGCCCCTGGACAAGGGCATGACAGCCCACTCCAGTATTCTTGCCTCGAACATTCCATGGACAGAGCATGGCGGGCTACAGTCCATGGGGTCACAAAGGGTTGGACAGTTGGACAGGACGTGACTTAGCACGCACTGTGTGTAAAGGACTTGCAGTAGCTGGTGTTTCATATGCGTTATCTCCTGAAATTCTCATCTCTTCTGGGTAAGTCATGCCTACCCTGTACACAATCCCATGACAAATGAGGTCTCTGGGTCCCCCTGCAGTGAAGGCATTCCCAAAGGTCAAACACCTGGCGAGGCCAGGGGTCAAGTCTGTCCCTGACTGACTGCGCTCACATCAACGTGCATGGCCTCCATTCTTAGGTTTACACTGTTGGAATGCTGTGGACTTGGACCCTGCCATCCACATTGTCTCACCAAGGCCCTGACCCAGCAGGGAGCAGAGATAACTCTCCACCATAAATGTCCTCCACCGGAGCCTACCAGGCCTCCATCCCCCCCCATCTCAGAGGGCATCCCCCCATCTCAGAGGGCATCCCCCATCTCAGAGGGCATCCCCCATCTCAGAGGGTGTCTCCCCTCATCTTGGAGGGCATGGTGAAGAAGATGCTGGCCACCCCTTCCACCAACCTTGCACCCACAAACACAAATGCTCTCCAGGTCTCCCTATACCCACCAATGGAAACCAAGCAAGGCTCCTTCAAACCCAGTTTCCAGCCCAAGTTCTGAACAGATAGGAAGCCTCCCATGTTCTCCTCAATTCCCCCAACCCCTGCCGGACACAGGTCAGCTTTGTAATAGAAAAGGAAGAGTTTTGAGTTTCATGAGAAAAGTTGAAAGTGAAAAAATCCACAAAGTCAATTCGCCCCTGGTTGTGTTTCCAACTAAGAGAAGAACGACACTCAACAGCCCCTCCCGTGAGCCAGGGGGACTCAGTCTCCCTGCTTTGTGGGCCAGGCCAGGCCTGCAGCTGAGGGCTCTCAGCAAGCAGCTGCCCACCCACGGATGGTCGTGGGACTGGTCCTGCTCACACCCTTCTGTGGCCAGCACCCTCGGTCAGGTGACAAGAGATGGACACACCATGCATTTAACCAGCAACTCTTCCAAAAGAGCCTCAAAGCGTTTCACTCATCATCCTTTAATCATGTTGACAAGGGTGGCAGAGTTAAGCCACCCCCAGTTTGCAGGTGCTAGACTGCATGTCCCCAGGTTTCAGTGAGTTGGTCTGAGCCAGGCTAGAAATTCAGGACACAGCAAAGCCTGGGCCCGAGACACACCCTTCCACACTGTACTCTACTGTCAAAAGATGAGAGCTGAGAGCCCCTGCAGGAGTAAGATGGCTGCTGTTTGCATCTAAGCTCCCAGGCCTTCCCAGATGGGGCTCAGACCCTGGAGCAGAGCCACCCCAACCCGCCATAAGCACAGGCTCAGTGAGAAGCAACCGCCATGTCTCTCTGGAGGCTGGGGTCTCTGCCCACTTTCCCCTCCCCCGGCCCAGATGGATGGGCGGAAAGAGGAGTAGGGGCAGCAGCACACGGGAGGCAAGAGTGGCGGCGGCAGCTCAGAGAACAGCAGGAGTGAAGGAAGTGGGGTCTTAAAGCTGGCGCTGGAGCATTCATCCTGCCATTCACCGAGCACGGGCTGAGCAGCCTGCACATTACGCTGCAAGGACGAAGACACAGATTTCTCCAAAGACACACAGGTGACCAAACACATGAACAGATGCTCAACATCACTAATTATTAGCGAAATGCAGCTCAAAACTACAGTGAGCCATCACCTCACACCAGTCAGATGCTGCTGCTACGTCGATCCAGTCGTGTCCGCCTCTGTGCGACCCCATAGACGGTAGCCCACCAGGCTCCCCCGTCCCTGGGATTCTCCAGGCAAGAACACTGGAGTGGGTTGCCATTTCCTTCAATGCATGAAAGTGAAAAGTGAAAGTGAAGTTGCTCAGTTGTGCCCAACTCATAGCGACCCCATGGACTGCAGCCCACCAGGCTCCTCCCTCCCTGGGATTTTCCAGGCAAGAATACTGCCATCATAAAAAAAATCTACAAATGATAAATGTTGAAGAAGGTGTGGAGAAAAGGGAACCATCTTAAACCGTTGGCGGGAATGTAAACTGGTACAGCAAATATGGAGAACACTGAGCCTGTGCTTATGGCGGGTTGGGGTGGCTCTGCTCCAGGGTCTGAGCCCCATCTGGGAAGGCCTGGGAGCTTAGATGCAAACAGCAGCCATCTTACTCCTGCAGGGGCTCTCAGCTCTCATCTTTTGACAGTAGGGTACAGTGTGGAAGGGTGTGTCTCAGGCCCAGGCTTTGCTGTGTCCTGAATTTCTAAAAAACTAAAAATAGAACTACCATATGATCCTGCAATCCCAATCCTCGGCATATACCAGAGAAAAGCGTAATTCAAAAAAGACACACACACCCCAGTGTTCCCTGCAGCACTATTTACAATAGCCAGGACATGGAAGCAACCTAAATGTCTATCAACAAAGGAATGGATGAAGCATATATGGTACCTATATAGAATGGAATATTACTCAGCCATAAAAAGGAATGAAACTGTGCCATGTGCAGAGACATGGGTGGACCTCGAGTCTGTCATACAGAGTGAAGTAAGTCAGAAAGAGAAAAACAAATATTACATATTAACACATATTTGTGTAATCTAGAAAAATGGTATAGGTGAACTTATTTGTAAAGCAAAAACAGAGATACAGACTCAGAGAACAAATGTATGGCTACCAAGGGGGAAAGGGGTGGAATGGGTTGAGAGATGAGGACTGACACACATATACTTGATACTGGGCATGAAATATGTAACTAACGAGAACCTCCTATATAGCGCAGGGAACTCCACTCAGTGCTGTGGTGACCTAAATGGGAAGGGAATCCACAAAAGAGGGGATATATGTATACATGTAACTGGTTAACTTTGCTGTACAGCAGAAACTAACAGCACTGAAAAGCAACTATACTCCAATTAAACAAAAAGACATAGTCCCTGTGCTCAGAGCATCTGGTGTCATGGAGAAGCGGAGGGTGAGGAGTGGCAGATAAGGGGAGCAGAAGCAGCCAAGAATTCTAAGTGAATTACACCACACAGGGTTGACGTGTCAAGACGAGAGTCCACTGCCACAAGGAAAGGTATGTTATAGGATTTACTTTTCTACCTCTGATCCGAACCTACTTTTAACTTATGGTCTTATGATATAGATAAAAACAGATGCATGCACCTCTAAGTATGTCCTGTCCCATTGGCAAAATAACTAAATCCTCACTGAAAGTCCCGTAAGCCTAGCGGGGAGGGAGTGGGTGAGCTGACAGGACACAGGGACGTCTCAGGCAGTGAAGCTACTCTGAAAGGTACTCTGATGGTGGATACATGCCGTTACGCATCTGTACAAATGCACAGAACGCACATCACCAAGGGCAAACTTTAAGGTAAACTGTGGACTCCATGATCATCATGTCAGGGTAGGTTCGTCAAATGCAACACAGGTAGCATCTGGAGAAAGACGCTGATGATGGGGGAGGCCCTGCATGCGTTGAGGCAGGGGGTAGATGGAAAATCTATCTTCCTCTCAATTTTGCAGTGAATCTGAGAATGTTTTAAAATGTATTTTTTTTTAATTCAGTAAGACCACTGGATCATAATATTGACAGGTATCTTAGTCCAGTCCGGCTGCTATAACAAAGTACTATAGACTGGGTGGCTTGTTAAAAAAAAAAAAAAAAAAATCAGAAATTTACTCCTCACAGTTCTGGAGGCTAAGAAGTCCAAGAACAGACACTGGCAGGTTTGGTGTCAGGTGAGTGCAGCTTTTGGGTGGGTAAGCAGCCATGTCCACACATGGGAGGCAAGGGAGCTCCCTGAGGTCTTCTCAATAATCCCATTCATAAGGCTCCGGCCTCATGACCCCATCACAGCCTCCCAACTCCATCGCAATGAGGGCTCTGCTCAACATCTGAATGGTGAGTGGGGGGGCACGTGCATTCAGTCCGTGGCTGTAAGAGCTCCGGGCATCCAGCCAGCCTGCCCACCCTGAGCCCTCTCTCTCCCCCAGCCCTCTCCATGGCAGCAACCAAACCCACACTCTGCCCGCCCCCAACCCCGGAAGGTGAACTGTGTGCCAGAGCAAGACAGTACCCAGCACGGCCAGCCACGGGAGCCTCCACGGTCACCCTCTGGGATCCAAGACTTAAGGAGACATCCCCTTGGAAGCTCAGATTCCTCAGTCTGCAAGCTCCGCCTTCACACACCATCCTGAAAGTTCAGTTAGGCCAAATGCGAACTATTGGGGGATTTACCAAACGCTAAGGCTTCTATTCACTCCCTAGCCACTTCTTAACCTATGCCAAACTCTTTGCATACAGTGAAGGTGAAGGTGAAAGTCCCTCAGTCCTGTACGACTCTTTGTGACCCCATGGACTATACGGTCCGTGGAATTCCCCAGGCCAGAATACTGGAGTGGGTAGCCTTTCCCTTTTCCAGGGGATCTTCCCAACCCAGGGATTGAACCCAGGTCTCCCATATTGCAGGCGGATTCTTTATCAGCTGAGCCACAAGGGAAGCCCTGCTCCAGTATTCTGGCCTGGAGAATTCCATGGACTGTATAGTCCTTTGGCTGCATAGAATTGGACACAACTGAGCGACTTTCACTTTCTCTGCACACACAGCTCATGTAAATCTTAAAACAGGGCTGCTCGAAGAGATCATCACTCCAGTTTCACAGATAAAGCAGCTGAGGCTCAGAGGGTAAACATCTCACCTACAGTCACAGCACGAGTTTAGAGCAGTACTAGCATCAGCCCCAGGGTCTGCCCCAGGCCAACACTCAAGACAGTACCCACCACTTCAAGCGTCCATAGGAGGGACTTCTCTGGTGGTCCAGTGGCTAAGACTTTGTGCTCCGAATGCAGGGTTTGATCCCTGGTTAGGGAACTAGATCCCATACGCCGTAACTAAGAGTTGGCACGCCACAACAAAGACCCGCTATCCCATGAGCTGCAATGAAGACCAGGCACAGGTCTTCACCAGGTCAGATTTATTTATATATATAATTTTTATATTTAAAAAAATATTTTTTAAGTGTCCATAGGAGAGTAAGCAGCACCCTTGATATATTTCCTCGGTGCCCTAAATGCCTGTAGACACCAGCACTGATGAAGTTTTTCAAAGGAAAAGACCAGACCTGCCACCTCTGCAGAGTCAGCGAGCTGATCACAGTGCTGACGATGACAGCATCTCAAGATCATTTCCTTGGACAGGTCTCTCCAGAAAGCATTCAATTCCAGCTGCGAGAGCAACATATTTGCCATGGGAATTAGCTAAGGGGAGAAGAAATGACCTTCGCTTAAAGCTTTCGGTTCATTGGTGTTTCTCATAACACAGAATCCAGGCCCTCACAGGGCTGTTCCAATCACCCTTGTACGCAGTTTCCTAAACTAGTAAAGACTTACTGCTGACTCCTTCTGGTTTATTAATATTCAGTTGTTAACAGATACATATTAAGTTCCTATTGTTCACAAAAATAATTGGATTTAAGAGAGAGGATTCCTTTTCATTAGCAACTTACGACCTGAGTTACAGACAGATAAAAGCTTATAAAAGACACATCTGGAATAAAGCAGGTTTAATCATCCTCAAGAACAACTGGACAGAGGAATGAGCCATGGCCCGGATGTAGGCATGGCCAGTGTCTGGATGGTATCTGAGTGTGTGATCTGAGAGACCCAATGTAACATCCGAAAAAGAAAAGCTACTTTCCCATTCTTCCTAGAGTGGCCTGTTCCACTCATTTTTTTTTTTTTTCAACTGAAGTATAGTTGATTTACAACACTGTACTAGTTTCACATTTATAACATAGTGATTCAGCATTTTTATAGATTATACTCCATTTAAATTATTATAAAATGTTGGCAATATTCCCTGTGCTGTACATTATATCCTTGTATCTTATTTTAATTTTTCTAAATTTATTTATAATATTTTTATTTTCTGGCCACACCACGAGGCATTGGATCTTAGTTCCCCTACCAAGGATCAAACCCACACCTTCTGCATTGGAAGTGGGGAGTCTGGACCACCAGAGTATTCCAGTTGTATCTTATTTTATACCTACTTGTTTATACCTCTTAATCTCCTTCCTCTATCATGTCTTTCCCCTGTTCTCTTGACTCTTTTTAGAATTAAAGGATCTAAAGCTTTAAAACGTAAATGTTTATGGAAAGGCAATAAGGAATGCCTCTAATCTCCTTTCCCACTTTACCTTCAGTTAGCCTCTGGGATCAGCTTTAAGTATCTAGGAGAGCCTTGGAGTGAAACAACACAGGTCAGCAAAGGACAGGTAAGGGAAAAGAAACCTCTGAGGTCTGGAGAGTGGGACTTTGAGAAGGAGGTAAGGTGGAAGCTTGTATACCAGGTAGGGAGCCAGCCTAGGTCCACAGGGAAAACTCAAAGACAAAAAGACAAACAGCCCACAGAGACTAACCCTGGTCCTCAATGCAACCACAGCCATTTCCCAGAAAACTGAGAAACTGACGCTCCTCTCTGGCCACAGGATAAGGAAGTAGGGGGTGGAAAGGACACTCTTCTCAAAGCAAACAAATAGAAATGATTTAGAAAGCACCTACAGGGTTGCCATCTGACACTGTGCAAGAATGTCCTTCCCTTACTTTTTACTTGTGTGTGTGTGTGTGTGTGTGTGTGTGTGCATGCACGCATTGGTTGACTTCCTTTGACCTATATTTCTGACCACTTTGCTTCAGTACAAAGCTGTGACAGAGGCGTCACACTTTTGGAACCCTAAGCTAGCTTCTACTAATATTTTAATAGTTTTATCATTGAAATCATAGTTATTATATTTAAAGTCAAAATAGTATCATTCGGCCACATGCTAAGAACTATAGCTGGGGGCAGGTCTTTGTTTTCCAATAAAATTCTTCCATGATGTTGCATTAAGGGGTTGATGATATGACTTTCAGCTCCTTTCCAGCACTGACATTCTTCTCCCCAGGTCTGTGCAGAGTAGATGGACTGGCCTTGAATGCACTCCAGGGACACCAGGCCCCAGGACATGCTGGCAGCATCTGGGTTTGCCTCAGCCCCCACGAGAAGCAGGGCTCTGCCAGGTGTCATAGCTGATTTAACTGAAAGAAAGATGAAAACCAGCCATGGGAACTGAAGCTTGACAGCATCCCTGAGGGTCTGATGCGCGAGAACCAGAGCAGTATGGAGGACACCAGAGAAATCTCTGGCCAAAGATTCCCAGGCAGTGTTTGTCCTAACCACCCAGATCCATCCCCGGAACGCAAAACCACACGGTGCATGCTGAGACAGGTGAGAGCTGAAGCTGCTGGTCAGCTCTCAGGGAGGGGTGCTGCAGAATCAGCGTCTACAGGGAAGGGGGCGGGTGGGGAAGGAAGAAAGGACAAAGGCAAAGATACGTCCCCCCTTCCCAAGAGAAGGCTGCATGAGATAAGATGTCCATGGGGAGAGTTCAGATGGTGACAGATTTTTTGCTTCTAAGACAAGAAGGGGTATAAATGATCATCCTGTCTTATTTAAAAACCACAGTGTAATGGCCAGAATCTTCTAGATCTCTCCTGCCCTTTGTAAAGCCTCTAAGTGACAGTCCACACTTTCAGCCTCCATGTCCACAAGGGAACGAATAAACATGGAGAAAGAATTTAATGCAAAAAGCAACTGCAGGAGACTTTGGGAACAGACGTCAAAACGTCCATTTCCTAGCCTCCAAGACTCCTGGAATGCTTTACTTCACTGCCTCCTGGTACCAGAGCACATTTCCATAGCAACTCCCTGAGAACTGGCTGTTTCTCGGGGTCAGGGGGAGGCTGGCTTGGGGATCCTCCTCTTTGGGGGCATAGAAGCCCCTTTAATGAGAATCAGACCCCTAATTTGTTCCCCCCTCCTTTCCTTTTCAGGATGTGTATGCTGAGACACTCTGGAATAGTTTGGGGACTAAACATTATGCAAGAAAAGAAATTAAAAATTAATAGAGAAATGTAGTCATTCAGTGAAGCCTCTTCAACAAACCAGGATGAGAGGGCTTCCCTGGTGGTCCAGTGACTGGGACTCCACGCTCCCAGTGCGGGGTGTCAGCGATCCCTCCCTGCTCAGGGCACTGGATCCCACATGCCACAGCTAAGAGTTCGCATGAGGCAACCAAGACCCAGTGCAGCCAAATAAATAAAGCAAAAATTTTAAAAAAACCAGAGCAAGGACATTCTCCTGCTGATTTTGACTCCTTGGCAAAAGTGCATATCTGCCATCTATGAGGCTGTCCATAGGATCAGAGTACTAACTATTCACAAAGGACTGAGTACTAATTATTCACAAAGGTCTGAGTTTAATTACAGCCAAGTTCCATACCACTGGGACCATTTCCCTGATGGAGAAACTGAGTCATGGTAAGATCATGTGGTTATTAACGAGATAAAAATGAGTACTCGCCTAGCACGGATCAAAATCTTACAGCTATGCAGCACGATTCACAACAGCCAAGCCGTGAAAATAACCTAAATGTCTGTTAAGAGATGAATGGATAAAGAAGATGTGATACATATATACAACAGAATATTACTCAGCCATAAAGAAGAATGAAATGATGCTATTTCTAACCACATGGATGGGCCTAGAGATTATCATCCTAAGTGAAGCAAATCAGAAAGAGAAAGACGAACACTATGTGATATTACACATATGTGGAATCTAAAATATAACACAAGTGGGGAATTTCCTGACAGTCCAGTCATTAGGACTCCACACTCTCACTGCTGGAGGCCTGGGTTCAATCCCTGGTGAGGGAACAAAGATTCTACAAGCCATGAGGCGTGGCCTCCAAAAATAAACTCTGCTGTGTTGTGCTTAGTGGCTCAGTCGTGTCTGACTCTTTGCGACCCCATGGACTGCAGCCCGCCAGGCTCCTCTGTCCTTGGGGATTCTCCAGGCCAGAATATTGGAGTGGGTTGCCATGCCCTCCTCCACGGGGGTCTTCCTAACCTAGGGATCGAACCCAGGTTTCCCGTATTGCAAGTGGATTCTTTACCATCTGAGCCACCCGGGAAGCCCAAGAATACTGGAGTGGGTAGCCTATCCCTTCTCCAGGGGAAAAATCAATTAAAAATAAAATTTAAAACATTTTAAATATGACACAAGCGAATTTATTTACAAAGCAGGAATAGAGAACAGGCTTGTGGTTGTTGAGGGGCAGGGTGGAGGGATGGACTGGGAGTTTGGGATTAGCAGATGCAAACTATTATATATGGAGTGGATAAACAAGGTCCTACGGTATGGCACAGAGAACTATAGTCAGTATCCTGTGACAAACCATAATAGAAAAGAATATGAAAAAGGACGGGCATATATACACACACACGCATAACTGAATCACTTCACTGTACAGCAGGGATTAACATGACACTGACAATCGACTATACTTCAATAAAATTTTAAAAACCCTAGAGCTACGGTCACATACTACAATATGAACCTGGAACACACTATGCTAAGTGAAATAAGGCACGCATATAGTTAACCCTTGCACTGTACACCTATTTGTTGAGGGCAGATTCCATGTTACGTGTTTTTTAATCACAATTTTAAAAATCTATAGCTATGAGCCACTTAACAGTTTTCTCTCTGATCCATGCTGGTGCTGCAGCAAAGAAGAGTCTGAAGACTAATCAAGGAAAATGTCTCCAGCCGTAGCTGTAGTAAGAAGAAATAACAAATATGCACAAAGATACGAGTGGACATTTCACCAAAGAGGCCATTCACACAGCAAACATGCGGATGAAATGATGACCAACATCAGCAGTCATCAGCGAAACACAAATCTAAACCACGGTGAAAAGGCAGCCCACAGAATGGGAGAAACGACTGGCATTTCATGTATCTGACAACAATCTGGTATCTAAAATATGTAAGGAACTGTTACAGCTCAAGACTAAAAAGATACCTGAATTTAAAACTTGGCAAGACACCTGGATGGGAGGGGAGTTTGGGGGAGAGTGGTACATGTATATGTATGGACAAGTCTCTTTGCCGTACACCTGAAACTATCACAACGTTGTTTATCAGCTATACTCCAATTCAAAATTAAAAGTTTAATTAAAAAAATGAAAGAGGGGGGAAGACTTGAATACATATTTCTTCAAAGAAGCTACACAAATGGCCAATCAGCACATAAGAAGATGCAAAAATCATCAGTCCTCAGGGAAATGAAAACTCAAAACTACAATGTAAGACCACTTCACTTCCAGAAGGATGGCAAGAATCAATAAAACAAATACAAGTGTAGGCAAAGATGTAGAGAAACCAGAACCCTCACACACTGCTGGTGGGAAGGTAAAATGATGCAGCTGCTTTGAAAAGCAGTTTGGCAGTTCCTCAAAAGCCTAAACGCAGAATTACCACATAACCTAGCGATTCAACTCCTAGGAAAATACCCCAAAGAAAACATGCATAGGCAGAAATACTTGTACATAAATGTTGTGAGAAACATTGTTTATAACAGGCAAAAGTGAAAACAACCCAAATATCCAATACCCGATGGATAAACAAAATGCAGTGTATTCATACAACAGAACGTTATTTAGCCATACAAAGGAAAGAAGTACTGATTCATATTACAACATGCATCAACCCTGGAAATACTAGGTTAAGTGAAAGAAGCCAGTCACAAAGGGCCATATATTATCATATTTCATTTATATGATGGGTCCAGAATGGGAAAATCCATAGAGACAGAAGATCAGTGGTTGCCAGGGGCTGGGAAGACAGCTGAATTGGTAGTGACTGGTAATGGGCCCTGCGTTACCAGGGATGAAATGGTTTGGAAATACAGATAATGATGATGGTTGACCCTGTATGAGAATATACTAAAAATCACTGAATTATATACCTTAAAAGGGAGAGTTTAATAGAATGTGAATTATATTTCAAAAAAAGTTAAACAGTGAGAGGATATCCATCAGAATGGCTCAAACAAAAAGTTGTGATAATAGCCAATGCTGGCAACTACGCAAAAAATTTGTTCACTCATACACTGTTGGTTGGAATGTAAATAATTCTGCCACTTTGGAAAAGAGTTTGCAAGCTTCTTTTAAAATGACAAGTGTTTCTTTTAAAGTGACAAATGACCCACCCTATGACACTCCTGGGCATCTACTGTAGAGAAATGAAAACTTCTGTCCACATAAAATTCTATACACCGGTGTTCAGAGTAACTTTTCCATTACAGCTCATAACTGGAAACTACCCAATGTCCTCCAGTGGTGAAAGATTAATCAAATGATGGTCCATCCATCACACAGAACGTTACTCAGCAACAAAGAGAGATACAACAACTTAGATTAACCTCAGGGAGATTACTCTGAGTGAAGGAAGATAATCTCAAAAGGTTCCACAATCAGTATAGCTCTCCTTGTGAAACCACTGAAATATCAAAACTCTGGAGATGGAGAACGGGTGAGCAGCTGCCAAAGTTTGGGATGGGCAGCAGAGAAGGCGGCGCTGTGAGGAGGAGCACGAGGCAGCCTGCGGTGACGGGGTGGTTCTGTGCCGTGACTGCGTTGGTGGTGACAGGAAGCTGCAAACGCACAAGTGCAGCATCTGAATCAGCTCTGTGCACGGTTCCCATGTCATCACCCAGATTTGCTATCGCCCTAGTTACCCAAGATGCTCAGTGGGGAAGAAGGGGCAGGGGGGTGCCAAAGACTTCGCTCCATTTCTTTGCAGCTGCCAGTGAATCTTTATTTATTCCAAAATAAGAAGTTTGTGGGTGTTTTTTAAATAACTACATAGGGTATTAGTCAATGTTTAAAAGTAATGGCTTATCTGCAAACCAGAAAGAGACAGAAAAGAGAACAACTGGATGGATACCAAGAGGAGAATGGAGGGGGGATGAACTGGGAGACTGGAATTGACGCATATACACTCCTGATTCTATGCATAAAATAGATAGCTAATGACAATGTACTGTATAACTAAGGGAACACTAGTCAGTCCTCTGTGGTGACCGAAATGGGAAGGAATCCAAAAAAGAAGGGATATATGTGTACGCATAGCTGATTCACTTTACTGTACAGCAGAAACTAACCCAATGTGGTAAAGCAACTGTACTCTAATAAAAATTAACTTTAAGAAAGGCAACAGCCATGTTTCAATAAAGCTTATAGTTCAAGGCAGAAGAAGAGACGATAACCCTAACCCCGACAGCTACAAACCATCACCTCTCCAGCGTGTCAGAGAACTTCTCCTTCTAGTGTGAACTGCACATACTCGACAACAAATCAAGAGCTTCTCGCAGGGACCCGCTAACTCACATGTCCTCACACTCACCCTCTAGCCCCTGGCACGCAGCTCTTGCTGTCCTAACACGCCCTCATCCTCATCTCTGGGCTTCCCTTCATGCTCTTCCCTGTTTAAACTCATCTCTCTCCAGGTATCCAAATACTTCCCCAGCATCTGTATCCATCTTTCCACGTGGGTTAAGTGTGTCTCTAACTAGATGCTCCAGTTCAGACTCCAGGTTGTCTTCCTCTACTATATTCTCCATAACACATGACACAGTGCTGAGGATGTAGGAAGCACCCAGAGATCACTGCAGATGGATAAAGGGCGTCCCGCCTCAAGATCTGCAATTCTCACTCTTGTGAGCTACATGATGCAGAGTGGTACATACAGGCACAAGAAAGTCAAGACATAATGTTCCACACATAATCACTACTATGCATTTTTAAATACTTTTGCAGGAAATGTGGTACTTAGCCAACACCTTGGGGGTGGCTGAGGCCCTACAAGATGAGGAAAAAGACAAAAAAATAGCTTTTAAAACTGGGCATAGGGACTTCCCTTGTGGTCCCGTGGTTGAGATTCCCCCTGTAGGGGGTGCAGGTTTTAAACCTGTTCAGGGAAGTAGCATCTCACATGCCTCATGACCAATAAAGCCAGAGCAGAAACAACATAAGCTATGTTTGCAACAAATTCAATAAAGACTTTAAAAATGGACCACATCAAAAAAAAAAATCTTAAAAAAAAGTGGGGAAAGAAAAGTAGACTGCGATCAGGGAACAGCTGGAAGGACACAGGAAGAGCCCCACTTCCAAATGTGTCCTGACCCAGCTGTTCCTTTCCAGCACCACCGTGGCCCCCAGCCGCAGCCTGCGTCACTCACAGCACACCACCCCTCCACGGCTCCCCAAAGCACAAAGCTCTAAACTTCACACGTTTGCTTAGAAAGCTCTGAATGGTCTGACTCCTGCTCACCTCTACAAATTCATCTCATTTCATTCTTCCCCACCAATAATGCCCGCTTCACACCTTTCCATCCCTCACGCATGTCAAGCAAGGTCTAGGCTGCACAACGGCACCGGCTTGTTCTTCTCCCTGGAATGCTCTGCCCCCTGATCTTTGTATGGCCACCCTATGTCATTCAGACTTCAGTGTAGGTTTTATCTCCTCAGCCTAGGTACTAGTTCCTCCTTGTCCGTCACCACCCTCTCTTAATTCTTTGCCAAACACCTCATCATCTGACATTTTTCTTATCGACTGATGTATTGACTATCTCTTCCTCATCCCACCACAGTGTAAGTTCCAGGAAGGCAGGGAACTCTTTTTGCTGTTTTTCTTTTTTTACTCCCAGTGCCTGACATACAGCGGGTATATAATAAATATGCGTATGGTGAAGGTCGGAATAAATGAATGAATGAAAAAGATCAACACTCTACCTACTGCACAGTCCTGACTCTCTCTGGTAAATGAATGATCTTTTAATGGCAATCGAGGAACTTCCCTGGTGGTCCAGGGGCTAAGACTCTGCATTCCCAATGCAGAGGGCCCATGTTTAATCCCTGGTAGGAGATTTACATTCCACCTGCTGCAACAAAGATGGAAGAGCCCACATGCCACAACTAGACCCAGAGTAGCCAAATGAATTTTAAAAAATAAAATTAACAAAAAGACCTGTCAGGTTTTTTAAAATGGCAATCTAAAAGTTATTAGCATTCAATTAGAGGATAAGTTGGTAACATGACCCTTGATACCTCAAAAGGACTCTGAAAACAGTAAACCACTGACTCCTGAACGACACGGAGGTTAATCCACATATAATACAGTTGGCCCTCCGCATCCATGGTTCCCCTGTATCCTCAGACTCAACCAATCATGAATCGTGTGGTACTCTACTTACGACTGAAGAATATCTACATATAAACGGACCCGTGGCAGTCAAACCTGTGTTGTTCAAGGGTCAACTGTATTATAGATCATCAACAAGGTCTAGAGCGAGCCTCGCTTCTCTAGGATCTTTCTAGAATAATCAGTGCCTCACTGACCACCTCCTTTCTCCGACTTCCTAAAGCTTTTACTGCCTACACCATTCATGTGATACTTCACGACCCCCTTCTGTGTGTTGGTACCCATGCCTACTGTGAGAGGGATTGTGAGGTTCTGGGAATACAACCACCAATCAGAAGGCGTTTACCTTCCAGGTGGCGGATATAGATAGTAAACCAGTCTTTTCATAAATCATTACTTAATGGTTTTTGTAACAAGTGCCACACACACACAAACAAGTATGCACTAACAGCACAAAGAAAACCAGACCAGCTGCACAAAAGAAGGACAGCAGGTAGGAAGTGGGTCAGGGACGTGACAGTCCACGAGAAGAAAATCTCTCACTTTTGGAGAGACCAGGGAGTCGGCAGGATGGAGACCAGAAACAACGTGAACTTGAAGTCGGGAGACACTGGTCTCACATCCAGCACCATCACTGTCTACCCACAGCCCTTGACTTGTCTGGGTGAAAGTTGACTCAACTGTGATAATTAGAACAGAACCAAGCTCGGTGTTGTCAGAACCCTTAGAGAAATAAAATATAACCCTGTCATTTTCCAGAGGTGAAATTATTTCATTTCAAAGAACAAGAATATTTATTGAGCATGTATTAATTACATTTTAAGCATAAAAATCCATTGAGGTGAATGGATTTGCCCAATATTAGCATGAGTTAGCGGAGAAGGCAATGGCACCCCACTCCAGTACTCTTGCTTGGAGAATCCCATGGACGGAGGAGGCTGGTGGGCTGCAGTCCATGGGGTCACAAACAGTCAGACACGACTGAGAGGCTTCACTTTTCACTTTTCACTTTCATGCATTGGAGAAGGAAAATGGCAACCCACTCTAGTGTTCTTGCCTGGAGAATCCCAGGGATGGGGGAGCCTGGTGGGCTGCTATCTATGGGGTCTCAGAGTCGGACACGACTGAAGCGACTTAGCAGCAGCAGCAGCAGCAGCAGCATGAGTTAGTGGGCACAGTCTCCCTTCACTGAGCTGGTCGAGAGCAGTGATTCTCAAAGTCTGCAGCTTCTTGGGGGATCCTGAGTTCCTTTCAGGGGAACCCATGAGATCAAAACTAGTTTCAGAACAACACTAAGATGTCAGGGTCACTGTGTTGACATTTGCACTGTTGCTGCAAGAGCAAAAGTGAGTAAAACTCATGGCACCTAGTACAAATCAAGGCAGAGCTGCCAAGTAGCACTAATAGTCATTACACTGTTTAGTGCCTGATGTGGGCAGAAAAGAAAAAGGCAGTTCACAAGGTCCTTGGTGAGTTTCCCTGGTGGTCCAGTGGTTAAGGGTCCATCTGCCAATGCAGGGGACACAGTTTTGATCCTTGGTCTGGGAAGATCCCACATGCTGTAAAAGGCAACTAAGCCCGAACTACTGAGGCTGCACTTGAGAGCCCACAGACCACAACTACTGAAGCCTGCACGCCCTAGAACTGTGCCCTACAAGAGGCCACCACAACGAGAAGCCCGCACACTGCAACTGCAGAGTAGCCCCGCTTGCCACTTCTGAAGAAATCAGAAGCATGCAAAGCACTCTGAGTGCTCAAAGTACAGCGGCTGTCTCAAGGCAAAGCATCTCCATGACTGAGTTCTGAGCTGAACTAGCGGCATTCTTTGTGAAAGACTATGTTTACTTGAAAGGACGAATGACAGATAAACTCTAGATTTGAGTATTTGATAGAAATCTTCTTGAAAATGAATAAAGGAGGCCTGTCATGTTTAGGAAAAATAGCAGATTTTTTGCCACTGATAAAACTTGAGCTTTCAAGCAAAAAGTAGAATTTTAGAAAACTTGCCACTGCATGCTTGACATTTTTCCACTACTTCAAGACTTTCCTGATGAGATCAATGGTGATATTGATGAAACGGATTTTTTAATACTGTATAATTAAAAGTCTCAACATTTTCAACATCTGTAAAACTCTGAACCAGTATTTTTCATACGGTCAATTCATCATGTTACAAAATCACGCATGGATTTAAAAAACCCATTCAAAGGGCAAGAAAGACTATTGGATTTTCATGTAGATATACAACAAAATTCACTTATAAGGTTTCAGATTCTGCACCATAGCTATTAAGAAACTATCACTTTTTGAATTTTGATGTAGCATCAAAGAAGAATAAATACAGAAAAGGTCCTTAACTTACACTTAACAAGTGCACAAATACTCATTAAACTGACTTTATACTCTTTCATCCCTAAGGGATATCTTTGTTCTTGAACAAATAACATGTAAATTAGACTGTCTAGGCAAAGTTCCAGGGACATTTTAAACCAAGTACTTTTGCACTTTATGGAAGATATGGATGAACTGAATTATGATTTTCTTGACCCATCTGGGCTCAAATTTCACTTTAATAACAGATCCTCTTTCCCATTCCTATTTGCTTCCTCCCCCATTCTTTTTTAAAATTAATTTATTTAATTGGAGGCTAATTACTTTATAATATTGTAGTGGTTTTTGACATACATTGACATGAATCAGCCATGGGTGTACATGTGTTCCCCATCCTGAATTCCCTTCCCACCTCCCTCCCCATCCCATCCCTCAGGGTCATCCGAGTGCAGCAGCCCTGAGCACCCTGTCTCATGCATCAAACCTGGACTGGCGATATACTTCACATGTGATAATATACATGTTTCAATGCTGTCCTCCCCCCATTCTTATTTGCTTTTGACCATCAGAAAATAAATACCATTCTTTGTCTCCCCATAATACATTCCATGTAAGACTGACCAGATGTTCTCAATGGGCCCAGTCAAACAGAAACATCAACTTCCAGTAAGTCAAGATGAAGGAAACTGAATGGAGCCTATGACTCCTAGTGATTATGTTAAAATCTGTGCACATAAAGCACAAAGCAACTACCTGAAGACTCTGAAAACTAAACAGCTAGAGGCAATGGGACCTGAATCAAAGTGGGCTGAATCACTATGCAGCAGGAACTCGACAAGAAATCTATTTCTGTTTAGATCAAGAAAAGGAGCCCCAGGGTGCTAGAGAGTATGGAGGAAGTCCCTGGCTTTTTCTTTTTCCTCACCCAGCTTTGTACCACAGCCAACTCTAGTCTCAGATCTGCACTGCCACGGTAGCACAGCCAGAACAGACACCCTAAATGGCCCCTTCTATTAAAGAAACTGAATGAGTAGAGAACCTTCCAACAAAAGAAGACTCCAGGTACGGATTATCCACTGATAAGATTTTACCAAAATGTTATGGACTGAACTGTGTCTCTCCAAAATTCATTTGTTGGAGCCCTAACCCCCAGCACTTCAGAATATGGCTGTATCTGGAGATACGGCCTTTAAAGCAGCCATCAAGTTACAATGAGCCTATTAGGGTGAGCCCCGTCCAAGCTGACTGGTGTCCTTACGAGAAGGGGAAATTTGAACAAATGGAGAGACACTAAGGACATTCATACACAGAGGGATGACCAGGTGAGGAGGCAGAAAGAGGGGATCCACCTCCAAGCCACAGACACCCCAGAGGAGCTCAACTCTGCCAGCACCCTGATCATGGACTCCTGGCCTCCAGGACTGAGAGAGAACAAGTGTCTCTTGTTGAAGCCACCCACTATGTGATATTTATTTTTGTCCACAGAAGACTAATCCACCAACATTTAATGGGAAACAAACACCACCAATTCTACACAATCTCATCCACAGAACAGGAAGGAACACTTTCCAACCCATTTTGGAAGGCTAATATTATCCTCATGCCCTTTTTTTAATTAAAAGAAAACTACAAACAATTATCTCTCCTGAACATAAGTGTAAAAAAAATTCTCAACAAAATATTAGCAAATAAAGTCCATCAATACCCGAAAACAGGATTTATCTTGAGAATATAAGGGTGGTTCAGCATTTGACATTCAATGTCATGTACTTAATTACAAACTGAAGAAGAAAGATGTCATGATGATCTCAGATGCTGAGTTTCTCACAAAATTTAACTTCAATTTACAATTAAAATTCTCACCAAATCAGAAATATAAGAAAATTTCCTTAACTTGCTAACAGGCGCTGACAGAAAAACTAATGATATCGTGCTTAAGATAGGTCATCCATGCTCATCAGCCTATGCAGCCTCACACAGGAAGTCCTAGCCAGTGCAGAAAAGAAATAAATTCATCCAGATTTGAAAGGGAGAAATAAAACTCCTTCTCTCCTTGAGGGTACAGCATTTGGATCAAAAAGGATATCAAAAGGGAATTTTTAAAATCTTGAAACAAATGAAGATGAAAACACAACATACTAAAACTTAAGGGATATCATAAAAGCAGTACTAAGAGAAAAGTTTATAGTGATAAATGCCCACATTATAAGAGATCTCTAATAAACAACCTAACTTTATACCACAAGGAACTACAAAAGAACTAAACACAAAGTTACCAGAAGGAAGGAAATAATAAAGATCAGAGAAGAAATAAATCAAATAGAGACTAGAAAACAACAGAAAAGAATTATAAGTTGATTTTTTGAAAGAAATAAACAAAATCAATAAAGCCTCATATTTACACCCATCGCTGATTCATGTCAATGTATGGCAAAAACCACTACAATATTGCAAAGTAATTAGCTTTCAATTTAAATAAATAATTTTTTTTAAAAAAAACCCTAAACTAAGAAGGAAAAAGAGAAAACTGAAATAAAAACAGAAATGAAAGTGACATTTTAACAGGTACCTAAAAAGTAAAGAAGCATTATCATAAGGGACTATTGATGAACAATTACAAATTGGAAAACTTAGAAATAAATTTTGAGAAACATACAACGTATTAAGACTAAAACAAAAGAACAGAAAAACTCAACACACCAGTAACGACGAGATTCAAACAGTAATTTTAAAAACTCCCAAAAGCGAAAAGCTTAGGACCAATTGGATTCAAAGCTGAATTCTACCAATATTCAAATAAGAATTAACACCAGTGCTTCTTAAACTCTTCCAAAAAGTAAAATTAGAGGAAATACATCCAAACTCATTTAATGACAGCAGCCTCACCAGATATCATAGCTGGACAAAGACACTGCAAGAATAGAAAACTACAGACCAATACCTCTGATAAACATAGGTGTAAAACTCCTCAATAACACTAGCACACAGGATTCAACAATGTATCATAAAGATTAAACACCATGACCAGTGGTGTTCCCAACTTCCCCTGGGAAGGAAAGTTGGTTTAACATACACAAATCAATGTAATATATAGCACATTCACAAAATGAAATATTTGAACCATATGATCATCTCAATACACAGAAAAAAAAAAAACTTGACAAAATTCCACACCCATTCATGACAAAAACTGAATAAAATAAATATTAAAGAAATTTCCTCAACACAATAAAGGCCATTTATGAAAAGCCCAGAAAGTGAAGAAGAACTAAAGAGCCTCTTGATGAAAGTGAAAGAGGAGAGTGAAAAAGTTGGCTTAAAGCTCAACATTCAGAAAACGAAGATCATGGCATCTGGTCCCATCCCTTCATAGGAAATAGATGGGGAAACAGTGGAAACAGTGTCAACAGTGTCAGACTTTATTTTTGGGGGCTCCAAAATCACTGCAGATGGTGATTGCAGCCATGAAATTAAAAGATGCTTACTCCTTGGAAGGAAAGTTATGACCAACCTAGACAGCATATTCAAAAGCAGAGATATTACTTTGCTGACTAAGGTCCATCTAGTCAAGGCTATGGTTTTTCCTGTGGTCATGTATGGATGTGAGAGTTGGACTGTGAAGAAGGCTGAGCGCCGAAGAATTGATGCTTTTGAACTGTGGTGTTGGAGAAGACTCTTGAGAGTCCCTTGGACTGCAAGGAGATCCAACCAGTCCATTGTGAAGGAGATCAGCCCTGGGTGTTCTTTGGAAGGAATGATGCTAAAGCTGAAACTCCAGTACTTTGGCCACCTCATGCGAAGAGTTGACTCATTGGAAAAGACCCTAATGCAGGGAGTGATTGAGGGCAGGCGGAGAAGGGGACAACAGAGGATGAGATGGCTGGATGGCATCACTGACTCGATGGACGTGAGTTTGAGTGAACTCCGGGAGATGGTGATGGACAGGGAGGCCTGGCGTGCTGCGATTCATGGTGTCGCAAAGAGTCAGACACGACTGAGCGACTGAACTGAACTGAACATCATAATCAATGGGGAAAACAAGGCTTTCCTACTCATGCCAATTCCACTAAACATAATACTGGAAGTACTGGCAAGAAAAAAGACATAAAGGCATTTAAATTGGAACAAAGAAAGGAAAACTATCTCTGTTTGCAGATGTCATGATTCTATACGTAGAAAACCCTGAAGACTACACACACACCACAAATTTAGAATACACGATCCAGTAAAGATTCAGGATACAAATCAACATGACCAAAAAAAAACCAAAAGCAGTTGTATTTGTTTACAGCAACAACAATCTATCTGAAAAGGAAATGAGTAAACAATCCTATCGATGAGGGCACCTAAGAGAACAAAATACCTAGGAACAAATTTAACCAAGGAAGTAAATGATCTATCCAGTGAAAACTTTATAAGACTGATGAGAAAGACAAAAATCAATAGGGAGAGGTCCCATATTTATGGACTGGAAGAACTAATATTGCTAAAAATGCCCATATTACCCACAGTGATCTAGAGATTCAAAACAATGGCTATTAAATTTCAGTGGCATTTTTCACAGAAATGGAAAAAACAATTCAAAAATTTGTGTGGAACTGCAAAAGATTCTGAATAGCCACAGCAATTTTTTTTTTTAACCACCCATGTGTATTAACTTTATTTAGTGATAAAGAGGCCCAGAGAGTTCAGTGACTTGCACAAGGAAACAGAACTAGCAGGTCATGGAACCAGGATGCAAAAGTGTTAGGTGCTTACCTAGGTTGTCCTTTTTTCCCCACCTCTTTCTTTTTCCTTTTTTTAAGAAATTAATTTATTTTCATTGGAGGCTAATTACTTTACAATATTGTAGTGGTTTTTGCCACACGTTGACATGAATCGGCCATGGGTGTACATGTATCTCCCACCTCCTTCCCAATCCCATCCCTCTGGGTTGTCCCAGAGGTTTGATGCATCAAACCTGGACTGGTGATCTGTTTCACATATGGTAATATATGTGTTTCAATGCTGTTCTCTCAAATCATCCCACCCTCACCTTCTCCCACAGAGTCCAAAAGTCTGTTCTTTATATCTCTCTTTTGCTGTCTTCACATATAGGGTCATCGTTACCATCTTTCTAAATTCCATATATATGTGTTAATATACTGTATTGGTGCTTTCCTTTCTGACTTACTTCACTCTGTATAATACGCTCCAGTTTCATCCACCTCATTAGAACTGATTCAAGTGTGTTCTTCTTAATAGCTGAGTAATATTCTGTTGTGTATATGTATCACAGCTTTCTTATCCATTCGTCTGCCGATGGACATCTAGGTTGCTTCCATATCCTAGCTATTGTAAACAGTGCTGTGATGAACACTGGGGTACATGTGTCTCTCAGTTCTGGTTTCCTCGGTGTATATGACCAGCAGTGGGATTGCTGGGTAATATTAACCAAAGCAATCTTAAAAAAAGAACAAAGCTGGAGGCATCACTGTTCCTGATTTCAAGTTATAGTAAAAGGTATAGTAATTAAAACAGTATGGTACAGACCTAAAAACAAAGACCAGGGGAATAGAATCGAGAGCCCAGAAATAAATCCACACAGTTACAGTCAAATAATCTACAGTAAAATGCCAGGAACATAAAATGCGGAAGATTCATTTCTTTAACAAATTATGTTGGTAAAACTGGATTCACATGAAGATAAATGAAATTTGACCCTTACTTCACTCTATATGGGGCTTCCCTGTTGGCCAGACAGTAAAGAATCTGCTGTAATGCAGGGGACCCAGGTTTGATCCCTGGGTTGGGAAGATTCCCTGGAGAAGGGAATGGTTAACCATTTAATTATTCTTGCCTGGAGAATCCCTATGGACAGAGAATCCTGGTGGGCTACAGTCCATGGGGTTACAAAGAGTGGGACATGACTAAGTGACTAACACTTTCACTCTCACACTTACACACAAACTAACTCAACGTAAAGACTTACAGGTAAGACCTGAAACTAGAAAACAGAAAAAGAAATTGCTTCTTGATGCTGGTTTGAGGGATTCTTTTCTAGATAGGACCCCAAAAGCACAGGCAACAGAAGGAAAAACTGATAAATTGGATTACACCAAAATAAAAAGCCCCTGTGCAGCAAAGGAAACAATAAAATAAAAGGGTGACCTATTGCCTGGGAGAAAATAATTTGAAAACCATCTATCTGGTCCAAAATATACAGGGAAACCTTACAAATAAATAGTAAAACCATCTGATTGTTTAAAAATAGGTGAAGGTTCTAAACAGACATGCAAATGACTAATCAAGGAAATGCAAACCAAAGCCATAATGGGATGTCACCTCACGCCTGTTACTCTGGCTGTGTGAGTGTGCTAGTCACTCAGGCATGTCTGACTCTTTGTGACCCCATGGACTATAGCCCACCAGGCTCCTCTCTCTCTGGAATTCTCCAGGCAAGGATAATGGAGTGGGTAGCCGTTTCCTGCTCCAGGGGATCTTTCCGACCAAGGGATTGAACCTGGGTATCCTCCGTCACAGGCAGATTCTTTACTGTCTTTAGCCACCTGGGAAGCCTGTTACTATGGCTACGATCCAAAACATGAAAGATAACGTGCTAGCAAGGATATGGAGAAAAGAGAATATTTGTACATCGTTGATGGGAATGGCAACCGGTGCAGTCATTACGGGCAACAGTCCAAATGCAGGGTCCTCAAAATATTAAAAATAGAACTATCATCTAGAAAACCCTCTTCTGAGTATATAAGAAAATAACATCAGTACGTCAAGAAATCAGTACCATATTCACTGAATCAGTCATCACAGTAGCCAAGACATGGAAACAACCTGTATCCATCAACAAATGAAGAAAAATGTGGCATATGTATTAATACATACAAAGGAATATTATTCAGCCACAGGAAAGAAGGAAATTCTGCCATTTGTGATAACACAGATTAACCTTGAGAACATCACAATCAGTGATACAAGTCAGGGAAAGACAAATACTATTTGGTCGCACTTATATGTAGAATTTTTCTTAAAACCCACACTGAGATAGCACCACACACTGATTAGAATATCCATTTTTTAAAAACTGACAATACCGAGTACTAATGAGAATGAAGAACAACTGGAAAACTCATACAAGGCTAATACAAAGACAAAATGAGAAAGCCTGCATTTCAGCCTCGTCACCACTTACTAGCTGGATGATCTTATGCAACCTACCTAATTGCCCTAAATCTCAGTTTCCTCATCTGTAAAATAGACATACTGACACTTCCAATGTTAACGTGCCTCAAGGTGTTTCTGAGAAGTCTAACTGAAATGTAAATACTTCTAAAAATTGGGCCAACTATACAAAGATTATGACTTCCCTGGTGGCTCAGATGGTAAAGCATCTGCCTATAATGGGGGAGACCCAGGTTCAATCCCTGGGTCAGGAAGATCCTCTGGAGAAGGAAATGGCACCCCACTCCAGTACTCTTGCCTGGAAGATCCCATGGATGGAGAAGCCTGGTAGGCTAGAGTCCATGGGGTCGCAAAGAGTTGGACACGACTGAGTGACTTCACTTTCACTTTCATACAAAGATTAAAGTATCATCTCTAATTTTAAAAAATGCTCTAGCCGTTAAAAGCAAACTATAGACATATACCACAGACAAATCTCAAGTGTATTCTGCTATATAAAAGAAGACAAATTTAAAAACGAAAAGCAACATAATGATTCTATTCACATGACATTCTAGAAAATGCAAAACTAGTTGGAGAACCCTTTAGAAGTCCCCAGGATTTGAGGTTGGGGAAGGGTCTGACCACACCGTGGCAGCACAGGGCAGGGTTTCAGCAGTGATGAAGTTTTCTATATTGTGGTTGTAGCTGCAATTGTTCAACCATGTGTATCTGTCAAAACATAACTGTATATGAAAAAGTGAATTTTACTGTGTGGAATTAAATATTAATTTAGAGAACAGAAATAGAGAAAGAAAGAGGGGCCCCTGCTTTCTAAGGCCTCAGAGCTCTCTGAATGAAAGAGAATTCGTTCAACAAATGCATGAGACACCACAAAAATGCACCACATGTACAACAAGGAACAGAATAGATATTCCTGCCCTTAAGTAGTCTAGTCTATTTGGGAAGACAGCATCTGATGAGTAGGAAAGCAGGGACCAAGAGGCTTTGACCAGGATGGCTGCCATTAAAAAATAAAAACAACAACAACAAAAAAAAAACCCTCCCTCAACTATTTTGCCCCTTCACCTGCAGCCTCAATGGTGTTCAACCCATACCTGAACACCCTGAAGGAGCTGCCCCCTCTCCTCCACGCCACAACCTAGATTCTGCTCTCTCCCTCTAATGAACTGTTCTCTCTGCCAGTGGAATAAGGTGCTTACTTTTAGCCCTCCTCTTACCTGACTTCTCAAGAGCCCTTGGTTGTCAATCACTCATCCTTCTGCACACATTCTGTGCTGTTCACTCTCCTGGTCTTTTCCCGGGCGTCTCTGCCCTTGCACCAGTGTCAGCATTTCACAAGGCTCAGACCTACCTGAGGGCTTCGACTCTCTAAGTCCTCTCTCTTGGAAATCTCATCTGAATCCAGTTTCAGCTGACACCTGGTTATCACCTAGTCCCAAAGGCACATCCCCCACTCAGAGCTCTTCTCAAACCTCCAAACACAGATCCAACCACCTACTCAAGCTCTCACGTGGACAGCTCAAGGGCACCTCAACTCAACATGTCCAACACTGGACTCAGGAATTCCCCTCCAAACCTGTCCTATTCCATTTATCCTGGTATGCAGTCAGCCAGGAACACAGGAGTCATCTTTGTCTCTCCCACGTAATTTAGCAGCCAAACCCAAACTGCCATGACATCTACTGATTTTATATCCTAAATATCTCTCACGTTTGGCTACATTGCTCCATCCCCTCTACCTTCACCCGAGCCCAACATCTATCTGGCTGCTTTCAAACAACCACTGTCTCTTCTTACCATATCATCTGGATCCCCTCCAATATATTTCCCACTTCTGCCACTTTGGTTTTTTTTTTTTTTAATATGCATTTGCTCCCATCACCCGTTGCTTTAAAAACATCAGAGGTGTCCCATTACTGTTAGAACAAAGCCCAATCCTCGCCAGAAACTATCAACTATCAATGGTCTGGCCCCACTTAGAGCTCTTGCCACATGCTTCTCACTCACTCCCTTTCCTCCAGCTACTGGGGATTTCTTTGATTTTCTCAAAGGCACCATAGATCCTGCTACCACATGGCCTTTGCACAAATTCTTTACCTCTCTGGATTTCTCTCATTATCCCAATACTCCAACATTAACTAGGGTATCTCCTCTTCCATCAGATTTTAGCTCCAGTATAATTCAGCAGAAAAAGCTTTCTTTATCCCTAAGTCTCAGTCAGACTTCCAGATTATTTCCTTTCTTTCCCTTGAAGCATTTATTTCCATTTTAAATTCTAAAGTCATTAATGTGGTCTTTTGATTGTATTCACCGCCAGCGCTAGGACTATAAACTTCGTGAGATCAGGGACTTTGTATTTTTCTCAACCTTGAAACTCTGGTATCTAACACAGCAGCTGCCTCGTGGCAGTCACTCAACAGTCACTTGCTAAAGACTGGACTCAACAATTCCACAAAATGAGGTGTGTACTGATATAATGTTATACATGTCCACACTCCACGTAATATCCATGGACTGGAAACAGTGTAACTACCTGTCCACAGGGGACTTGATTAAATACACAGCAAGGCATTAATACAATGGAATACGACGCAGCTGTTTACACCAACTTACACATCTAGATACAGCAACTTACATGTCTGCTTAATGTACCCACTTGTGAACAAAGCAGGGCACAACAACGTGTGCACACTGCAGTGCCACTGGTACCAAAAGTGTGTTAGTCACACAGTTGTGTCTGACTCTTTGTGACCCCATGGACTGAAGCCCACCAGGCTCCTCTGTCCATGGGATTCTCCAGGCAGGAATATAAGTGTGCGCTGCCATGCCCTTAAAGAAGACAGTGAATCTTGACTGGATTGTTTGTTGGGGGAGAATGCTCATTGGAAGTTTACAAGAAACTATTAGCAGTGGTTATTCATTAAGAGGGTAGGTGGGAACTGGGTGGATGGGTGTCAGAGGTGGGAGAAAAAAAATCTACTGACTACCATTTTATACTTTCAGATTTGGGAATCCACACGAGCATGGTTTATAACTCAGTACATGAATTTTTAAGTGCTCTGTGGCCAGAACCCAGTAAAGCCTGTTGAATGAATCACAACACACACGAGAGCGTCCCCATCGTCTGTTCCCCTCTCCACCACCTACCCTGTCACCACTGCTCCCACCGCCACTGCCCTGGGAAGACACAGGAAGCTTTTTAAAAGCTGCATCATCTTTAAGTTTTAAAGCCATACTTTCTAACTATCCATTTATAGTCATAAACCCCTCCATCACTCTCTACAACTGACAAAGTGCTTTCAAACCTATGATCTAACTGGGTCCTTAGGACAACCTGAGACAGTTTACATGTTTTGAAAGTGAAAGTCGCTCAGTCGTGTCCGACTCTTTGAGACCCCATGGACTATATAGTTCATGGAATTTTCTAGGCCAGGATACTGGAGAGGATAGCCTTGCCCTTCTCCAGGGGATTTGCCAACCCAAGGATCGAACCCAGGTCTCCTGCACTGCAGGGGGATTCTTTACTAGCTGAGCCACAAGGGAAGCCCAAGAATACTGGAGTGGGTAGCCTATCCCTTCTCCAGATCTTCCTGACCCAGGAATCGAACTGGGGTCTCCTGCATTGCAGGTGGATTTTTTTTTTTTTACCGACTGAGCTATCAGGGAAGGAGAAAACTGAAGTTGTGGGAAATTAAGGGTTCTGCCTGAGGCCATGCCTCTGAAAATGGCACAGCCAATCCTGATTGCCTGATGAGGATGGTACCTCCCTCACCATCCTTCCCAACTCTAAAAAGGGAAAAAAGAAAGATGACAGGAGGTCTTCCACAGATTTTGTGTCAGTCCCATGACACTCTAGGTCGGATTGATCTATGTGTGGGTCAGTCTGGGCTGCGGTCCCAGGGGACAAGACTTGCTGAGAGAGGAAAACAGCCAACTTTTGTTTTGATTGTTACACTCACCCAGCAGGGAAGAAAAAAGGAAAGGAAAATGTTCTTGGCTGGCGTGGAGAGAACCCTGCCAGAAAATGGGATGGATGCTCTAACTTGCCAAAGACATCCCCAGAGGCCCCATTAACACCATGATACTGAACCAGAGAGACACTGAACACTTAGGAGTGCTGCTGATTCCCTGGCAACTTTTGAAAGCAAGCTTGTTTCCACTGACTGAAGCAAGGGCAGGGGGTGGGGAGAGGGGGAGGGGGGAGGGGTGGGATGTCTAAGGATGGACCTAGAGGATGGGAGGATTTGGCTGCTGAGGACGGAGTTGCAGGTTGTCCTGGATATGTATCACAAAAAGTTTCCCTATATCAGATTTTCCTCTGGTTCCATTTCTTAACCTCCGGACTGACCCTAGAGTCCCAGATTCACGTGACGCTGCAAGAGAATGAGAAGGAGGAGATGCACCCTTCACGACCACAATCTAAACCCACTGTTCGAGCTGACTGGGGACTTAGAGAAGAGCAGCAGCAACAGTGGAAATGATGAGAATTCATCAGTGTGCCCCCGGAATTCATCGTCACCTAAGACATGGCATGGGATACCCGGAAACTGTGTAATGTGCACCGTCCAGGGCCGTTCATAATGGTCTCAGAACAAATGAAGGATTCACATGTTCCCATCAGCAAGAGTCTAAATGGAATAAAAAGGTGAGCCAAACAAGCTCCTCTGACCCCGTCTAAGATGGAAGACCCATCACCTTAGGAAAAACAGGCTGTTTGTGTCGTAACATGATTTATTTACCCTGCATAGGAGAGAAAGCAGGATACTCACCTTCACACAGAAAAAGCAGAGAGGACTTCCCTGGTGGCACAGTGGATAGGAACCCATCTGCCAACGCAGGAACATTGGTTCGATCCCTGGTCCAGGAAGATTCCACAAGCTGCAGATCACCTAGGCCCGTGTGCCAAAACTAGTGAGCCCACAACCCACAACTACGGAAGCCCATGTGCTCAGAGCCTGTGCTCTGCGACAAGGGAAACTACTGCAGTGAGGAGCCTGCGCACTGCAGCAAAGAGGAGCCCTTGCTGACCATAACTAGAGAACGCCCTCACGGCAACAAAGATCCAGCGCAACTGAACATAAGTTTTTGGTTTTTCTAAGGCAGATAATTTTTAGTTTTTTTTTTTTTTTCAAGAAAAGAGCAAGTAACTGTCCATAACTCTTCATCTAATTCTGACACCTTCAATTCACAACTATTTTAATCACTGCAGAGAAAGTAAAAATTTCTCAAGGAATATCATAAAATATAAATGCTAGCACCTTATTTTAAACCTAAATTCTCAAATGAACTAGCTAATTTAACTCAGCTCTGATGTGGTACCTTTCAAAGTGGGCAGAAGAAGGGGCCAAGATGTGATACATACAAAGTCCATCAACACTTCAATTTGGCTCCGCAGCAGCTCAGCAACCTGGAACAATTAATCCTCTTTCCCTAAAAGCTTCGGACTCAGCGCAAACACACATACCCACCCTCTGTTATCTAAGAGACCAGGATGATGAAAGGGAAAAGGAATTCTCCCCAAGATCAACATCTGACTACCCAAAATAGGACTGCCTTCACATTAAAACAATTCTCCACAGTCCCATTGTTCTATTTTTTTCAAATGGTGGAAAATCTAATTGCAGTAAAATGTTAATAGCTTCATTGTGTGACCACAGGGCTAATCAGTTATATATCTAAAGAGTTTGGGGCTCAGCTGTGAGGTATTTTTGGATCGACATCTGATCCCTTGACAATTAGTACATGAAGCAAAAATCCCACAAAACAGAGAACCACAGGACCAAGACTAAAACGACTTAATTTGAACATGCTACGGTCTGATCCAGGCTGAGGATACTCAGGCTTATACTCGGTGGGTCCAGTTCAATGTGGAGTGGGTGCTGGCGCAGATTAAGAGTCGGGTAGGAAAAAAAAAGAGTGGGGCAGGGGGGAAGAAAGGTGCTTAGATCCATGTGGGGAGTGAAATATACGACAAGCACTCAGAAAATTTTGGCAAATCTTGAGGAGGGGTCGGGGAGCTGAGAACTGTCAGTAGGGCAGGCCTAAGGAAGGAATCCTGGATAACATATGGAAAGGAAGAATCAACACTTTTCCGCAGTCGGGTGCACTTGCCCGCAATGAGCACTGTTTCTGTGCAAAGAACGTGAAGAAAGCCTCCAGGTGCCATGGAGCCCTGGGCAGGAGGTTTGGAAGAACAAGGCCACTCCCCTAGGCCAACCCACCAGACAAGAGAAAGACAGCACCCCCACCAAGGGCACCACAGATCGGGGAAAGAAGGAAACCACCGAATACATGCACATTGGTTCATTGACCCACATCAGAACTGTCTCCTGTGGTCTGTTACGTGGTCCTATAAACATCTTGGTGGGAGACTGGGAGCGATGGGCCACGGCCTCCCTGCTCCCCTGGCTCAGTTGCGACAATGCCACTGCTTGGAGAAAGCGACAGTCCTCGAAATATCCCCATAACTCAGGCATCTGCCTCAGACTGAAAGACGCCTTTTCTACCTTCATGCCCAGAGCGATCCGGATCCTTCTGTTCCATGGGAACGAGATCCTGCCACTAAGGGTTTGCATGCTGCAACTGAAGATCCTGCCTGCTCCAAGGAAGACCGAAGATCCCACATGCCACAACTAAGACCCAGCAGGGCCAAGTAAGATCCTACATAAGTATCTGAAATCAACAGCAGAAGTAGTCATAACAGCTCAGTGTATTGAGTGCTTACTCTCAAACACCTCACCAAAGGCTTTACCTACTGACATTCCGTACATAGTTAAATCACGTCGCATCCGCCCTAAGATACAGATGTTACTATTGCTTCCAATTTACAGAAGAGGAAACTGAGGCACAGCTGCCAACCTTCAGCCCATCTTGTCCCCTCACTTTGTGAAGAACCTCATGCCACACAGTACAGCCTGAGGACTCCAGAGTTTATGAGCAGTGCTTGTTAACTTCTGGGAGGGCTGTGGAGAGGGTGAAAAATACTTCTTGATCTGGACTTTGGAAGAGGACTCTTGACTCCCTTGTTCACAGCATTCATATGAGTCATAGCTATCCTACTATTTTGCTGTAGCACAAGGTATAGCCAATTCTTACCCTAGTGTCTTCTTGGACCTCCCAGTCACTGGAGAAAGTCGCCAGCTGCTGCCCTTGTGAACAGTTTGAAAACTGGAAAAGGCTAGAAAACATCCTTCTGTTCTCTTGAGTGTCTGGAAAGATGGCATCTTGGAAATTGACTCCATGAGGCAAGAGGTTATAGTTCTCATCCATCCTAATGGAAAAAAAGGAGGCAAGAGCTGTAGACTGGATACCCATGGGGTGTACCATCTTGAATCCAGAGTCAACAGAAGACTGTGACAGTGTTGCCAGTTATACATCTTTTTTTTAAGTAGAGTTTAATTACAATGTTGCGCTAATTTCTGCTGTAAAGTGACTCAGTTATACATATACATACATTTTTAAATATCTTTTCCATTATGGTTTATCCCAGGAGATTGGATATGGTTCCCTGTGCTAAGATGGGACCCTGTTGTTTATTCCAAATGTAACAGTTTGCATCTGCTAACCCTAAACACCCAGTCCATCCATCTCCCTCGCTCCATTCCCCTTGGCAACCATATGTTTATTCTCTGTATCCATGGGTCTGTTTCTGTTTTGTAAATAGGTTCATTTGTGCCATATTTTAGATTCCACATATAAGTGATATAATATGGTATTTATTCTTCTCTTCGTGACTCACTCCACTTAGTATAATTATCTCTAGTTCCATCCATGTTGCTGCAAATAGCATTATTTCTTGTTATGGCTGAGTAATATTCTTATATATGTACCACATTTTCTTTAATCATTCAACTATCAAGGGACATTTAGGCTGTTTCCATATCTTGGCTGTTGGGAATAGTGCTGCTATGAACATGGGGGTGCATGTATGTTCCTGAATTACAGTTTTGTCCGGGGATATGCTCAGGAGGGCGACTGCTGGATCATATGGTGGTCCTATGAATATTCTGAGGATCCCCCATAGTGTTTTCCATAGTGGCTACCCCAACTTACATTCCCACCAACAGTGTAGGAGGGTTCCCTTTTCTCCACACTCTCTCCAGCATTTGCTATTTGTTCTGTTTTTGATGATAGCCATTCTGCCTGATAGGAGATGGTACCTGGCTATAGCTTTGATTTGCATTTCTCTAAGAATTAGTGACGCTGAGTATATTTTCATGTGTCTACTGGCCATCTGCATGTCTTCTTTGGAGAAATGTCTATAAGGTTTTCTGCCCATTTTTTGATTGGGTTTTTTGTTGTTGTTGAGTTATATGGTCTGTATATTTGAAATTAAGCCCTGGTCTATTGCATCATTTGCAAATATTTTCTCCCATTCTTTAGGTTGTCTTTTTTTTTTTATGGTTTTCTATGCTGTGCAGAAGCTTGTAAGTTTGATCAGGTCCCCTTTGTTCATATTTGGTTTTATTTCTATTACCTTGGGAGACTGACCTAAGAAAACATAGGTCCAATTTATGTCAGAGAACACTTTGCCCATGCTCTCTTCTAGGAGTTTTACGGTGTCATGTCTTACGTTTAAGTCTTTAAACCATTGTAAGATATTTTTGTGCAGTGTGAGGGTATATCCTAACCTCACTGATTTACATGCAGCTTCCAATTACACATCTACATGGCTCGCATTAGAGGAGTCCCTCTCTCTGTTGTTTCTCTACTTCACACTGCACGTGTCTGTCCTTAAGTTTTTCAAAACATGTGAGTTGGGGGATGGCTGCGGGTGAATCTGAACATTTGCGTATCTCCCAAGCCGCCTTCCTTCTCCTAGTGGAGTGCTCCTTGTTTCCTGGGCAAAGGAAAGCCAATTGCAATGACCCAAGATTCAAGTCCTACCACTGCTACTTATCTCCAGTTTGACACACAAATTTCTTAAAATTCTCTAAGCTTAAATGTACAATCTATTAAACGAGGATGACAACAGCATCCTTATCTTTTTAATGGTGGTGTAAGAAGTGCACTTTTTTTAAAAGTGAGTATTTGGCACAGAGTAAGCACAGTGCTCTGCAGAAGGAAATGGCACCCACTCCAGTACTCTTGCCTGGAGAATCCCAGGGACGGAGGAGCTGGTGGGTCCATGGGTCCCAAAGAGTCGGACACGACTGAGTGACTTCACTTTCACTAAGCACAGTATAAAACGTAACATTTTTACAGAACCCTGCATAAAGTACCTGTTGGCGAGACAGAGAGGTCAAGAGAAGGAAAAGGAGAGATGGAAGCTGCACTCCAGCCAAAGCAGGCATTTGGGGGCTCACCAGGGAGTCTCTACTGCCACTTTCTCCTGTGAGACCGACTAGAATCTGTTCTCCTCTCCGAGGGGCCCAGAATAACAGAGGAATGATTTGTATGTGGTTGTTAACACACATCAGGGCAACACAGCCCTGTGAAATAAAAATCTTGTCAGACTACCATTTGACTCTATCTCTGCCCTAACGTTTTATAAACATGTCAGAGAAAAAGAGGAAAGAGCTGGCTGACCACCAGAGAGCCAGCGGACAAAACTGTATTTCATTACAAAATCGGAAAAGAAAATAATGTCTTCTTAAGCACTCTGGCTCTTTTTACTTTGGAAAATAAAGTTTCATTGTTGAATAGTTTTAGAGCTGGTGTCCCTAAATAAAGACATGTAAAAATCTAAGTTTCTCCATATCAAGAAGGTACTATCTCACTCCTTGCCAGCTTTATTTAGAAACTGTACTTCTCCGGTATTTTTTTTTTAAATTCAACTTAATCTGGCTAAACCACCCAAGCCAACACAAAGCACGCCATGTATTCTAAACTTAGATATTCTGGCTTTAATATGGAAAACATGTGTTACCGCGCCCCTCTGTGGAACCTTCTGTCTTCTTTCTCAGTGATGTGAAATCTCAAGAGCTAAAAGTTAGTCTCCAGACCAAGGTCATGGCCATTCCAAATATCCTTAATGCTATGCCACATACTGGGAAGATGGGACTTATTGTCAACCACTATCCGTTAGATTCTGTTTTGAGGTTCCTCCCAGTTCCTCTGTATCAGCCTCCTCCTCTAACTGGAGAGAACCAGTGCATTAGGGTTCCACCTGCTGTTTTGTATGGCAAACTTCTGTTGAACCCATAACCTGAACCCTTATCTACATGCATTTCTTCATGACCACACGACAAACTTTCATGGAACTTCACAAGATTCCAGGAGTCTCCCAACAGACAGGGCCTGGTCTAATTCACCTCTCTGTTCTTCAAAGCCCTGTGAGCACCTTCCCAATCCCTTAACGCCCCTGCCCCCAGGCCCTTTCTCTATCAACTTTGGCTATTTGGAAGAGTCTGGCCCTGAGGTCTGCTGGCAGCTGATGTGAGCTAATCCGAGTGGAACACGAGGACAGCTGGGCTGCATTCCACGCGGCCCCATTGGCGGTTAGGCAGGTGTGCAGAGCTGAGCAACCACACGCTCCTCATCTGACCTGCACCAGGTGTTCTGCAGCAGCTACTAGGCCCTAATCTCAACCAGCCTCGTTTGGCACGTTATGAAGGTGAGGCTCTTGACAAGGTCAGTAACTTGCTCAAAGTGACAGGAAGAACGCAGGCAGAATTCCAACAACTGTCTGATTCTAATGGTGTTTGGATTGGTTTTGACCACTGTCCATCCCAAACGACTCCCACAGCATCCACTTTAAAATATAGCTATCCTCCTCTATAAGGATTCCACCTCAATTAGGGTTCCACTTTCTTATTCCAAACTCCAGGAGACGCCATCGCCTGAACTCTTACCCACAGGCATCTCATCTGCACCACAGACCAACTTGCATGGAACTCAACCAGAGAGGGCTCTTGTCCCATTGCCCTTCATACTCCTCAGAGCGCTGTGACCAGGGCCTTCCTCCCCCCTCCCCCCCAACCCCCGCATAAACCTCTGCTATTGGGAATAGGCTGTTTGTTGCTGGAAACCACCTTGAGCTTTGGCCTGAAACACTCTTCCCTGGTCAAGCACGGGAGCCATCCCTGTTTTTCCAACAGTCTTAGCCAGAGGCACCCAGGATCTCTGTAGACTCAACATGAGGAGCACCAAAGAGCAGAAAACGGGAAGGAGACCAGGGGAGACCAGAGGAGACCAGGGCAGCACTTAACATTGCCCGGACGGGATTCCGGAGGAGTTCCTGAGCCTGCTGGGGATAAAGGCACCTCTGCTGGCCATGCCAAGTGGCCGAAGGGATGGTATGGGCGGGAGGTGGCAGGCTCACCTGAGGAAGAAGAAATAGGAGTAATCCTGGACCACGGTGTGGGAATGACAGGAGAAGTAGCCCAGGCCGGTGAGGTTGAGCCTGGAGCCCGCGGGCACCTCGAGCATGCTGCCCCACGCTTGGTCGCACAGCATCTCGATCTCAGCGGAGTAGAAGAGCCCCGCGTCGCTGGCCTCATACTGCCAGGGCAGGTAGTTGTACAGGCCGTGCACCTCCTCGTGCAGCGCCAGCACCTTGGCGTACACGATGATCTCGGCCAGCTCGGCTCGGCAGCCCTCGCTCAGGGGTCTCCACTCCGAGGGCAGCTGGCAGCCGCGGGCGGCCCCCAGCCCGCCGGCCAGGCAGAGCGCGGCGAACAGCAGCGGGCGCAGCATGCCGGCGGCTGGGGCGGGCGGCGGGAGCCGCCGGGTGGGCGCCGCGCCCCAGGCGCGCTACCCGGGGCGCATGGCCGGGGGCGGGGGGAGCCCCGCGGCGGCAGCGAGAGCGTCGGGGAGCCCGAAGTGCCGGGCCCCACCAGCGGGAGGCGCAGCCCAGGGCGCTCGGCTCCGCGCTCCGCTGCGGGGCTCAGCGTGCCGCTCCCTCCTCCGCCGGGATCCCACTGCCGGGCCCCGCTTGGGAGGCTTTTAACAGGGCACGGGGAGGGCTGGCCTCCGCCGCCTCCTGCCCCCCGTGGCTGGGGCGTGGGCGGCAGCGGGAGGGGCGGAGGCGGGAAGCCGTCCAGGGGCGCGCGGTGCTGGGGAGACAGCGCAGTCGGCGCTGGACCGGGAGCCCCCGGGCCGAGCTCGGTGTTTGCGCCAGCTCGGAGGTCCGCGGCCGAAAAGTCCGTGTGGGGAAAGGCGGCCCGGTCCTCTTCCGGCGCCCTGCGCACCGACCAGGTGGAAGCTTTCAGGCACAAAGAGCGCTCCAGACCTGGCCTTCTTAGAATGATTGCCGTCAATTGCCATGAGTACTCAGCATACGTTTTTGCATTTTCTGAGTAGTTCCTTTACACTCAAATGGCACAGAAATCTAACTTTACTGTCGCAGAGTTTACCTTGGAAATTCTGTGTGATCTAAAAAACTTTTCTGAATCTCTCTCTCCCTTTCCATCTCTTATGTTTTAACGATGCTCTTAGGAAAGCCTTCAACATCTGAAAAGCCAAAGCCACATTTCTTGGATTTTCCTACAGCTACATAGTCTCATGACTGACCTCATTCCTACTTTCAGATTCTGAACACCCTACACCTGAGAAATAGATTCAGAAATTCCAAAGAGCTTTTCACGAGTCAATGAGTGACTCTGAAGAGACCTAAACTCCACAGTTAAATATTTCTAAACGAGGCAGTTCCTTTTATCTCCCAATTGCCTTAATTATTTTTCATGTAGTAAGAAAAAAAAAGATTATTCCTAAGTATAAATATTTTATATAGTCAAAACATCATATATATGAAATTGCATGGATATAATATACATATCGTACATATGTCATACATATTATATTTACAATAAGTTGATAAGCGAAACTGCTGTAAAATGGAAGGCTCTTTGTTCTGCAAGCATCTTATTAACCAGGCTTTCTGCAAGTTTAAGTCTTAGAATTCAGCCAAAGTCTTCTCCGACTGGAAGGAAGAGTTCTTAGGGAATTTGGAAAGGAAAGGTAAGGAGAAAAGTGGGGAGGAGGGAAGAGAGAAAATTCCAAGGCCTCACATCCCGTGACAACCAGATCTTCCTGTGATCCCCAAGTCTTCAGTTAGGACAATTAAATTCATGCATACTTCTTGTGACAGGGCAGAAATCCAGCTGGTGTGAGGCAGGGACTCAGGAGGAAGGGGCCATGAGCAGCATGGTCTCAGGGAACCAGAAGACCCTGGGAAGGCTTTGGGCTTGCCTTGAAGTGAAATGGCCAGGACTCCAGCCAGCGTGGCCCAGCTTCTGAGGGAATGAAGGCTAAAGATCCATAAGGTCACACCAATCCAGAATCCAGCCAGTGACTCAACGGACAGATGTATGCTTAATCACTCCATCATGTCCTACTCTTCGACCCCAGGGACTGTAGCCTCCCAGGCGCCTCTGTCCATGGGATTCTCCAGGCAAGAGTACTGGAGTGGGTTGCCATGCCCTCCTCCAGGGGATCTTCCCAACCCAGAGATCGAACCCAGGTCTCCCACATTGCAGGCAGATTCTTTACTATCTGAGCCACCAGGGAAGTGGTGACTCAATGGACCAGATTCTTATTCCTACAAGATCATCTGTAATGGAAGAGGAAAGAAGTAAGAATTAGAGCTCCTTACGGACAATAACTAACCTCTACATAGCTGGAAGTCAGCCTGGAGCCTCAATTAATTCTGTAGAAAACAGTTATATTGAGGGAAGCAAGTGGACAGTAGTCCCGATGGTATATGACTCCCCCCAACAACCCCACCACCACGGGAGATGGTAGAGCTAAGCTTTTCCCACAGGGAGAAATGGCATTTGAGGATGGCATCAGACATCCTACGTTAGGACTACCCGTTTGTCTCTCCTTCAATATACGAGTTAAAACGTTTTATAACGTCTTAGTCTGTTCAGGGTGCCATGGCAAAATACCACAGCCTGAGGGGCTTAAACAACAGACATTTATTTCCCACAGTGCTGGAGGCTGGAAGTCTGAGATCAGGGTGTCAGTGGGACTGGTTCCAGGCTAGTAAATGGCCCCTCTCCTCTGCGTCCCCACATGGCCTGTCTTCTTTGCACATGTAGAGAGACAGAAATGTCTGGCCCTTCTAAGGACACCAGGCCTATCAGATTAGACCACACTCTTGTGACCTCATTTAACCTTAATCACTTCCATAAAGGTGCTATCTCCAAATACAGTCTCATTGGGGGTTAAAACTTGAACAGAAGAATTCAGGGCAGGGAGGAGGGGATGTGAGCAAGGGACAGAATTCAATCCATAACTGTCATTTAGCAGGTGTTCTGCAGGTTTGTAGAGAAAGAAGGGATATAAAATGGTTTATATTTCTGGCATGCTAACTTAGAGCAAGCATTACCAAATTATAATATTAACAATAACAACTGCTAACATTTATTCACCACTTACTACGTGCCAAGCACTATTGTAACATATTACCTATGTTATCGTAATGAATGCTCCAAACACTCAAAATGGGCACTGCTATCATCCTCAGTTTAGAGACAGGGGACTTAGGTACGGAGAGGTTAATTGACTTACCCAGGATCACATGGCCAGAAAGGAACTGAGCCAGGATTCAAACACCAGCATCAGATTTCAGAGTTCATGTTCTTAACTACAGCATTAAAATATGGACAAAACAAGCAAAGTTTTAAAGGCACAGGTGGGCCCTTTATCAAGAAACAAGTAGAGGGGACTTCCCTGGTGGTCTGTGGCTAAGCCTCCATGCTCCAAATTCAGGGAACCCAGGTTCAATCCCTGATCCAGGAACTAGATCCCACATGTCACAACTAAAACCCGGCGCAGTCAAATAAATAACTGAATATTTAAAAAGAAGCTGAGTATATAAATAGTAATAACCTTCGCAGAATCACCAGTGATGGCTAACTGAGGGAGTAACCGGACTAACATTAATTTTGTTTTCACCAGCAGCCCTGCTCTATTTTAAGTTGCTAAGTTTATTTTAAGTTAGTGCTGTAACTTATGCAGACAAGAGAATAAGGAAGTTTTTCTTTAAATTGTATCTAGTGCTTCAAAAAAGTTTTTCTGTTTCTACAGACCTGAAGACCCTGGTTATTCTTTCCATTTAGAAGAACAAATAGGTAAAAATCAGTATGCGCAGCTGATGTCTCTCTTGTTGTATAAACTGGACAGAGTCAAAACTCTTCCAGTGCTACCCAGAGGCATTTTCCGGATGCAGGGGCCTGTGAGGGTTGTCCTCCTGGATTCTTCACAGACATATCAGTCATGCTTTGCTTCTCTGGAAGGTCTGGCAGAGTGCCTCCCTGATTGGGGTTGTTCACCTGGAGCCCTGGACATACGTGAGCATCCCCTGGTGAGTAGCTCCCCTTTGGGGACCAAGATCTGCAAACAAGCAGAGCTCAAGGAAGCCAGGATGGGAAGCAAAAATTCTGCAACTTCCACCCCTTGATTACAAGACCCATATGTTCTGGCTGAGGGGGAAGATAGCACCATTATGCTTCAAATATACACTGTATCCTTTAAGTACCCTTTAAGACTGCACCCCACCCTTTCAGGATGTTGACTCCCATCTGACACACTTGAGTCTTCATTAGCTGTCACACTGTTCAGTAAGCTTTCAAAATTTGCCCAGTTGTTTCCAGGTGATGGCATCCTTGGTAAAACCAGTTAATTCCACAGCCAAGGGCACATTGCTGTAGTCCCTTTGCTATCAAAGAAGAGATGCTATGAAAATCACCAATCAGAAGCAATGCTACAGGAAGTACCACGATGCTGGAAAATGGGTTCTGTGGGTTCTGTGTACAGAGTTCCTGGAAGAAGCACTGTGGGGCAGGAAAGGCAGATGTACACTTAGAATGTATCTACTCCAGTAAGGACACGTCTCTGCTCCCTCCAAGATGGAAGACGTCCAGTGTAGTCACTCTAGTCATTTCAGTCACTCGGTTGCAACTGACTCTTTGCAACCTCATGGACTGCAGCACGCCAGGCTTCCCTGTTCATAACCAGCTCCCAGAGCTTGCTCAAACTCATGTCCATTGAGTCAGAAATGCCATCCAAACATCTCATCCTCTGTCATTCCCCTTTCCTCCTACCTTCAATCCTTCCCAGCATCAGGGTCTTTTCCAATGAGTCAGTTCTTTACATCAGGTGGCCAAAGTATTGGAGCTTCAGCATCATTTCTTCCAATGAATATTCAGGACTGATTTCCTTTAGAATTAACTGGTTTGATCAAATCCAAAAAAAAACCATAGCTTTTTACTGGAAAAACCATAGCTTTGACTAGATGGACCTTTGTCAGCTAAGTAATGTCTCTGCTTTTTAATATGCTGTCTAGGTTGGTCATAGCTTTTCTTCCAAGGAGCTTGTCTTTAATTTCATGGCTGTAGTCACCATCTGCAGTGATTTTGGAGCCCCCCAAAATAAACTCTCTCACTGTTTCTATTGTTTCCCCATCTATTTGCCATGAAGTGATGGGACCGGATGCCATGATCTTCATTTTTTGAATATTGAGTTTTAAGCCAGCTTTTTCACTCTCCTCTTTCACTTTCATCAAGAGGCTATTTAGTTCCTCTTCACCTTCTACCATAAGGGTGGTGTCATCTGCATATCTGAGGTTATTGATATTTCCCCTGGCAATCTTGATTCCAGCTTGTGCTTCATCCAGCCCATCATTTCGCATGGTGTACTCTGCATATAAGCTCAATAAGCAGGGTGACAATATACAGCTTTGACGCACTCCTTTCCCAATTTGGAACCAGTCCATTGTCCCATTTCTGGTTCCAACTATTGCATTTTATCTGCATACAGAGTTCTCAGGAGACAGGTTAGGTTGTCTGCTATTCCCATCTCTTTAAGAATTTTCCACAGTTTGTCATGATCCACAAAGTCAAAGGCTTTAGCGGAGCCAATGAAGCAGAAGTAGATATTTTTCTGGAATTCTCTTGCTCTTTCTATGATCCAGCAGATGTTGGCAATGTGATCTCTGGTTCCTCTGCCTTTTCTAAATCCAGCTTGAACATCTGGAAGTTCACAGTTCATGTACTGTTGAAGTCTGGCTTGGAGAATTTTGAGCATTACTTTGTTACAAGTGAAATCAGTGCAATTGTGTGGTAGTTTGAGCATTCTTTGGCACTGCCTTTCTTTGGGATTGGAATGAAAACAGCCTTTTTCCAGTCCTGTGGCCACTGCTGAGTTTTCCAAATTTGCTGGCATATTGAGTGCAGCACTTTCATAGCATCATCTTTTAGGATTTGAAATAGCTCAACAGGAATTTTATCACCTCCACTAGCATTGTTTGTAGTGATGCTTCCTAAGGCACACTTGACTTCACACCAGGATGTCTGGCTCTAGTTGAGTGATCACACCATCATGGTTATCTGGATCATGAAGATCATTTTTGTACATTTCTTCTGTGTAGTCTTGCCCCCTCTTCTTAATATCTTTTGCTTCTGTTAGATTCATGCCATTTCTGCCCTTTGTTATGCCTGTCTTTGCATGAAATGTTCTCTCTTAATATCTCTAATTATCTTGAAGCGATCTCTAGGCTTTCCTTTTCTATTGTTTTCCTCTATTTCTTTGCATTGATCACTTAGGAAGGCTTTCTTATTCTACTTGCTATTCTTTGGAACTCTGCATTCAGATGGATATATCTTTCCTTTTCTCTTTTTCCTTTTGCTTCTCTTCTTTTCTCAGCTATTTGTAAGGCCTCCTCAGACAACCATGTTCCTTTTTGTGTTTCTTTTTCTTGGGGATGGTTTTGATTGCTGCCTCCTGTACAGTGTTATGAACCTCCATCCATAGTTCTTCAGGCACTCTATCAGATCTAATCCCTTGAATCTGTTTGTCACTTCCACTGTATAATCATAAGGGATTTGATTTAGGTCATACCTGAATGGCCTAGTGGTTTCCCTACTTTCTTCAATTTAAGTCTGAAGTTTGCAATAAAGAGTTCATGATCTGAGCCACAGGCAGCTCCTGGGACCATAATAAGGCATTGGTATAGGTCCCTACTACCAACAGAGGAAGCCCCCAGCCTTGGGCTGACCTTAGTAAGATAAGTTCAGAAACACAAAGTGAGCAAATACTGGTGGGAAAATGGTACCAGCTGACTTGCTCAACACCAGGTGGCCACACAACTTCAGTTTGTAAATAACATATCTGTAACATGCAATGAAGTGAAGCATAATGAAAAAATATATGCCTGTATCCTACTGCTAAGTCACTTCAGTCGTGTCCGACTCTGTGTGACCCCACTGACGGCAGCCCGCCAGGCTCCTCCATCCATGGGATTTTCCAGGCAAGAGTACTGGAGTGGGGTGCCATTGCCTTCTCCGCCTATATCCTAAGTATATACAAATGTAGGTATGTCCTGACATATATTATATATACATATATACATATCATGTTGGCGATATTATATATATATCTCTTCATCTGTTTTTCTGACAATGCCTGACCAGCACACTATCCAATCAAACCCCTACATCTGTCGTTTTAATACTGTGCATGTGGAACAGGCTGACCAGAGGCATGCAGAAAGGCTGAGCAGAGACCAACGACTTAAAAGACATTCTTCCCATTATATCGTATTTCCCAGTTGTATGGTGCCTTTCTTGGAGGTTCTCAATGTTCTATGTAAATATTAATTCCGTCTTCCTTCTGTCCCCTTGGGAGGCAGGAAGCCAGTATTATTTCACAGACAAAGAAGCTGAGTCCCAAGGGTTAAACGCCTTGCCCCGGTCACATAACTACAGGCAGTTAGGGGTGCTGGGAATGGGGCTTGGGGTTAGGAATCCCTGCCTGGGGTCCCTTGGCTCCCAAATAGGGCCTTCCTTAAAGATAATTCTGTGTTCAAACTCTGTGGGAATCTTGTTCTATAACAGGGAAGTTATGGGACTGCTGACATGCCACACACATCGTCCTTCCCCTGCATGTTTGTACAGAGTACATTTTCAGAAGGCAGGTTTAGGACATGTAGGCATTGTCTATAGTAGCTCCAATCCATCCAATCTGGGGACCAATATTTAGCCTAAACACCATTCCGGTGCTGAATCCATGATAATTCTATCAGGAGAAGATAGAAACAAGAGGCATGGACTGTTGATAGACATCTCACTCTCTAGTTTTCCAAGTCTGCATTTCAGAAAAAGAAGGAGCTAAGAGCAGAGTTGACAAGCACCTCGCAGGAATGCATCTCTCTCTTAGGGGTTAAACACTGCGCACGCATTTTTTTCCTCCCTCTGTCACAGTGAAGACTTGGCCAGACCCCTTTTCACAGTTGGCAAAACAGAAACAGGGGGACTAGTTGGTTTTTCAAGAAGCTGAGCTGAGGGTCTAAGAATTCCTGTTGCAATTTTTTAAGTCCATCAAACCAAATCCCCACCCTCCTCTCGTGTAAGTTTCTAGATGCCAAATGGAAGTGATTCGGCATAGATTAAGCGTCTTGACACTGTTGTCAATCACAAGTATGTTTCAACAAATAACTTGCAACATTTCCCTTTCAACTGCTATGTGTCAGGCACTATTCTAGGCTCTGGGGGTACAGAAGTGAATAAAACAGAGCACCCTCCTTTTGAGGGGAATGTCCACCAAAAGTCAAATTGGTGCTATCAACAGGTTGGGGAGAGAAAGGCTTGCCTTGGAAGACACAGCCTTTACCCGGGGAAGAATGGCTTGAGAACCTTGTTCAACGTCCTCTGAAACACCTTCACTTAAATAAAGTCCACTGACCACGGTTAAGATTTAGCATGGTGCGGCTCAGATGAGTCTCTAAGGCACCAAGTTCCCCTTTGTATTTCAGAGCATAACCAACCCTCAGACTGAGAGCAAGGTGGGTTTCGTTGACATCAGTATCACATTGTTCCCTTTCACATCAGTGTCCTTGGAAGCAAATGAAAGAAGCCACAGCTGAGAAGTGGAGAGAGGGTATCTGTGACTATTCTAATGCTGCTCTGACTTTCCCTGAGATGTTATCAATGAGTGGTTCTTTCCCACAGGAAGTGAGGTCTCCCGGGGAGGTAGGAGAAGCCATGGCAGGCTAAATGGGACACAGTTCTTAAAAGGGAAGAGCCCTCCTGCTAAAGAGAAGACCCACAGCTGGGTCCACTCTCTAGACTGTGAATTCACACTGTGTATCCTGGACCAATTCTCACCTCTGAGCATTTGCCTGATTCCTCAGCTCTTTCAGTACCTGTCCTGAGAATGTGTGAAGCTGACTGAATAGCACACATGGGAAATTTCATTAAGACCCAAGCATACATACCACTGTGTTTTCAATTTGCTGGTTCAATGTTTTTGCCAGCTGCATAAGAGAGTTAAAATCCTGTTGGAAAGCTTGCTGAGAAACAGGCTCTTATTCCGGAGGAAGGATCTCACAGGATTTTTGGCTTGATGGGACACTGTGATGACTGTTGAGAAATGAACAGAAAAGTTGGAAGCAGTTTGGGGATTCTTATGTTTACTGTGAAAGCACTGGAATAACAGGGTTAATAAATATAACTGAAACATAAATAATACTAGATTGCAGCCCCTTTTCTGGCATCAGGAAAAAGTCCAACAGGTTCATTTATAGCAAAACCCCAAAGGCATCACAATTAGAATGTTTTTTTCCCCTGATTTTTTTTCAGTTGCCTTCTGCACATATTAACCTTTCTGTCTGTGCTCTCATTGCAAAAGCATAATGTGGTCAGTATTTCAGCAACTTCTACCTCTAAGATAAAGTACATTGCAGAAGAATATCTGTGTTTGTTTTTTTTTCCAAATTTTCCATTACTGACTTTTTTCCATTTAAAAATTCTATGACTTACTGCCAGTGACACTTCTTTACACATTACAGCCTTTAAAATAAGCTTTCTAAATTTGCATTAATAATATGAACACTACATGTAATGACAAGCAGTGAGCAGGCACTGAATAATTGTTAAATGAATGGACAAATATATGTTCTGTATCTATAAATGTGCAACCTCAGCTGAAAGTTTATCCAACACTGAAACAATTTATTCAGTTTAAATGTCATCTTTTCACGTATTAAATTTGTGTGTTCAAACTAAAAAAAATGTGGGCTTTGGGAGTAGATTATAACTATAATATAATATAGCTATACATGTTTTACTCTTTATTTACAAAAAGGAGTGCTTTGTGGAAATACCTAAGCTTAACACCCAGCAATAGAAGCAGGTAACTCTTCTGGAATAACTCTTTTAAAGAAATCCACTTGACGTACAATACGTTCCTTTGGATCTCTCTCCTCTTCTTAATCTCGGCTTAATCTGACACGAATCTCTAGATCTTCACTCCAGAACTTCTCATTCCACTTCAATCCTTTCCTGGAGTCAATTCCCTCCTATTTCTAGTAACAGCCTTTGGGGAAAATGGGCTTTTAAAAACTCTTACAGTTTTTTTTAGCAATAACTTCTGAACTTCAACTTGGAGGAGAGTTCATTCCTGTAACCAGCTTCTATCACAGTTGCTAAAGCAATGCTGCCCAGAAGTGTGGCTTCCTTTGCTCAGTTCTCTTATCTCCTCTCCAAAGGGGAAAAGTAAGAGGGAAATAGAGAGGGATCTGCCCTCAGAGTACAACACCTACCTCCTTTCGCTACTTTCTGATCAACCAGCCTCCCATCACCTAATGGATGGATTCTCTCCAGGATGACGGACACTGTGCCCAGTGCCCAGGACACGCCTCAGGTCACACTTGCCAAGAGCAGGCTCATGGTGCCTTGGAGGATTACATGGATGGGCAGAGCTTTCTTGTCAGCCTCCTCCTGCACACTGTGCAGAAGCTCTCTTCACAGAGCATTCATTTCTTTTCTCCACCTCTTCCACACTTACAATGGCATGCTAAGTGGGCCGGACTTCTCTCTAGTTCTCTCCCACCCCAAAGTTACATCTGAGTGGGTTGCACCAAAATTTAGATTCAGGGTGAAACACAGAAGCTCCTCTTAGACGGTGAGCCTGAATCACATACTTCAACTCAGCTTCTACCAGAACATTAAGCCCTGTCTGGTCCTAGGGCCTGTTCAGTTATAAGCTGAGTGGTACCAGAGTGCCTCCCATTATATGAGAATCCAGTGTCTGGATTGTTTTAAAAGAAGCAAAACTTTTTAAAGAAAAATTATTAATAAACTGACTACTTATAAAATTAATGTCTAACTGAAGACCCATTCTTTCAAGACATTAGTATCCATCCTACCAACATTATAGCAGATAATAAATTCAAGGACTGTAAAAGTGAAAAGAAATTGTAATACTGCAAAAGGTGCAAGATTTCATGAAGTTGATGAAAGCAATCTCAGAGAACTGCTTGAAATATGTCAAGCCAATAATAAATGAGAATATACACAGCTTGTGAAGGTGGTGGTTTAATCACTAAGTCATGTCCGACTGTTGCAACCCCATGGACTGTAGTCTGCCAGGCTCCTCTGTCCATGAGATTCTCCAAGCAAGAATACTGGAGTGGGTTGCCATTTCCTTCTCCAGGATATCTTCCCGACCCAGGGATCGAACCCGGGTCTCCTGAATTGTAGGCAGATTCTTTACCAGCTGAGCTTACAAGGGAAGCCCTTATATACAACTTGACCAGTTAACAATTTAAGAAGAGAAAATAAAGATGTTGACAAAGATACAGAGCACGTGGGTAAAAATTAAAATTTTGAATATTTTTGCAAAAGTAGCCCTTTTCTGACTATATGGCAAAAGTCAAACGCGAAGTCAAAAATGTTTTATCCTACCATTATACAAGTGCATCTAAAAACCATTAGTGACAGGTCTGGCTGACCCATTGCTGCATAAGAAACCACCCACATATTTAAAGACTTAATAACAATGTAACATTTCTCCCAGTTCCTCCGGATGATCTGGTAGCTCTGCTTTACATGCCACCTTTAAGATTCCTAGAAGTTTTCTTGTTTAGCTGAGAGGATCATTGAGATACTCTAAATCTTGCTCATGTTTTAACAGAGACGTTGACCCTGAGGTCATGTTTTACTAACAGCACTCTGGATTTCATCTTCAAACCAAGGCCATTTTTCATGTTGAGAAATTTTCCTTGGAGAGATGAAAGCAATTTTATTATCAAACCCACAAGTTCTAGTGCCTTTTTAGTTCTTCTAAATTTGCTTGAAATCTAAACATTTCCTTCTTTAGCTCAAGTAGTTCCTCCTGGACTTTACCACAGGTGTCTAAAAGGAGGCAGATGACACTTTCAGCATCCTGTCCAGGAATCTCCTTAGCCAGACCCCACGTTCATGAGGAGCCTCCTAGTTCCCACATTCCCACCGGCATAGGTCTAGTAACATAGTTCTGTGGCTATGACTCAAGTTCTCTTTCCCGCAGCTTCCAGAAGGATAGCCGCCACTGGGTTTCAGGCTCCACCAGTCTCTTTGTCATTCCTTCAAGCTTCTCCACTCTCCCACCAGACACAAAATCATGCTGCCTGTGGTGGCGGGACTCCACATGGCTCTGTCTTAGCTATCGACTGCTGCATAACACATCGCCCCAAATGTAATGGCTTCTCACAGTTTCTTTTTCTTTCCTATAGTTCTGGGGATTGACCACAAGGTTTCTAGGCTTCAAGGTTACTAGGCTTCAAGAATGTTGCTGGCTTTGAGTTGGATGTCTAGAAGATCTAAAATGGACTCGTACAGATGGATGGAAATTGGTACTGGCTGCGGACTGGGAGCCCAGTTGGGAGCTGGCTTAAGGCCTCCATCCTCCTCCAAGTGGGCTTCTCCACATGGCTGCTTATGCGTCTTCACAGCATGGCAGGTGGATTCCAAGAAAACAGAGCCCAGTGTGCAAAGACTTACCAGGCTTTCACTTGCATCACTCTTGCTAACTCTCCACTGGTCAAGGCTCGTCACATGGCCAAGTCCAGAATCAGCGTGTGAGGGTCCCCACGGGGTACAAGTTAAAAGCAAGCCAGAATACTGAAGTAAGTAGCCGTTCCCTTCTCCAGGGGATCTTCCCAACCCAGGGATTGAACCCAGGTCTCCTGCATTGCAGGCAGATTATTTACCAGCTAAGCCACAAGGGAAGCCCACAGTGTATATGAACCCTCTACCATGGACTTTATCATTTAACCATGGCAGCACTACAAGGTAAATATTATTAGTCTCATTTATTGATAATGAACTAAAGCAATAGTTTAGAGAGGTTATATTAACTTGCTTAAGTTCTCAGGGTCGTACTGCTAGTAAAGGCTGGAGCCAGCGTTTAAACCTTCTATTCTATCTTCTCAATTAGTGATGAAAACCAAGGTTAATATTCCTCTTAGGGAGATACCATGATTCTGCAGTGGAATGCTGACCACATTTTTGACCAGGACCCCCCTGGTTTACAAAGGCCAGGTCAACATAAGACATGGTGTCTCAGCATCGATAGTCAATGGAATATCTCAGAACAGAATTGGGGACACATGTGACCCAGACATCCGAACAACCTCACTGGGATTGCTAATTTATTTGTCAACTTTTTTCTAATTCACAGTTCCTAGAGCGCTCCCAGATGACAGAGCAGTACCAAAACTTGAGGGATTTAGTGGATTATGCTACTTCACCCACCAAAAAAAAGGTGGGGGGGGATTGCAGCCAACTTGTGGACTACTGCTGTTTCTTAGACGGCTACATCCCTGGTCAGAGTTGGAGCCCTAGGAGGACAAATTGATGCAAAAACACAAATACAGAAAATACAAGGACAGCAAAGTGTAAAGGGTACAATCTCTTTTTCTGACACTCAAATCTACCAAAACCAGGTTTCTGCCTCTTTATAAATGAGGTATTACTTCAGACGTTGCTCGACTGTAAATGGCACAACGACAGGAGGCGTGGTGTCTCAGTCCCTGCTACATCGCTGCACCCTGAAAAGTGGTGGCCACACTCAGTGCTCAACAGACAGTGAACGGGTCACTGTGTGCTCTAACTGTGCATGGAATTTCCTGCTGATTTAGAGTAACCTGTTCTAAACATGGCGTGTGGTGTGTGAGCAAGGATGAGAGTGGAGGCTGGTAAGCCTCTCCCCCGGGCTCCTGCTGTGGGCTCTGACACCACTGCCCCCACTGGGGATCCACTTCTAAGTCTCACACTTCTGGAAACTTTCGTGACATGAGGAAAGCTGCTTTGATACTGCCTGAGGAACTAGTTTCATTCTGTACATTTGAGTTTCAGACAGAAGAGACTGAAGGAACTCTCTGTAACACGCAGCTCAGGATGCCCAAGTGGAGCGCACCGTGGCTCTCTCTATTTCTGGGTGGCAATCTTACATGTGGGGACTTTACTAGGTGGAAGTGGCCTCTGCAAGCTTCGGTGCTTTTGGCCCCTGTTTTGCTCCAGCATGTCTTACATTAATTTTCTACTAGCACCTGAAAGTCAAATAAAAGAAACTTGCACCTTTTGGCATGACACTATGATGGGTTTTATACCACAGCAGCTAAACAATAGATATTAGGCACAAAGAAAAAAAAAAGAGAGAGAGAAAGAAAGAAAATGAATACCACCAAAACTTAACTGATGGAGCAAAAGAAGTTCTCAGAGGAAAGTTTATAACAATAAACATGTACATTAAGAAAAAAGAACACTCTCAGATAAGCAACCTGATAAAGAACCAGAAAAATAAGAACATACCAAGCCCAAAATTAATATAAGGAAGGCAAAGAACAGAATGGAAATAAATGAAATAGAAACTAAAAAAATAACATAATATCAGTGAAACTAATAAGCTCTGTTTTTTAAAAATATAAACACATCTTCAGCTAGACTCATCAAGAAAAAGAAAGGATTGAAGTAAAATTCTAAATGAAGGAGAAGACATTACAAATGATAAGATACAAGAATAAAGGATTGTTAGAGATTTCGATGAACAATTATATACCAAAAACTCGGATAACCTAGCAGATACAGACAAATTCCTATTTGTTCTCAAATATCCAAAAGTTCCTCAAATACCTAAAACACTCTTTCTTACCATAGTCTTCTTTGAGACACTATGTAGGATTATTATTATGTGACTTAGGTCTCTTTTACATCTCTTTCACATTAGAACATTCCCTGTCCTATCCCATGTCATTGTAGCTTGAAAAACCTGGGCTCAGAATCCTGAAGGACTTCCCACACTCTGAATAAGTTATGAAGCCATTTCTTAAGCTGTGCCCCCTGGCCAGCTAGGATTTCCAGAGGCGTATCGTTTGATATTGTGGACACTCTGCATTGTCTCACTTAATGAAACTGGTGTGTGCATCATCTGTGACCACACCACCCTACTCCTCTCCTGGATCCACTTAGAACCCCAAGCAATAGCTTTCCTCTCTAGGAGGTCCCTGATGGATTTCCAAGGAGAGCTGAAAAGGAGAGTACTGTTTCCACAATCCAGAGAAACAGAAGCCTAGGGCTGTGTAGGCGCTCTGCTGGGAAAGAACAAAGGCTGATGGTCTCAGGAAAACAAACAGCCAACAGTATCTGTGTTCTGGAAGAGGAAGCTCCTATCACAAACACATGTAGAGGACTTGTTGAGGACAGCAGAGCTGCCGCATCTCTTCTTGGAAGGCAGGCAGCAAGCAGCAGGCTGGGGTGCTCAGGAGGATTTGCATGTGAACCCAAGTTGCTCCTTTCCTTGTGCTTACACGCAGCCTGCATCAGCAGGTTAGAAACAATAATAGGGATGAAGCGCCTGCAGCTCGGAGCACCTGGGAGCCAGCACCTTGCTCTGGATGCTCAGGCTCCTGGGCATGAGGACTGAGGAGCTGGCCAGGCGGCCTCTTCTACACACCAGCCCAGCAGCACTGGCAGCTCGTCCTGGCCACATCTTGCGTGGCTGCTTCAAGGTTCTGAAGAAGGCAAGAACTCATGCCTTCTGAGTTCCTACTCACCTGGGCTACTTTGAGGGTCCAGTTTCCTCCCAATAATCCAGGGAAGCCTGATAGGAACCCCTGGAGGAATCAGAAATGAAAAACTCTAAGATCCTCCTTTGGATGAGCTGAGAGAGCAGCTCGAATGCAAACATGCACGTGCTTCAGTCTGGATGGACACACGCTGGCTGGCTGTCAGCTCTGAGCCAGGCTTGGTGCTCGGCACTGGGGCGTATGGAGAATACTCCAGACCACTCCACACTGGAATATCCCACTCCTCCCAAAGCTGTCAGTGTGGGCACAGTTGTGTTCTATCCATCCCTGATCTTTTGTTTTCTTTTTTTTCAAGTATTTTCAGAATGGATTCCAACTTAAATTTTTCTTCTATAGCTTATATTCTGTTGCTACTGCCTTACACTATAAACAGATATCAAATCATACTAATAAAATACCATTAGCATCTTTGAAGGCTTTACAGGTGGCAGAGTGGTAAAGAATCTGCCTGCCAATGCAGGAGATGCAGGAGAGCTTGGGATGATGCCCTAGAGGAGGGAATGGCAACCCACTCCAGTATTCTTGCCTGGAAATTCACATGGGCAGAGGAATCTGGCAGGCCACAGTCCAGAAAGTTGGACAAAACTTAGTGACTGAGCATGCACACAAGCATCTTTTGCACAGGACATTACACTTCACAAACAATGGCCATGAGTAGTAAATTAATCTGTAAACTGATTCCAAATTCACAGGTGGATAGTAGTAGGCGGGTGTTTAGGGTCAAGAGATATCAGAAAAAATTCTGACTTACCATTAATAACTTGCATTATGATCTCAGGCAAGCCCCTCCACTTCCCTGGAGCCCTGTGTCCTCTCTCTGTATGCAGCACTGGCAGCTGAAAATAAAATGATCCTCGGTATTTGAAACCCTGGGAGAGGTGACTTTTATTCATCCTAATAGTAGCAGAAGCATTGTTGATATGTAGACACCAGAGTCTGGATGCTGTTTCTCTTGTACAGCAAAGTTTCACAGAAAGAGATTTTCCTGTCCCAAAATGCCAGTGGAGGTCATTTACACTGGTCTCTTTCACCCTTCCTTGCTGGACAATCTATGCACGTTGATCACTGACAGTGAGCCTGACTACTCCGCAAGTTGAGCTTTGCTCAGAAGGAAACCAGAAAAGGCAATGGCAACCCACTCCAGTACTCTTGCCTGGAAGATCCCATGGATGGAGGAGACTGGTAGGCTGCAGTCCATGGGGTCGCTAGGAGTTGGACACGACTGAACAACTTCACTTTCATTTTTCACATTCATGCATTGGAGAGGGAAATGGCGACCCACTCCAGTGTTCTTGCCTGGAGAATCCTGGGGATGGGGTAGCCTGGTGGGCTGCCATCTATGGGGTCGCACAAAGTTGGACATGACTGAAGTGACTTAGCAGCAGCAGCAGCAGCAGAAACAGCTGGAGCCAATCCATGAGGACAGGTAGAATAAGTGCAGGTTGCTGAACTCCTGGCCATCTGCACACTTGAACTTCCAGGTAGTTTTGGAGAGCAACCTTTGGCTGTTTATTATGACATAGTCCTTTCTTTAGTAAATTATGTCCTGTGTGTGCTAAGTGAACTAAAATTATTCACTGTGTATCTGAGTTACAGATCAACTCCTTTAAGTCCTAAGGAATCAATTACTCTGTTGTTCAATTGTTATTTAGTCCCTAAGTTGTGTCTGAATTTTTGTGACCCTAAATTCCAACTAACTTTACAACGTTCTTAAGGGCTGTCTGAAATGAAATACCTCACACTGAAGAATAAAATATAAAGCTCCAAAGTCGTAGTAATTATTTTTTTAAACTGTATGTCTGAATGCACTTTAAAAAAAAAAAGGTATCCTCAAAAGTTTTCCAAAAAATAACACAAAAGCATAGGTGAAGTCAACTTAGCCAGCAATAACTATAAATTTGGGCACTTTGAGGTGAGTTGAAACAGGTTTAATATTTCTCTTGGTTTCTAAAAGTCAGTCTCTTTAATTAAAAATAAAACTAAAGTTAGATGACTGGTGTTTTGACATCCAACCAAGTTTTATTTCCGGTACAACTATCCAGACTAAAATACCACTCATGGCAAAATTTGCCCATTTTTATGTGAATGTTTGTTTATGCTCAACTATCTAAAATCCACACCATCACGTCCTGTTCTAAGCAATCTTGTTCCACGGTACGTGGAAGTACACATATGTGTTCATTTCCCGAGCTGTAAGTGCTTTCCAAATGTCTGGCAGAGAATCTGGATGAAGTGTGAAGGCCCCAGATGGTAGCCATTGGACAAGGACCACATGCTAACACCCACCACTATCTCCAGGGATACATGATCAATAAGGTTTCTGAGTGGGCCACCACAGACTCAAAAGATTCCAATTGGTTTTCTTTGACCTTGGACTTGCCCATGATGTTGTGCCTAAGGCGAAGAGTCTGAAGACAGGTGCTGCTGCTACATTGCTTCAGTCGTGTCCGACTCTGTGCAGCCCCATAGATAGCAGCCTACCAGGTTCCCCTGTCCCTGGGATTCTCCAGGCAAGAGTAAGACAGGTGACCTGCTTCCAAATTCTAATTCCACCATTTCTTGCTGTGTCATCACAGGCAAACCATCTAAATCCTCTGAGCCCCAGTTTCTTCTTTCTACCTACCTACCTATCCATCCATCCATCTTCTAGCTTCATCTATCACAGCAGGTTGTGGTAAAGAGGAAAAGAGGAAGTATAAAGAGGGAGGCACTTTGAAAACTGCAAATGCACAAATTAATAGCAATCGTTCAGATGATGATAGATGGACAAGGGCTTCGGGCCTAGGCCTAAACTTGGGCTTTCTATTGTCTGAGGGTTTCTGGGATTTGAGGCAAGAGTAAGGCAGGGAGTGTGGGCCAGGGGACGATGACTCCCCGGATAGTTCCATGAGGTGGTCCCAGGGCCAAGTCAACATGATTGTCATTAAGTGTGAAAGAAATGAGTGCCGCACACGGGAGGAGGAGAGTAGTGGTAACGTGGGATATTAAGCTGGAGCTGAGGACCTGTTAGACCTGGATCCTGCCCTAGAAGGAGGGCAGTGGGAGGAAGTGTGGAAAGAGCCTGAACCCGACCAAATGGAGCTGTTTCTGGACCCCTGTTTTTTCATTCTCCTTATGTGCTGTTGGATATAGAGACCTTCAATTTCCTGCTTGGTTATCCCTTAAAATAATTTTTTAAACTCTATGTCTTTTCAAATTATGCATTTGTGCATCTTTCAAAATGCATAGTAACACCATCATTTGACAAAAAACCAAAAACCACTATATGTCTCTTCACATGTGTTTAAGTTAACATCTAAAACATTTCTTCATCAACTTAAATCATTGCAAAGGATATATATAATCTCTGGTGAATCAGAAATAGGAAATTTAAAAAATAAAATCCTAATCTGACTTCTTCACTGTTACCAGGATAATCTAATACCACAGCAATTTGATATCTACCATAATTCATTTTAATATACACCTACAAGCTTGTCTTTAGTTGGCAAAAATTATTTCAGTTACTCCTTAAAGTTGTATTTCCACTTTACTTTCTTCACATAATTTTATGTTAATGTGATATTTTATGCCTAAAATCCTTTCATTGATCATCCATAATTATCTGTAGCAAAAATAAGTATATAACTTGAATTCAATTTTGTACATTTTAATTTGAAGGTAATGTTTAAATCCTGTAGCCAAGTAGCTCTAGATATTAAAGAAATAATTCTAAACTGAATTATCACTATAGATACTATNTTGAATTGTCCATCTTTTCATTGCCAAGCACAAAGAGTTCACTACGTTATTATGATGAAGATGAGAATACACAGTTCAAGTACCACCGCTGGGGAGAGACGTCCCTGACGCTGTTCACTACATGGGAAAGAGGGCTGGGTCACCTGACTTGGGTCACATTTTGGAACTTCGCAGGCATTTGATCTAAGACACCACCACTGACAACACACAAAAACAAGTCCCTGCTATCCTTTCCTCCAGGAAGACCCCAGGACTTCAGGTTAGAAATCAGTCAATATGTGATGCACCAGTGCTGGGCATTTTGGTTAGCATGGCGATCCAGTCAGACTCCCCACTCTGACAGCAGCTCAGAACTCAAACAAATCCGTCGTACCTGCTGGGAAACAAGGTTCAAGAGTGAGCTGGTGGACCATCTCTGTTCTTGGAACACAGGAACCGTGAAGCATTCTGCCTGTACCTTCACTCTGCACACCGTCTTCACTCTGCACAGAACAAGACAGCTGATGAGAACCAGAGGCCAACCACATGGATGACTGGTCCAGCCTCAAATGGAACTGGACTGGCCCTTGGGAAGCCTCTGCTCTCACCTGTGAAGCTGCAAAATAACCAATGCATTTTTATAAGCCTCTGCAAACCAAGAAGAAGGCAATGGCACCGCTCTCCAGTACTTGCCTGGAAAATCCCATGGACGGAGAAGTCTGGTTGGCTGCGGTCCATGGGGTCGCTGAGGGTCAGACACGACTGAGCGACTTCACTTTCACTTTTCACTTTCATGCATTGGAGAAGGAAATGGCAACCCACTCCAGTGTTCTTGCCTGGAGAATCCCAGGGATGGGGAAGCCTGGTGGGCTGATGTCTATGGGGTCGCACAGAGTCGGACACGACTGAAATGACTTAGCAGCAGTAGCAGCTACAAACCAAGGACAGAGTTCAAAACAGCTGGAAGAGACAAGATAAGGCATCAAAACTAGTTTTTGATCTAAAACCACTAGAAATTTCCTGGGAAATCATCCTCCCAAACTCCCTTTTATGGGAAGACAAGGGGAGCAGAAATCAAACGGTTTGCCTACAGGTGAAGGGAGAGAGCTCTCAGCACTTCAGGTCATGGGTTCTAGATGTTAAGGTTCAGAGAAACCTGCCAGAGAAGTGCCAGGGAATAAATAAACACCACACAGCAAGTCTGTGAGCAGGATACTCTACATGCTCAGTGAAACCTTCTGGACAAATTCTGCTAAATATTTTCTTTTTAATGCTTTGTAGGAGGGCTGGTAAGAAGAGCTGGGTGTGGAAAACAAAGTAACGAAATTAAAATTTCTTCCATGTAATGAGATAGGCAAAATACAATCTCAAATAATAATATGTCTTCTTTATTAAACAAGAAGTAACTTTTAATTACACTAATCTTCCTCCTTTGGTTTCAAATCGTCTTGATCATCTTTTTTTAAAAAATATAAATTTATTTATTTTAATTGGAGGTTAATTACTTTACAATATTGTATTGATTTTGCCATACATCATCATGAATCTGCCACAGGTATACATGTTAGAGGAGGACATAGGCAAAACACTCTCCGACATACACCACAGCAGATCCTCTATGACCCACCTCCCAAAATATTGGAAATAAAAGCAAAAATAAACAAATGGGACCCAATCCTCTTCTTAAGATGCTCATTGTCTATGCCCTTCGTGTGTCTTATGATCATAATTTTAACTCTTTAAAGCAGCTGGATGATATAAATATGGATCTGTCAAAAGCATACAATAAATATGTCATGTCAAGCTTTCCTACCATTGACCAACTTATTAAATTTTTTTTAAAAAATATGGTACAACTGATGCAAGAACACTGAAAATACAAGGAGATGATGTTGCTAAATTAGGAACTTCTGGCTTCTCATCCTTTATAACTCCTCTGAAGGTTGTTAACAAGATTATTCTTTTAATCCCTTTGCCACTCTGCCATCTTTACTGTAGGTTTATGGATGTTCATAACATTCTTGCTTAACAAATATTCTAGGAAGCGAATTCTGTTCATTCATCTCGAATATCCTGTTCATTCCCATCAGTCAGGGCCCAGGCCATGTCCTACCCTCCGGAGCTAGTCTTCTCTCCCAACCACACTAGCTCACTTCCACGGAACTTCCTCCTAAATTCCTGCCACACTCTCTTTGGTATCACTGAAAATTCAAAACTTACCACCTGACATTGTCATTCATATATAAATATATTATGTATATAATATAAACATATAATATATAAAATATAGTATGTAAGATATATGTAAAATATAATATGGAGAAATTATACAGAGTCCTTGAAATAAAGAATTCCACTGAATTGGTTCCCGATGACTTGGTGTGTTTCTTCTTGTCCTCTACTTGTATGACAGTCATCTGAAATTCAACTATTATTAGAACTGCAAGAAAGAGAGGACTGGGATCTTGCCTCCTGGAGCTCCCGTGGCAGTACTTTCATCCACCTCCCCTGGTCACATGCCCCCTTGAACTCTCCTTTCTCTCTCTTTCATGATCCACTTTTTTATTCTTTTTATAGGTTTTTCTACAATATTTTCTCTTTACCTTTTATTTGAAGTATGTTTCATCACTTCCATTCTTTACTGTTTAATCTTTCTCAGAAGCACAAGTACACACACACACACACACACACACACACACAAGTTCCCATACAAGCTCTGTGTTTAGGTGCTGTTTGAACTGGGCTATCTCTGTGTTTGACTCACATTTTCATATTCCACAATATTACCACATCCCAGGAGAGGCAACCATTTTCCTTTCTGCTTCTCATTTTGACCCAGGTCACACTAAAATGAAGCAAAAGCAAGAGTCCCAGACAGACCACTGAATGCTTTCAGATCCTGGCCTTTTAGAATCACATCTCACGTTTTCCAAAGCATCAGAGCTCTGGCCAGTCATTTGGCGCCTTCTGCAGGACACAAAGAGCCACAGGCTGGGAAAATCAGATCTGATCTAATGAATCGGATTGAATCTGATTTAATTCACGGCAGCCATCACATACCTAGACCCACTCTGGATAAACCATTTCCTGCTGTCAAAATGACTGTACTACCCCCAGCAATCTACTGATCCAATGCAATTTGTATCAAATTACCAATGGAGTTTTCCACAGAACTAGAACAAAAATTTGTATAGTATGTATGGAAATAGAAAAGACACTGAATAGTCAAAGCAATCTTAAGAAAGAAAAGCAGGAGCTGACAGTATCAGGCTCCCTGACTTCAGACTACACTACAAGCTACAGCAATCAAAACACTGGTTCAGTTCAGTTCAGTTCAGTCGCTCAGTCGTGTCCGACTCTTTGTGACCCCAGGAATCGCAGCACGCCAGGTCTCCCTGTCCATCACCATCTCCCGGAGTTCACTCAGACTCATGTCCATCGAGTCCATGATGCCATCCAGCCATCTCATCCTCGGTCGTCCCCTTCTCCTCCTGCCCCCAATCCCTCCCAGCATCAGAGTCTTTTCCAATGAGTCAACTCTTCGCATGAGGTGGCCAAAGTATTGGAGTTTCAGCTTTAGCATCATTCCTTCCAAAGAAATCCCAGGGCTGATCTCCTTCAGAATGGACTGGTTGGATCTCCTTGCAGTCCAAGGGACTCTCAAGAGTCTTCTCCAACACCACAGTTCAAACGCATCAATTCTTTGACGCTTGGCTTTCTTCACAGTCCAACTCTCACATCCATACATGACCATAGGAAAAACCATAGCCTTGACTAGACGGACCTTTGTTGGCAAAGTAATGTCTCTGCTTTTCAATATGCTGTCTAGGTTGGTCATAACTTTTCTTCCAAGGAGTAAGCGTCTTAATTTCATGGCTGCAGTCACCATTTGTAGTGATTTTGGAGCCCCCAAAAATAAAGTCTGACACTGTTTCCACTGTTTCCCCATCTATTTCCCATGAAGTGATGGGACTGCCACAAAAAGAGAAACATATTGCATAGGTCAATGGGACAGGATAGGAAGTCCAGAGAGAAACCCTGTGGTCAATTAATCTAGGACAAAGGAGGCAAGACTATACAATGGAAAAAAAGACAGCCTCCTCAATGAACAGTGCTGAGAAAAATGTATAAGAATGAAATCAGAATACTCCCTAACAGGATCCACAAAAGTAAACTCAAAATGGGTTAAAGATCTAAACATAAGGACAGACATTATAAAACTCTTAGAGGAGAACACAGGCAGAACGCTCTGCCACAAATCACAGCAATGTATCTTTTTTGAGCCACCCCTTAGAGTAATGAAACTAAAATCAAAAGTAAGCAAATGGGACCTAATTAAACTTAAAAGCCTTTGCACAGCAGAAGATATCATAAACAAGACAGAAGAAAACCCACAGAGTGGGGGACAATATTTGCAAATGAGGCAAGTGACAAATTAATCTCCAAAACATTCAGACAGCTCAAAGAGCTCAATATCAAAAACAAACAACCCAATCAAAAAATGAGTGTAAGATCTAAATGGACATTTCTCTAAAGAACACTTACAGATCACCAAAATGCACATGAAAGGATGCTCCACATCACTATTAGAGAAGTGCAGAAATACTACAATGGGGTATCATTCCACACCAGTCAGAATAGCCAGCATAAAAAATCTACAAACAATAAATACTGGAGAGGATGTGGAGAAAAGGGAGCCCTCCTACAGTGTTCATGGGAATGTAATTAGGTACACCCACTGTGGAGAACAGTATGGAGGTTTCTTGAAAAACTAAATATAGAGTTGCCATATGAGTCAGCAATCCCACTCCTGGTCAATTATCCAGAGAAAACCATAATTTAAAAAGATACATGCACCCCAATGTTCATTGCAGCAATATTTACAATAGCCAACACATGGAAGCAACCCAAATATCCATCAACAGATGAATGGATAAAGATGTGGTACGCACATGCAGACACACAATGGAGTATTACTCAGTGATAAAAAGAATGAAATAATACCATTTGCAGCAACATGGATGGACCTAGAAATTTTCATACTAAATGAAGTAACTCAGAGAGAGAAAAACAAATACCATATGATATCACTTAACAGTGGAATCTATTAAAAATAAGCTTATTTACAAAATAGGAATCAACTCCCAGATCTCAAAATCAAACTTACAGTTACCAAAGGGGAAACATGGGGGGAGGGATAAATTCAGAGATTGGAATTAATATATATACACTACTATGCATAAAATAGAAATAGATAACTCATAAGGACCACCAATATATTACAGGGAATTTACCCAATAACCCATATGGGAAAAGAATCTGAAAAGAAGGGGTATACATGAGTGTATATATATCACTTATATATATATGATAATTCACTTCACTGTGTATCTGAAACTGGCACCACACTGTCATGTACACTCCAATAAAATTTTTAACAATTATTTCCTGCTGGGACAAGGCTTTATATCCCTTCAGAACAAGTCTCTCCAACTCCCAAAAAATATCTCAGAACCCAAGGGGTCTTTCCTATGACTTCCTTCCATTTTCTTTGCAGTTTCATCAAGTACCTTTATTCAGTCCAAAAAGTCACGAGCATTGACGGGCCCAGTGGCAACCAGTAACAACCAACGTGACAGAAGAAACCACATTTTGTTTGTTTTTCCCATCTCTAGCATCCAGCACAGAGACTGGACTCTGGAATTGGTTGGCTTTGGGTGTGAGGCTTGTGAAGGACATGATATGTATTTAATATATGAGGTGGAGCAATGTGACTAACAGATTATTTTAAGAAGAGAGATTTTTCTAGATGTTCCAGCCTAGGTGGGTTATGAATGAAAAACTCCTAACTCAGAACCCTTTCTCCACCTCTTAAATCTATGAAAAATAAAGGAGGACACACAAAAAGAAAAATTCATGGAAACGGAGTAGGACCCTGTGAGGAGCTGCCCACAGACCCTGCCTTTTGTTTGTAGAAAAGCTTTAGCCTCTGAGGCTTTGACCAAAGAGCAAATGTAATCAGAGAACTGAGAAAATGCTGGAACAAAAACAGTTGAGCAAGACAAAATAACAATAGTTAAAACCTCCAAGTCAAGGACCTTTAATTCCTCCTCAAGGGCTGTAGATAACACTCTGAGCCATATCCTTGAATTCTTCTGCAGATACTGAAACGTCCACCAGGTGGAAGAGGTTAACTGCATGCTGACTAAACCTATGTACATCCCAGACCAGTTGAAACCTGATGGTTGATGATACTGACTCCTAAAGTCACCCAGTTACCTCCCCACCAACCAGTCCAAAAGGATGTACACAAGCTATTAGGCATCTCACACTCTCACCCCTAACTCTGCCATCAAAAGCCCTTCCCTGAATTTGGGGGAGAATGGATACATGTATGTGAGTGGCGGAGTCACTCGCTGCGCTCCTGAAACTATCACCACATTGTTCGCTGGCTATACTCCAATATAAAATAAGCATTTTTAAAAAATTGTTTTCAAAAAAAAAATAATAATAAAAAAATAAAAAATTGTTTTCACCCTTAGAAAACCTAAGCCACATATATTTCTTTATTCTAGTTTACCAAAAGGTGCATTCATTTTTTCCCAAGTATTCTAACTATTGGGAAATGTTTAAAATTTTGTTAATTCTCTCATAAACTAGCCTGTCCTCCTTGTTTAATATAAATATATGTCCTCCAGTTTAATACAAAACTTGGGGACATATATTTCTATACCACTATCTCTGTATCTACTCCTGTCTGTGTGTTTTTGTGTGTCTGTATCCAGCTATTTCTCCATACTGGAAATATGCTGTGTAGTATTTTGAAGCTTGCCTTGCTTAACAATAAATCACTGACATTAAACAAAACAAAACAAAACAAAAACACCACCAACAATAAAACTCTTCCCTGGAAGCCATCAGAGACTTTGGGTCTTTTGAGAAGGAAACCTCTGTTCTCCTTGCCTGGCCCCACATTGGGCACCTTGCAAGAAACACCAGTTTCCTTCATCACGACCTGGTGTCAGAAGATTGGTTTGACTGTGTATTGGGCAAGTGGACCCAAGTCTGGTTGGGTAACAAAATCAATAACCAACTCCTGCAGGAGGACAGAAAGGAATAAATAGATTGTGGTATAGGTTCTCCATAAAACCTAGTATTTCTCCTAGAATTGGAGAAATATTAGACAATTTCAATATTCTCCTTAAAATTGATAGCTTAAATATCTTCCCAGTGTGATAGTTAATTAATCTATCGACTTGGCTAGGATATGATCCCAGCCGTTTGATCAAACATCAGTTTAGATGTTGCTGTGAAGGTATATTTTAGATGTAATTAGTATTTAAATCAATAACTTTGAATACAACTGATTACCCTGCATAATGTCCAGGGGCATCATCAGTTAACGGCTGTCAGAGCAAAGACTGAGGTTCCTCAAAGTGGAAGGATGCTTTCAAATTGTGGTGCTAGAGAAGACTCTAAGAGTCCTTTGGGGGTGGGGGGTGAGATACAGGACCGGCAGACACATGAACACCGATGGCTGATTCATGTTGATGTACGGCAAAAATCACCACAATACTGTAAAGTAATTAGCCTCCAATTAAAATTAACAAATATTTTTAAAAACAAAAGTTAAAGAAAAAAAAACTACATAGACCTTTTGAGCTATTTTTAAAGCTATGGAACATGATGAATAAATGAAGAAGGATATTTTTCTCTATGACTGCTCATGCTTTCACATTTTTCATTAGCAATGTATAAGAAAAATCATTTAAGGCAGCATCTGTTGTCCAAACAATGGCAAAAGATGCCATTTACTGTTTTCAGTGTATTTCAGAAATCAATGTCTAAATGTAATTCATAAGTTTTGGCAACATACCTTTTGTTGGTTCTCTAGTCATACTCCTGGCCAAGTCCTGCTGCATCTGAAATAAGTCAAACATTATTTATGTTTAAGTTAAGCAAGAGAATGTGTCATAGGGATGACAGAGAACTGACTAAATGTGACATTTAAATAATACTTTCAGAGACTAGACCTAACTGAAGTAGAAAAGTAACCACATAAATAAAAGAAACTGAATTCCCACGTATTCCACTTTTAGGTAACAGAGAACATATATGTGGAATGCTGTTTAATCTGATAAACTGTACAATATACCCGTCTACCGAGAACACACAAGTTCAGAGAACTAGGGAATCAGGCATAGGCCTAGAAACGACTCACGAGAATACTATCTTCTCCCCTAAAAGCCTCCTGCCCTAAATGCATATTTCCGAGGCCTTTATTTTGATTTCTAGGTGAGGATCGAGTTCAAATGGAGAAAGTAGTTTGAAATCAACCTGTTAATAAGGAGAACACATCTGTGATTTTCTTTAAACGTTTCCATTTAACGAAAACACAGAAAGGTGAGAAAATTATACACACGAAAACAAGGTACAAGTTTTAATTCTAGAGATGTTTGGTGCGAAGGATTCTCTCATAGCTGTTCGTTTCCAGACCATGTCCCATAAGAGTGGAAGGTCCCACGGGTCACGGCGGAGTTGAAGAACAGAGAGACCGCAGCTGCGGCGTCTCTGGTCGCTCCCTTAGCTAAAGGGCCCTATGCTTGTCTCTGTTTGATACAATATGGTTCCACGGAAAAGGTTTTTTCTTTTTGCTCGTTTTTTTTGAAAGAAAGGTTGTTTTCTTTGGCGGGGTGGGGGGGACTTTTTGTAAGGTATGAGACTCAATGATTTAGTCAAATTTCCTAATTCTACAAAAGAAGCAACAAAGCCAGTGGTCTTCTTACTGAGTCCTATGCCAGCTACTTCCTCAGTTTAAGAAAAAGACATAGATTTTTAACTATAACATAGAGAGAATGAATATGTAAAACCTTGTTTATAGTTCAATGACACTTGTGGCATGACATGACGTGGTAGCTTTCTAACTAAATCATATGCTTTAAAGGCATGAATAAGAATAAATTAATATCAAACTCCTATTTGGAGAAGATATATTTAATTTATAAAGCATGAATTTTTTTTTAACACAGGAAAGGGAACTTGAAGGAGAAAATATTTATTTGAAACAAGCAGGCCAAAACTGAAGAGTTTCGTCCTTAAAAGGATGTTTGCTTCCTCCAGATAAAACCTGGTTTATTAAAATGAGTCAACAAATGAATTATCCACATTTTGGGTTATTTAGGACAAAATTTCAAACACCCAACAGATCTCTCTTTACTGTCTAGCATACTTCTATCCAAAGCTCTCATCATTAGTTGGTATCTACAAAAAGCATGAGTGTAATCTCAATTATAATCTAAATCTGGTCAGAAATTACAGTTGAACTTCATTTCCTCAGCCTGAAGTTTCAACGGGAGGACTTATACTCCTACCCTCCGTATGAGAGGAGCTTTATCTAACAGGTGAGTCTGGGAGAAGGAATGAAGAAGTGCTTGCTTGGTTCCAAATCTCTTCTTTGAAAAGATGTATGTGCCCACAGCACTGTGAAAGTGGGTCTGCAGTAGGCAGCCTGTGTCTGGCATGGGGGTCAAGCATTTGCTTCCTCCCCTTAGGCCTGCGTGGGGAAGTGTCTGACTTGGGATGAAGTGTTCAGAGGCCCGTTGCGACCGCACAGCTAAAGCACACCCTCCAGTTTCACCACTCTCACATACTAAGACCCAACATAGCCGCAGTGCTGTCGAAGAAACCTTAGACTGCTCTTCTATGATGTCAAGAAGTCAAATGAGAAAACAGGTTGAGACTGCATTTAACAAGGGCTACTTTTATCTGCACCATAAACATCATGAAAGCACTATCAAAATGATAAAACCGTGTGCACTGACTGAATTGGATATTTTAATCACAGTGACTACACAATGAAATCTAGTTAAAATTTAAAGACTCCCCATCATTGCTATCTCAGTCATCATTCATCCAGGTGATGTCAAGACAGAGACAAAAGTGAGCTTCATTTACAATTTTTAAATATTTGATTTATCTACAAATTTAGAAACATTTTACAACTGCTCAGCAAGATATTGTTTAGAAATTTAAATTTTAAAAAAAGAGAGAGAGAGAGAAAGAAAACAAATACCACCAAAACTTGAGGGATGGAGCAAAAGAAGTTCTTAGAGGCAAGTTTATAACAATAAATGTGTACATTAAAAAAAAAAAAGAATGCTCTCTGATAAGCAATCTAATAAGGAACCAGAAAAATAAGAACATACCAAGCCCAAAGTTAATATAAGGAAGGCAAAGAACAGAATGGAAATAAATGAAACAGAAACTAAAAAAACAACCAAATCAATGAAACTAATAAGCTTTGTTTTTTAAAAATATAAACACATCTTCAGCTAGACTCATCAGGAAAAAGAAAGGACTGAAATAAAATTCTAAATGAAGGAGAAGACATTACAAATGATAAGATACAAGAACAAAGGATCATCAGAGACTTCAATGAACAATTATATACCCAAAAATCTGATAATCTAACAGATATGGACAAATTGCTATTTGTCCTCAAACATCCAAAAGTTCCTCAAATACCTAAAAAACTCTTTCTTACCGTAGGGTTGAGACACTATGTAAGGTTATTATTATGTGATTTAGGTCTCTTTTACATTTCTTTCACATTAGAACATTTCTCCCCACTTTCCCATGTCATTGAGTAGCTTGAAAATACTGGGCGCAGAGTCCTGAAGGACTTGCCATACTCTGAACATGTTGCATGGCATTTCTTAAACTGTGAATCCCGTGGCCAGCTAGGATTTCCAGAGGCGTATTGTTTGATATTGTGGACACTCTGCATTGTCTCCCTTAATGAAACTGGTGTGTGCATCATCTGTGACCACACCACCCTACTCCTCTCCTGGATCCACTTAGAACCCCAGGCAATAGCTTTCCTCTCTAGGAGGTCCCTGATGGATTTCCAAGGAGAGCTGTAAAGGAGAGGAGTGTTTCCACAATCCAGAGAAACAGAAGCCTAGGGCTGTGTAGGCGCTCTTCTGGGAAAGAACAAAAGCTGATGGTCTCAGGAAAACAAACAGCCAATAGTATCTGTGTTCTGGAAGAGGAAGCTCCTATCACAAACACATGTAGAGGACTTGTTGAGGCTCGGCAGCTCTTCTTGGAAGGCAGGCAGCAAGCAGCAGGCTGGGGGGCTCGGGTGGATTTGCATGTGAACACAAGTCGCTCCTTTCCTTGTGCTTACACGCAGCCTGCATCAGCAGGTTAGAAACAATAATAGGGATGAAGCGCCTGCAGCTCGGAGCACCTGGGAGCCAGCACCTTGCTCTGGATGCTCAGGCTCCTGGGCAGGGGGATTGATGAGCTGGCCAGGCGGCCTCTTCTACACACCAGCCCAGCAGCACTGGCAGCTCGTCCTGGCCACATCTTGCATGGCTGCTTCAAGGTTCTGAAGAAGGCAAGAACTCATGCCTTCTGAGTTCCCACTCACCTGGGCTACTTTGAGGGTCCAGTTTCCTCCCAATAATCCAGGGGAGCCTGAGAGGAACCCCTGGAGGAATCAGAAATGAAAAACTCTAAGATCCTCCTTTGGATGAGCTGAGAGAGCAGCTCGAATGCAAACATGCCCGTGCTTCAGTCTGGATGGACACACGCTGGCTGGCTGTCAGCTCTGAGCCAGGCTTGGTGCTCGGCACTGGGGCGTATGGAGAATACTCCAGACCACTCCACACTGGAATATCCCACTCCTCCCAAAGCTGTCAGTGTGGGCACAGTTGTGTTCTATCCATCCCTGATCTTTTGTTTTCTTTTTTTTCAAGTATTTTCAGAATGGATTCCAACTTAAATTTTTCTTCTATAGCTTATATTCTGTTGCTACTGCCTTACACTATAAACAGATATCAAATCATACTAATAAAATACCATTAGCATCTTTGAAGGCTTTACAGGTGGCAGAGTGGTAAAGAATCTGCCTGCCAATGCAGGAGATGCAGGAGAGCTTGGGATGATGCCCTAGAGGAGGGAATGGCAACCCACTCCAGTATTCTTGCCTGGAAATTCACATGGGCAGAGGAACCTGGCAGGCCACAGTCCATGGGGTCGCAGAAAGTTGGACAAAACTTAGCCACTGAGCACGCACACAAGTATCTTTGGCACAGGACATTACAACACTTCACAAACACTGGCCACAAATAGTAATTTAATCTGTAAATTGATTCCAAATTCACAGGTGGATAGTAGTAGGCGGGTGTTTAGGGTCAAGAGATATCAGAAAAAATTCTGACTTACCATTAATAACTTGCATTACGATCTCAGGCAAGCCCCTCCACCTCCCTGGAGCCCTGTGTCCTCTCTGTATGCAGCACTGGCAGCTGAAGATAAAATGATCCTCGGTATTTGAAACCCTGGGAGAGGTGACTTTTATTCATCCTAATAGTAGCAGAAGCATTATTGATATGTAGACACCAGGGTCTGGATGCTGTTTCTCCTGTACAGCAAAGTTTCACAGATATAGATTTTCCTGTCCCAAATGCCAGGGGAGGTCATTTACACTGGTCTCTTCCACCTTTCCCTGCTGGACAATCTATGCACGTTGATCACTGACAGTGAGCCTGACTACTGAGCAAGTTGAGTTGTGCTCAGAAGGAAAGAGCTGGAGCCAATCCACGAGGACAGGGGGGATAAGTCCTGGTTGCTGAACCCCTGGCCCTCTGCACACTGGATCTTCCAGGTGGCCTTGGAGAAAAACCTTCGGCTGTTTATAAAGCCATAGTCCTTTCTTTAGTAAATTATGTCCTGTGTGTGCTAAGTGAACTAGAATTATTCACTGTGTATCTGACTTACAGATCGACTCCTTTAAGTACTAGGGAACCAATCACTCTGTCGTTCAGTTGCTGTTTAGTGGCCAAAGTTGTGTCTGAATTTTTTGTGACCCTGAATCCCAACTACCTTTAAAATGTTTTAAGGGCTCAGCCTCAAATGAAATACCTCACAATGAAGAATAAAAATATCAAGCTCCATAGTAGGAGTAATTATTTTTTAAACTGTATGTCTGAATGCACTTAAAAAAAAAGTATCCTCAAAAGTTTTCCAAAAAAATAACACAAAAGCATAGGTGAAGACAACTTAGCCAGAAATAACTATAAATTTGGGCACTTTGAGGTAAGTTGAAACACGTTTAGTATTCTCTTGGTTTCTAAAAGTCAGTGTCTTTAATTAAAAATAAAGCTGAAGTTAGATGACTGGTGTTTTGACATCTACCCAAGTTTTATTTCCGGTACAGCTATCCAGAATAAAACACCACTCATGGCAAAATTTGCCCATTTTTATGTGAATGTCTGTTTATACTCAGCACTCTTAGCTCCACACCATCATGGCCTGTTCTAAGTAATCTTGTTCCACGGTACATGGAAGTACATATGTGTTCATTTCCCCAGCTGTAAATCCTTTCCAAATGTCTGGCAGAGAATCTGGATGAAGTGTGAAGGCCCCAGACAGTGGCCATCGGACAAGGACCACATGCTAACACCCACCACTATCTCCAGGGATACATGATCAGTAAGGTTTGAGTGGGCCACCCCAGGCTCGAAAGATTCCAACTGGTTTTCTTTGACCTTGGACTTGGGTTCAGTGATGTCCTGCATAAAGCGAAGAGTCTGAAGACAGGTGACCTGGTTCCAAATACTAACTCCACCATTTCTTGCTGTGTCATCACAGGCAAACCATCTAAATCCTCTGAGCCCCAGTTTCTTCTTTCTACCTACCTACCTATCCATCCATCCATCTTCTAGCTTCATCTATCACAGCAGGTTGTGGTAAAGAGGAAAAGAGGAAGTATAAAGAGGGAGGCACTTTGAAAACTGCAAATGCACAAATTAATAGCAATCGTTCAGATGATGATAGATGGACAAGGGCTTCGGGCCTAGGCCTAAACTTGGGCTTTCTATTGTCTGAGGGTTTCTGGGATTTGAGGCAAGAGTGAGCCAGGGAGTGTGGGCCAGGGGACGAAGACTCCCCGGATAGTTCCATGAGGTGGTCCCAGGGCCAAGTCAACATGATTGTCATTAAGTGTGAAAGAAATGAGTGCCACACATGGGAGGAGGAGAGTAGTGGTAACGTGGGGTATTAAGCTGGAGCTGAGGACCTGTTAGACCTGGATCCTGCCCTAGAAGGAGGGCAGTGGGAGGAAGTGTGGAAAGAGCCTGAACCCGACCAAATGGAGCCGTTTCTGGACCCCTGTTTTTTCATTTTTATTATGTGCTGTTGGATATAGAGACCTTCAATTTCCTGCTTGGTTACCCCTTAAAATAATTCTTTAAACTATTTGTCTTTTCAAATCATTCATTTGTGCCTATTTCAAAATGCATATTAATACTATCTTAACAACAACAACAACAAAACACTATATGACATTTCACACCTGTTTAAGTTAACATCTAAAACATTTCTTCATCAATCTAAATAGTTGCAAAGGATATAATCTCTGGTGAAACAGAAGTAGGAAACATTTAAAAGTAAAATCCTAATCTGACTTCTTCACTGTTTCCAAGACAATCTAATGCCACAGCAATTTGAGATCCACCTTAATTCGTTTTAATATACACCTACAAGCTCATCTTTAGTAGGCAAAAATTATTTCATTTACTCCTTAAAGTTGTATTTCCACTCTACTTTTTTCACATAATTTTATGTTTACATTTTATGCCTAAAATCCTTTCATTGATCACTCATATTTATCTGTAGCAAAAGTATGTATATAACTTGAATTTAATTTTGTACATTTTAATTTGAAGGTAATGTTTAAATCCTGTAGTCAAGTAGCTNGTAGCTCTAGATATTAAGGAAATAATTCTAGACTGAACTATCATTATAGGTCCTATTAACATGTGATTTATCACACAGGATTTCATAAATAATTATTACATATAAAAAGTACAATGTTAATGGAAAAACCAGTTTTCATCAGATTTGCTAAATTAAGATGCATGTATTTCCTAAAAGAGATGGCAATCCTCATCAACATTAATCTCATTTTACAATTATTGTTGTTACAGTTATTACATACACTATGAAACATTTTTCATGAAAATGAAAGTAACTTTATCATAGTAATGTCCGTTACCGAGCTCCCTCTGATAGGGTGATCTATCATCAAAATGATTTTTAATGATCTAACTTTGACAGAGCTCAACTCGGTTTTCCCTCAAATTTCATGAAAGCACAGTACTAGAAATCATCTGAGTTGGAAAAAGAGTTAATACTAAACTAACAGACTTTCACTTTCTCAAAAAACACCATTTTGTCTGGCACTCAAAAGATTTGTGGGCCCTGGAGAAACTCATCATAGTAAGCAGAGGGAGAGAGGCAGTTCTCACCTTTATGGAGAGGTCTTTGTAGAGAGCAAGACCCTCCGCCCACCTGGGACCGCTCATTGCCGCTCAGCTCTTGGCAGAGCAACCTTTGGAAAGGGTGCACAGGCAGGCTGTGGATCTTCAATTTTTTTTTTTAATCCACATATTGATGTAACCTTAGCAAGCATTCACATACTGCCAAGCATGTGGGGGTCCAATTGTGAAGGCTACCCCTTTGGATTGCCAAACCACTGACCTGGGAGCTGAGTCTCAGCAGAGCTGGCAACCCTGGACAGCGGGAGATTCCCTGACCTCTCCAGCTGGCATTCTCCAAACTGGATTGGGGCAAGGGTGGGGAGGCATTTGTGCATGTTGAAATGTGAGTGATTCCCAGGGAAGATGGAATCCCAGTTGAAAAACATTTGGGAAAAGCTCCCTTTTATTTCGCCCTCTTAGAGATTTGCAATCAAGCCAGAATATTAAAGGCTTAAGAAAGCTGTTTAACTTTCTTTAGCATAGAATTTTTGAAATCAGTTTGCTCCCCCACCCCAATCTTTTCTCCCAAAGAACACACAGTTATATAGAAAGAGACTCTAAGTCATCTGCTCTGATCCCCAGAGTGCCAGACTGAGTCTCCTGTGAGTTCACACATGGTCTGACCTGTTTGTGACAGCTACAGGCCTCTCTAGTTTCCAGGGGACCTGAGATTGGTTGGTTTTCAAGGACTGTTAACCTGCTAGGGCAGTGTTACCCTCTGCCCCAGCCTTCCTACTGATGTTACCTGTTTTTAGATGGATGTTCTGGTATGACAGGAAGGTTTCTGTGCTACTGACGTAGGGCCTGCACCCACTGCAGCCTTGAACTTGAAGCCTTACGATCAGTTCTCAAATAACCACCAGTGGAGGTCAGTTTGGTGCTTCCCTAGCTGTCTTTCTGCACCCATGGTCCATGACAATGTGGGCCTAGTCAAGAAAGGACTATAATTAGATTCAGAGTACAATTAAAATCAAACATATATGAGTGGAATGTATGTGTAAGAAATAGACTGTGTCTCATCATACGACTGTCTTTATTATATCCAGAGCCACGTGGATTATAATCATCTGGTTTGAATTGTCCATCTTTTCATTGCCAAGCACAAAGAGTTCACTACATTATTATGATGAAGATGAGAATACACAGTTCAAGTACCACCGCTGGGGAGAGACGTCCCTGACGCTGTTCACTACATGGGAAAGAGGGCTGGGTCACCTGACTTGGGTCACATTTTGGAACTTCGCAGGCATTTGATCTAAGACACCACCACTGACAACACACAAAAACAAGTCCCTGCTATCCTTTCCTCCAGGAAGACCCCAGGACTTCAGGTTAGAAATCAGTCAATATGTGATGCACCAGTGCTGGGCATTTTGGTTAGCATGGCGATCCAGTCAGACTCCCCACTCTGACAGCAGCTCAGAACTCAAACAAATCCGTCGTACCTGCTGGGAAACAAGGTTCAAGAGTGAGCTGGTGGACCATCTCTGTTCTTGGAACACAGGAACCGTGAAGCATTCTGCCTGTACCTTCACTCTGCACACCGTCTTCACTCTGCACAGAACAAGACAGCTGATGAGAACCAGAGGCCAACCACATGGATGACTGGTCCAGCCTCAAATGGAACTGGACTGGCCCTTGGGAAGCCTCTGCTCTCACCTGTGAAGCTGCAAAATAACCAATGCATTTTTATAAGCCTCTGCTAACCCACTCCAGTGTTCTTGCCTGGAGAATCCCAGGGACAGGGGAGCCTGGTGGGCTGCCGTCTATGGGGTCACCCAGAGTCGGACACGACTGAAGTGACTTAGCAGCAACCGAGGAGAACAGAATTCAAAACAGCTGGGAGGAATGAGATAAGGCATCAAAACCAGTCTTTGGTCTTAAAAACACTGGAGATTTCCTGGAAAATTATCCTCTGAAACTCCCTTTTATGGGAAGACAAGGGGAGCAGAAATCAAATGTTTTGCCTACAGGGAAAGGAGTATGTCGAGGCTGTATATTGTCACCCTGATTATTTAACTTATATGCAGAGTGCATCATGAGAAATGCTGGGTTGGATGAAGCACAAGCGGGAATCCAGATTGCTTGGAGAAATATCAATAACCTCATTTATGCAGATGACACCACCCTTATGGCAGAAAGCAAAGAACTAAAGAGCCTCTTGAGGAAACTGAAAAGAGGAGAGTGAAAAAGTTGGCTTAAAACTCAACATTCAGAAAACTAAGATCATGGCATCTGGTCCCATCACTTCATGGCAAATAGATGGGGAGACAGTGGAAACAGTGGCTGACTTTATTTTGGGGGGCTCCATAATCACTGCAGATGGTGACTGCAGCCATGAAATCAAAAGACACTTGTTCCTTGGAAGAAAAGTTATGACCAAAGTAGAGAGCCTATTAAAAAGCAGAGACATTACTTTACCAACAAAGGTCTGTCTAGTCAAAGCTATGGTTTTTCCAGTAGTCGTGTATGGATGTGAGAGTTGGAATATAAAGAAAGCTGAGCACCGAAGAATTGATGCTTTTGAACTGTGGTGTTGGAGAAGACTCTTGAGAGTCCCTTGGACTGCAAGGAGATCAAACCAGTCCGTCCTAAAGGAAATCAGTCCTGAATATTCATTGGAAGGACTGATAGTAAAGCTGAAACTCCAATACTTTGGCCACCTAATGTGAAGAAGCAACTCATTGGAAAAGACCTGGATGCTGAGAAAGATTGAAGGCGGGAGGAGAAGGGGAAGACAGAGGATGAGATGGTTGGATGGCATCACCGACTCAGTGGACATGAGTTTGAGTAAACTCCAGGAGTTGGTGATGGACAGGGAGGCCTGGCGTGCTGCAGTCCATGGAATCGCAAAGAGCTGGACACAGCTGAGCAACTGAACTGAAGAGGGAGATCTCTCAGCACTTCAGATCATGGGTTCTAGACGATAAGGTTCAGAGAAACCTGCCAGTAAAGTACCAGGGAATAAACACCACACAGGGAGGCCACGAGCAGGATACTCTACATGCATGGTGAAGATTCCTGGACAAAATCAGTTTAAATATTTTGTTATTAATGCTTTGAAAGAGGGCTGGGGAAGAAGAGCTGGGTAAAGCAAAGTAACTAGATTAAAATTTCTTTCATGTAATGATATAGGCAAAATATAGCTAAAAATAATAATATGTCTAAGCATAAGTCTTGAGGAATATAGCTCTCTTTATTAAAGAAGAAGTAACTTTTAGTTAGACTAATCAAACTCCTTTGGTTTCAAATAGTCCTGATACTGGTCTTAAGATGCTAATTGTCTACACACGTCATGTATCTTATGATCATAATTTTAACTTTTTAAAGCATCAAGCAGGATATGTATACAATATGATATATATACTATATATATATATAATAAATGTCATGTCAAGCTTTCCTATCATTTATCAACTTATTAAACTTTTTTTAAAAAATGGGACTATTGGCACCAGAACACTGAAAAAGCACTGAGATGATGTTGCTGAATCAGGAACTTTTGGCTTCTCATCTATTATAGCTCCTCTGAAGGTAGTTAGCAAGATTATTCTTTTAATATCTGGCCATGTTTTGCCACTCTATCTTTAGTGTAGATTTATGGATGTTCATAACGTCCTTGCTTAACAACTGTCATAGGAAGCGAATTCTGTTCATTCATCTCAAATATCCTGTTCCCTTCCCATCAGTCAGGGCCCAGGCCATGTCCCAGCCCCTCCCAGAGCTGCTGTCCCTCTCTCCCGACCACAGTAGTGCATATCCACGCAACATCCTCCTAAATTCCGGCAGCACTCTCTTTGGTATCACTGAAAATTTGAAACTTACCACCTGACAGTCATTTATATATGTATATATATATAGACATATGTATATGGAGAAGGCCATGGCACCCCACTCCAGTACTCTTGCCTGGAAAATCCCTTGGACGGAGGAGCCTGGTAGGCTGCAGTCCATGGGGTCGCAAAGAGTTGGACATGACTGAACGACTTCATTTTCACTCTTCACTTTCATGCATTGGAGAAGGAAATGGCAAGCCACTCCAGTGTTCTTGCCTGGAGAATCCCAGGGATGGGGGAGGCTGGTGGTCTGCCGTCTATGGGGTCACACAGAGTCAGACACGACTGAAGTGACTTAGCAGCAGCAGCAGCATATATATATATATACATAATGCAGTCTGTAAGATATATGTAAAATATAATATATAAAAATTATATAGAGCTCCTTGAAATAAAGAATTCCATTGGTTTCAGATGACCTGGGGTATTTTCTCATGTCCTCTACTATAATATTCATCTGAAATTCAATTACTATTATTATTATAACTGCAAGAACTAGAGGACTAGGCTCTCGCCTCCTGGGGCTCCCATGTCAGTACTTTTATCCACCTTCCCTGGTCTCTTGCTCCCTTGAGCTCTCCTCTCTCTTTCATCTCCAACTTTTTATTCTTTTTATAGGTTTTTTGTAAAATATTTTCTCTTCACCTTTTTTTCTGAAGTATGTTTCAGAACTTCCATTCTTTACTGTATAATTTTTTTCAGAAGACCAAGTACACACTCACATCCTGTGTGTTTAGGTGCTGTTTGACTGGGCTGTCTCTGTGTTTGACTCACATTTTCATATTCCACAATATTACCACATGCCAGGAGAGGCAACCATTTTCCTTTCTGCTTCTCATTTTGACCCACGTCACACTAAAATGAGGCAAAAGCAAGTGTCCCAGACAGACCACTGAATGCTTTCAGATGCTGGCCTTTTAGAATTACATCTCACGTTTTCCAAAGAGGAGCCCATGCATCAGAGCTCTGGCCAGTCATTTGGCGCCTTCTGCAGGACACAGAGAGCCACAGGCTGGGAAAATCAGATCTGATCTAATGAATCGGATTGAATCTGATTTAATTCAAGGTGGCCACCACATACCTAGACCCACTCTGAATAAACCGTTTCCTGCTGTCAAAATAACTGTATTAACCAAAGCAATCTACAGATTTGATGCAATTTGTATCAAATTACAAATGGTATTTCTCAGAACTAGAACAAAAAAATTTACAGTGTGTATGGAAATACAAAACACCCTGAAGAGCCAAAACAATCTTGAGAAGAAAGAGCAGGATCTGACAGTATCAGGCTCCCTGACTTCAGAGTATACTAAGCTATAGTAATCAAAACACTGGCACAAAAAGAGAAATATACTGCATAGATAAATAGGACAGAATAGGAAGTCCAGAGAGAAACCCATGCACCTGTGGTCAATTAATCTAGGAAAAAGGAAGCAGGACTATACAATGGAGAAAAGACAGCCTCCTTAGTAAGCAGTGCTGAGAAAACTGAACAGCTACATGTATAAGAATGAAATCAGAACACTGCCTAACACCATCCATAAAAATAAACTCAAAATGGATTAAAGATCAAAATGTAAGGACAGATATTATAAAACTATTAAAGGAGCACACAGGCAGAACACTCTCTGCCACAAATTATAGCAATATCTTTTTTGACCCACCTTTTAAAAGTAATGAAAATAAAAACAAAAATAAGCACATGGGACCTCATTAAACTCACAAGCTTTTGTACAGCACAGGATATCATAAACAAGAGAAAAGAAAACCCACAGAATGGGGAACAATATTCGCAAATGATGCAACTGACAGATTAATGTCTAAAATATTTAAGCTTTCCAGGAGTCATGTACACATGTGCGAGTTGGACCATAAAGAAGACTGAGTGCTGAAGAACTGATGCTTTCAAACTGTGGTGATGGAGAAGACTCTTGAGAGTCCCTTGGACAGCAAGGAGAACAAACCAGTCTATCTTAAAAGAAATCAACCCTGAATATTCATTGGAAAGACTGATGCTGAAGCGCCAATACTTTGGCCACTTGATGCGAAGAATCAACTTATTGTAACAGACCCTGATGCTGCGAAAGAAGTGGGAGACAGAAGATGAGATGATTAGATGGCATGTTTGATTCAATGGACGTGAGTTTAAGCAAACTCCGGGAGATGGTGAAGGACAGGGAAGCAAGGCATGTTGCAGACCATGGGGTCGCAAAGAATTGGACACGACTGAGCAATGAAACAATAACATGCAGAGGTTCACAAAGAAATGTGACTGTAAGGGGTGACTACAACCGGGGTGGTATCGGTCAGTTCAGTTCAGTAGCTCAGTCGTGTCTGACTCTTTGAGACCCCATGGACTGCAGCACACCAGGCTTCCCTGTCCATCACCAACTCCCAGAACTTATTCAAACTCATGTGCATTGAGTCAGTGATGCCATCTAACCATCTCATCTCTGTCATCCCCTTTTCCTTCCACCTTCTATCTTTCCCAGCATCAGGGTCTTTTCCAGTTAGTCAGTTCTTCAAATCAGATGGCCAAAGTACTGGAGTTTCAGCTTCAGCATCAGTCCTTCCAATGAATATTCAGGACTGATTTCCTTTAGGATTGATTTGTTGGATCTCTTTGCAGTCCAAGGAACTCTCAAGAGTCTTCTCCAACACCAAAGTTCAAAACATCAATACTTCGGTGCTCAGCATTCTTTTCAGTCCAACTCTCACATACATACATGCTCACTGGAGAAACCATAGCTCTGACCAGACGGACCTTTGTCGGCAAAGTAATGTCTCTGCTTTCTAATATGCTGTCGAGGTTGGTCATATATTTTCTTCCAAGGAGCAAGCATCTTTTAATTTCATGGCTGCAGTCACCATCTGTAGAGATTTTGGAGCCCAAAAAGATAGTCTCTTACTGTTTCCATTGTTTCTCCATCTATTTGCAGTAAAGTGATGGGACCAGATGCTCTCTTAGTTTATTGCATGTTGAGTTTTAAGCCAACTTTTTCACTCTTCTCTTTCACTTTCATCAAGATGCTCTTTAGTTTTTCTTCACTTTCTGCCATAAGGGCGGTGTCATATGCATATCTGAGATTATTGATATTTTCCCAGCAATCTTAATTCCAGCTTGTGCTTCATCCAGCCCAGCATTTAGCATGATGTACTCTGCATATAAGTTAAATAAGCAGGGTGACAATAAACAGCCTTGATGTACTCCTTTCCCGATTTGGAACCAGTCTGTTGTTCCATGTCCAGTTATTGTTTCTTGACCTGCATACAGATGTCTTAGATGCAGGTCAGGTGATCTGGTATTCCCATCTCTTTAACAATTTTCCAGAGTTTGTTGTGATCCACACAGAAAAAATGCTTTGGTGTAGTCAATAAAGCAGAAGTACATGTTTTTCTGGAACTGTCTTGCTTTTTTGATGATTGACTGAATGTTGGCAATTTCTTCCTCTGCTTTTTCTAAATCCAGCTTGAACATCTGGAAGTTCAAGGTTCACATACTGTTGAAACCTAGCTTGGAGAATTTTGAGCATTACTTTGCTAGCGCATGAGATGAGTGCAATTGTGCAGTAGTTCAAACATGCTTTGGCATTGCCTTTCTTTGGGATTGGAATGAAAATGGACCTTTTCCAGCCCTGTGGCCACTGCTGAGTTTTCCAGATTTGCTGATATATTGAGTGCAGCACTGTAACAGCATCATCTTTTAGGATTTGAAATAGCTCAACTGGAATTTCATCACCTCCACTCGCTTTGTTCATAGTGATGCTTCCTAAGGCCATGACTTCACATTCCAGGATGTCTGGCTCTAGATGAGTGATCACACCTTTGTGGTTATCTGGGTCATGAAGATCTTTTTTGTACAGTTCTTCTGTGTATTTTTGCCACCTCTTCTTAATATCTTCTGCTTCTGTTAGGTCCATAAAATTTCTGTCCTTTATTGTGCCCATCTTTCCATGAAATGTTCCCTTGGTATCTCTAATTTTCTTGAAGAGATCTCTACTCTTTCCTGTTCTATTGTTTTCCTCTATTTCTTTGCATTGATCACTGAGGAAGACTTTCCTATCTCTCCTTGCTATTCTTTGGAACTTGGGATTGAGGGAGGTATATCTTTCCTTTTTTCCTTTGCCTTTAGCTTCTCTTCTTTTCTCAGCTATTTGTAAGCCCTCCTCAGACAACCATTTTGCCTTTTTGCATTTCTTTCTCTTGGGGATGGTCTTGATCACTGCTTCCTGTACAATGTCATGAACCTCTATCCATAGTTCTTAAGGCACTCTATCAGATCTAATTACTTAAATCTATTTGTCACTTCTACTGTATAATCATAAGGGATTTGATTTAGGTCATACCTGAATGGCTGCAAAGAATGTAATAAATCTGATTTCAGTATTGACCATCTGGTGATGTCCATGTGTAGAGTCTTTTCTTGTGCAGGTGGAAGAGGGTGTTTGCTATGACCAGTGAGCTCCCTTGGCAAAACTCTGTTAGCCTTTGCCCTGCTTCATTTTGGACTCCCAGGCCAAATTTGCCTGTTACTCCAGGTATCTCGTGACTTCCTACTTTTTCATTCCAGTCCCCTACAATGAAAAGAACATCTTTTTGGGGTGTTAGTTCCTGAAGGTCTTGTAGGTCTTCATAGAACATTCAACGTCAGCTTCTTCAGCATTAATGGAATTACTGGGAGTTGATATACTACTTAATAAATGATAGGGAGTAGGAGAAAAAGGCGTCTTCTGAATAACAGGTGACTTGAGCAATGCACTTATGGGAGAACAAATAACATTTAGGAAGGATAAATGGTACCTTAGGAGGATATACGGGAGTTAGGGGAGTTTTGTGATAATGTCTGTTTGTCTGGTGCATTTTCCAAAAAAAAGTCTTCCAAGACTTTTTCCAAAAAGCAAAGCAAAAATAGATAGATTGGTAGATAGGTAAAGATAAGGTGAAAAGTCTTAGGCATATCTTATTATCCAGAGGAACTTTCTCTAATTTTAACACTGTCTCCAAAAGTAAATCAAAAGTCAATTAAAACTGACCCAAATGCATTCCTTTCTATAGTTGAATAATATACAGCTTCTTTATCCATTCATCTGTTGATGGACATCTAGGTTACTTCCATGTCCTAGCTATTGTAAGTAGTGCTGCAATGAACACTGGGGTACATGTGTCTTTTTGGAATTTGCTGTATGATGGAGGGAACCCAAAGTTGGTGCTTTGTGACAATCTAGAGGGGTGAAATGGGGAGGGAGGTGGGAGGGAGGTTCAAGAGGGAGGGGCCATATGCATACCTACTGCCAATTCAAGTCAATGTTTGGCAGAAACCATTACAATATTGTAAAGTAATTATCTTCTAATTAAAAATAAAAATTATAAAAAGTTAATTCTTTTAAAAGGAAAAAACTCAGGCAAATCTTATTTCTCCATGAGGAAAGGCCATGAATCTGTGTTTAAAGTTACATATGGTAAGTTTTATGCCACTATTAACAATTGTAATACATCAAAACATTGACGGAAGCCATTAACAGCAGTATCTAAATCTCTAGGTCTATACATAGTGATAAAAACTGGGAAATACAAAAAATAATGACAAGTCTGGCTCTTTGGGTGCTGTTTAAACAGCTGGTATTAGGGCTCAGTGTGAGTTTGTAAAGGGCGTCCCTGGTGGCACAAATCGTAAAGGATCCACCTGCAATGCACGTGACCCGAGTTTGATCCCAGGGTCTGGAAGGCCCCTGGAGAAGGGAATGGCTCCCCACTCCAGTATTCTTGCCTGGAGAATTCCATGGACAGAGGAACCTGGTGGGCTACAGTCCATTGAGTCGCACGGAGTCAGACACGATTGAGTGACTAACACTGTCACTTAGAATATGGAAAACTCAAGAGTGCTGATTAAATCTGCTAAAAAGTTAAGTTAGATGCAGAGAAACATCACTTAAAATGTTATATAAATTTTCATCATACATACATAATAGAAAAATATTTTCCTTTAATAAAGATTTTCTCATCATGTTTAATGGGAAACAACAAAATGTCATGGAAATGGTCCAGTAGAGAAGCTTTTACTATTTATCTTTCTAAATCATGTATTTTTCCTTCCAAATCTGTATATCTTGTTCTTCTGTTTATGAAAGTAGGTCATCACACACATTTGACTCATCTGTAGATCTTCGAGAAAACACTCTAAAGGCATCAGGTGCAAACTGAGCATCAACTGAAAGAAAAAGAAAGAATTATATTTTTTACCTAAAATACTTGGGTTAACTGAGATTAGTAAACAAACAAACAAACAAACAAAACCTGAGACCATTCCTAGTATTCTGAAAAATGAAATATATCTATAGATGACACAACACAAAATACTAATCAAGGTTACAATTTTACAATCTGCTTATGGTTGCAGGTGGGGCTGAGTATCAGAGCTCCTGGTTTTCTCATTCTTCATTCATGTACTCATGCAATTGAATGAATTGATGAATACTCATGTATTCATGCAAAGGTTCTGTGACCAGCACTGGAATTACAAGATGAAGGTGACCCAGTCCACCCTGAAAAATGATATGCCTTAAACTGGAAAAACAGACAAACAGGCAATTTCCAAACAGAGTCACAAATACTAAGATATAAAAGATGGCACAAGGAACACTCAGGAGGTGAAGCCAGCTTTGTGTCAATACTGCCAGCTTTTTGGTGGAGATGTTATGTATGTAGCTACCTAAAGGACAGGAAAAAGTACAAGAGACAGAGGGGAGAAGCATGTACAAAGATGGGAGGTGAGCAAGCGAATCTGTGGGATCCTACACAGTCTGGCTGGTTAGATGCAGAGCTAAGGGGCAGCGTAAGGTGGTAAAGAGATAAGGCCAACTACTTTGGCAGGACCCAAATTGATGTGGGTGTTTGGAGCATTTCCTGAGGGTAAAACATAAACTGGTGACGTATCTAGTGATAGAGAAATTTTCAAGTCACCCACCAAGTGACAGCTACACAAACGTGACTGCTTGAGTCTGGGTTTCCTAGCCTTAACCACTACCAGACACTTGAGAAGCTGATGAACGAACGCCACGTCTTCTGAGAATAGTGTCAGGGGGTAGAAGACAGCTCCACAGGGATGGAGGAAGTAGAAGAAGGATACAGCTAGAAATAACAAGAAATACACAGACCTTCAGAGACTGTTTTTCAAGCTATGGAACATGATGAGTAAATGAAGAAGGATATTTTTCACTATGACTGCTCATGCTTTCACATTTTTCATTAGCTATATATATAAAAAAACATTTAACATAGCGTCTGTTATCCAAACAATGGAAAGAGATGCCATTTATTGTTTACAGTGTATTTCAGAAATCAATGTCTAAATTTAATTCACACATTTTGGCAACATACCTTCTCTTAGTTCTCTAGCTATACTCCTGTCCAACTCCTGCCGCATCTGAAATAAGTCAAATATTTAAGATAAACAAGTTATATGTTTATAACTTATTAAATGTGACTTTTAAATAATACTTTTATAGACTGCACCTAACCTGAAGATTACCTCAGTAGAAAAAAAAAATAACATAAATAAAAAAATGAATTCCTACTTATTCTGCTTATAGATAACAGAGAACATATATATGGAATGCTATTTAGATTAATCTGATAAAAAGTGCAATAATATCAGTCTATCAAGTACACATAATTTCAGAGAATTAGGGAATGACCCACAAGATTACTATCTTCTCCCCTAAAAGCTCCTGGCCTAAATATGTACTTCCGAGACTTTATTTTGATTTCTAGGTGAGGATCCTGTTCAAATGGAGAAAGCAGTTTGACTCGAATGTTAATAAGGAGAACACATCTGTGATTTTCTTTGAACTTTTCCATTTAAGGAAAACACAGAAAGGTGAGAAAACTATATACAAGAAAGCAATGTGCCAGCAAGATTTAATTCTGAAGATGTTTAGCGAGAAGGATTCTCTCGTAAGTGTTAGTTTCCCAACCACATCCCATAGAAGGGGAAGGTCCACAGGGGTCTCTGCAGGGCTGAGGAACAGAGCAGTCACAGCTGCACGGGCCCCCGCCTCTCTAGCTAAACAGCTCATACTTGTCTCCATTTTAGATAACATGGTTCCACACAGAAGTTTACTTAGAAGAAAGGTTGTTTTCCTTGAAGAAAAAGCTTTTGTAAGGTATGAGACTCATTGATTTAATCGAAGCTCCTAATTCTACAAAAGCAGTAACAAAGCCAATGGCACTCTTGCTGAGTCCTGTGCCAGCTACTTCCTCAGGTTAAGAAAAAACACATAGAGTTTTAACTATCACATAGACAAAATGAATATATAAATCCTTCTATATAATTAAACAATACTTGTGGCATGACATGACTTTCTAACTAAATTATGTGCTTTAAATGCATAAATAAGAATAAATCAATATCAAACTCCTATTTGTAGCAGTTGATATAGTTAATTTAGAAAGGATAAATATTTTTTAAAAACAGGACAGGGAACTTGAAGGAAAAAATCTTTATTTGAATCAAGCAGGCCAAAACTGAAGAGATTCAGCCTTAAAACGATGTTCATTTCCTCCAGATAAAACCTGGTTAACTAAAATCAGTCAAGAATGAATTATCCACATTTTGGGTTATTTAGAACAAAATTTAAAACACACAACAGATTTCCTTTTACTGTCTGCTGCTGCTGCTAAGTCACTTCAGTCGTGTCCGACTCTATGTGACCCCATAGACGGCAGCCCACCAGCCTCCCCCGTCCCTGGGATTCTCCAGGCAAGAACACTGGAGTGGGTTGCCATTTCCTTCTCCAATGCATGAAGTGAAAAGGGAAAGTGAAGTCGCTCAGTCATGTCCGACTCTTAGCGACCCCATGGACTGCAGCCCACCAGGCTCCTCTGTCCATGGGATTTTCCAGGCAAGAGTACTGGAATGGGGTGCCATTGCCTTCTCACTTATGTTTAGGGGTAGATAAACTGCGGTGGGTGCAGCAAAGCTTGGAAATGATTATGAACCACTGCCAAAGTGAAATCAATTAGAAAGTAAGTCAAACATCTTAAAGTATACTTTCAGTTACTAGGCAATAAGATTTCATTTCTAAAGTAGAATTTCAATGCAGCTTTTCAAGAAATTTATAAAGTATCTCTTAAAAATGAGAAATCTAGGACAAAAAAATCATGAAATGTCTCCTTGACTAGAACACTTAATGACAGCTTTTACTTGGTGTGCATAAGTCAAATAAACAACTCAGAAGTTCACCAAATTAAAAACAAGGATCATTCATATCAGAAATCTGAAACCCAATGAACAAAAGATAATAGAACTAACCTCGGTCAAGTAAGTCTCCATGTTGTTATTTGAAGGGCGTGAAATTGAGGTAGAAAACCCTACTCTTGGAGTAACATTTCTGCTGAGCACTAAAGGATTATTGAAATTTCCAACACAAGGGCGCTCCAGGCCCGGCCTCGTGCTAACAGTGTTGAATAAAGATCTGTGCGGCTGCTTCTCCACCTCAAGTTTGGTGCTGATCACTGCCAGCCTCTCATGAGTCCTGGGGAAGATGGAAAACACCAATTTCATTCATGTTTCCCTAAATTATCTGCATTTTTTAAGTTGCCATATAGTAAATGGAATTCCCATTAAACTATTTGAACACTGAAAACACAGAGCAGACCTCCTGTAAACAATGATAGTCGTAACCTTGTTCTAAAGAAGTACACATGTGTCTAGGGCTCCTCAAGTAACAAGTCACAGTTGGGAGAGGAGAGAAAGGGCATCAGAGAGAAAGGGAGGTGGCCTCACAGTGACACCTGCTGCCTCTGGGACACACCTGCCTCCAGGAAACAGTTCAGGATGAAGAAACACCCCATCCCACAAAGCCACTTTCAAGCATTTGCTTTCACCACCCTTGTATACACGTTTCACTCATGACTTCAGAGAAATTAAGCTTTTGGCTCTGAGGAATCACCTAGAACCACAATCTCAAGGGAGGACGAGAAAGTCAAAGGGTGAGGCTGAAAAGAGCTAAAACAGCCCCAGGAAGAATTACAAGTATCCCCTGCTTTTCCAAAGTTCACTTTATGTTACTTCACTTCTACAAAGGGCCTATGTCAGTACCTGTTTTTGATGATCCCAAAAAAAAAAAAAAAGAAAATCTGAAGACAATTTCTGGTCTCATTTAAAAAGCCAAAACTCTAAACAGTATTCAGTGTACGTTTTACAGCGAGAGGCATCTCGCTCCCCAAGCAGGGAGACTGGCCCCACTGAGCTCCTTCCCCGGAAGGCACACCCACATCTCAGCATCAAGTCGCCACAGCCCTGAACCCCGTCTGGGAGCACCTGTGCTTCCCTTGTGCATATTCATTTATGTATCGACCAGCTGAAAGTGTCCTCGGGGCCCTGCTGCCTTGGCTTATGGAAGGCTTCCTAGGAGTGCTCTGCTTTAGACGGTGGGAAACCCGGACCCGGCACTGCAGGGGGGGATCTGCCCTTTCCATCCTCCACACTCCTCAGTCAGGTCACTATATTACTTTCAGCCACTTTGTGATTTCTCCTGCCTTTAACCCATGTGTTAATTTCCCCCTATTTCATAAGTATGCCTTCACATAGTGTGGAAAAACTTGATACAGTACTAATAGTTTGTCTTAAGGTGACCTCAGCAGTGACCATGTAGTTAGCTTTCACTTCCTTCTAATCTCATGTACCCCACTCTATAAAAATTATTCTTTAAAGACAAATTAATGAACTAAATTTAGTTTCTGGGATTCTGTGTTCTGACTTACTTGTCTAGTTTATCTTCCAATGACTTTCTAACTTCACATTCTACTAGGTAGAGTTGCTTATATTTTTCCAACTCTGCTTTATTAGAATCTTCTTGCAAAGTTTTCATTTTGGAGAGTTCAGATTCCAAGTGTTTAATTCTGAGTTCCATCTGTTGAGATCCAGCTTTTGTCTAAGGCAAATAGAAAAAGATAACATTTTTAAAATAATCATTAACCTGGAAAATTATACTTGTTCCCTTTAGTTTTGAGTCAGTGATTCAGAGAGTGATTTCAAAGGTGAAAAAAAAAAAAGTGCAGAAGTTTGTGAAGTGAATTAAATCTGAATTATAAAATTAAAGTGGAATCACTGTTAGAGTAGTACTTATATAATCTGATAATTCAAAGAATAAGAAGACCAAATTAAAATTTTAAAAATTGAACAAGACAACTTAAGAATAATTCAAGAGGATGGTACCAGTTCTACACCACAATATTTCCTTTTCTTCCTAATGGTCTTGTTGTTTTACCAATTGTTCTTATAAGTAAAAGGATTCTCTAGTGAGAATCATTCTGAAAAGTCAATTTAGTGATAACTGTGATGGAGACTGAAATATTTAAAGGGAAAACAAGTGTCCCCTCTTCCTTCCAGAAATCTACAAAACTAACTGCTCTAAGGGAGGTAGGGGAAACACATAAGCTATATACATCCAAAATGTAATGTGCAGTGAAAGTGAATTCAAGCACATGACAGATCAACAAATGAACCTGCAAAATTTGGTTGACTTCCTTTAATTTCTCTACGAGATCCTGTCTCGCTCTTTCTTCAATCTCCCATTTATACTGCTCTACTTGACTGTGTTCTATCATATTCATTTCTATATCACTTCCGAGGTTCACTACTTCTTGCTCCAACTTCTTTTTCTTCTCTCTGGTTTCTTACATTTCTTTTGCATTAGTTTCATAGATAATAACTACTGTTGAAAAACTTGATGTTTTGCATCCAGGTGCAGACATTTTGAAGATGCAGTTTCCAGCTCTGCTGGGAAAATCATCAGTCTTCATGAATAAAATGACACTGTTTGCTAATGAAGAAAGTGGACTGAGCACAGCCTAACTCAAACCCAGGATGAAACAAATACGATGGTATCTGTATTGTAGAATGTAGGACCAGGGATTACTCAGAGAATCAGCAAAGATGTTCACACCACCAAGAGTCACAACATATATTGTTCACTGTCATCTTGTCACACAGCAACTGCACTTGATTTTACACTCTTTTATTGTCCTACAATATTTTTCTATCTTTCCTCATAAAATGATTACAAGTCACCTCTTAGTAGAATGTCTCTTACTCCTCCCCCCCATCTTAATGTCCCAGGATTTTAAAGAAGTTTGAGGGATACTATATTGAGTATCTAGGGCTAAGTTAATAAATCCCTCCCAAAAGAAAACTGTGAGAATAAGACTCTAATTAATAAATCTTGTAAATATGAATTCTAATCCCATAAGCCTTTTTCTGAAGTACAAAGACTTTTTGCTAATTTGAATTGCATTCCAAACAGAATTATTTGCAAAGTTAAAGAAATCCCATTTCCTAACAGTTTACAGAGATGATCCACACATTTTTCTGAACAGCAACAACAAAAAATGCCTCATTCTTGTAATCCTTTGTTACTGTCCATTTATGCAAGACAAGTTCTGTGCACATCAATAAATATTCCCTGTTACACCAGTGTATACTTAGCCAAGATTCCCCCTCATGGAAGAAATGTCAACAGTGTAAAATTAGGGGCTAAACTGTTCCTCAGAGACTAGGTAACAAGCGCTGATGTGAAAAGGCCCAAAGAGCTGGACAGTCACGAAAGCTCCATGAAGGAGGAGAGACTGGGCGCCAGGTCTGAAATAATGAAGGACTACCCAAGAGGAAAAGAAACTGTAAAGACAGAAAGGACAGTCTGAGCAAGGGCCAAGAAAAGGAGATATCAGCCGGCTAACTCTGAGGATAAGATCCAACCACAGGGAAATAAAAACATGTGCACACAGAATCATGGAAATCAGTGTTTAAAACAGCATTATTATTAGTCCCAAAGTGGAAACAACCCAGAGTTCCATCTAGTGATGATGGATACATGGCTTAGCTTACTGTTGACAACCAACAGAAACGGAAGAACTGATACTTGTTATCACATGGATGAACCGTGAAAACATGATGTCAAATGAGAAAAGCTAATCCCAAAGGAGCATACTGCATGACTCCATTTATATAAAATACCAAGGACAGGCATGTCTACAGAGACAGATATTAGACTGGGGGTTGCCTGGGGCTGAGGGAGATGGGAGGCCAGGGGTGGTGGCTAAGGGATGCAGGGTTTCTTTTAGGGGTGATGGAAATGCTCTAAAATTGACTGTAGTCACCGGTTACACCTCTCTAGAGTAAGAGATACTGAACTACACATGTAGAGTGGGTGAATTCTATGATACATCAATTATATCTCAATAGTGTTTTAAAAATATCCAATGGCAGGATCCAGATAATCTTCTTAATTCTCTAGTTTGGATGTACGTACTCTACACCATCTGAGTACCTCCATGCTTTTACAATATACTTAAAATGAAAAGGAAAGAAGGCAATGCTTAAACTTCAACTGGTTTGTATAATACCCTTTCTGCACAAGTTATTCTGAAATCCATGAAATAAATATATAGAGAACTCTACAGGCATTCACAAAAGGAAAGATGAGAAATGATAATATTCTGAACATTCCATTAAACTAATATTATCCTCTGGTTTTAATCTGGCTTGCCTCATCATGGTAATACAGTTATCACTTAAAAAAGTATTGTTTCAAAGAAAAAAAAGGCTCTCAACTTGTGTGTATAATGAGGCACAAATTCTCAACTTTCCTAAGGGTAAATAATATAAGAAAAAATAATATAATGCATATGGCAGGATGAAAGTCAGAGTTTAAGAAACGAGTACACTATAAAGATAAGAAAATTGTAGTAAGTTACTTGTAACAAAAATACAGAAGAAAGCTGACCGTGAAAACGAGTGTCCTAAAACACTTTATCAACATATTAACTGTTAACATGTTCAGTTTCATACATACCTGACTTGTGAGTCGACGCAGTTGTAGTAGTTTACAATTGTTCTTCAAATCCTGTGCCTCGGCTTCTAACTTAGCACAACAACATGACGTGACCCTCAGTGAAGCCTCCGACATAGCCTGCTTTCTTACAGTGTCAGCCAGTTCTTGTTGAAGCTGTCTCACAGCTGCCTAATAAGATGCTCTGTCACTGAGTTTATCAAATCACTTTACTATTATGTTATGTTAATAAGAGATAATTCCAACATATGGACTTTGAAAACTATCGCCACATACAGCAACTCACCTTCTTTTTCCTCCTCACTGAATCTAGTTACAGACACAGAAGGGACACCCTCCAGCCTTCCTGATATTAAGTTACTCAAAGGATGTGGCCCCACTGTCCACGCCCTGCCCCTCCCAATACATCTGCAGAGCTTCACCACCTCACGTCCAGAAAGAAATGAGTGTGTAGGTGGGACAAGTGGTGGAAAATTCTACACTGTGGAAACATTTTCCTTTCCTTTCTTATTAGAAGCTTTGATTAACTCAGAGATCTTCACGTATTCCAACCAGTGCTCAGATCTTTCCAATAGATTCCTACCTCAGCAGAAAAATGGGGCCATTNCAAAAAGCTATGTACTGAAGCCAAAGTTCGATATATAAAATACAGGCTCTGGGAAACCTGGAATTGACTATCAAGATAATCCAGGTAACTGAAGCTTCATTTCGAAATATTCATTTCAGGTTTGAGCATTTCATTTATCTGCTTCATCATGATACTGAAATGTGGTAACATAAAGATTAAAATTATTACCTTAATAAAAGAGTAAATTACTGGTACCTATCTACGTTAACAATTTAGAACTAAATCTCTTAACATTTCATAAACGACACAATGTCCCTACTCAAAGTAAAGGATTTCTCTGGTCTAATTTTTATTTGCTGGATACAAGCTATGCGTTTATGCTGGTTTAGAGACCATAGATTCACAGCCTGTGTATTTTTTATATTCAACTAAATTCAACATTTAGCCAGAATCAAGAATCACTTTGAACTTTCTTTCAGGAAGTCTGAGATACTTCTCCTTCTGGATACTCACTTCTCCTTCTGCTTTCTCATTTTCGTACCAATACATTCTCTCTTTTAAATGATTACATTCCTTGACCAACTCCTTGTTTCGTTCCTCCAGCATCAGACCTTGTTTCTCATGTTCGGCCTGAAGTTTTCCCATGATCTGCTGAAACTGGTCTTGGATGCTAATGACCGTCTTCTCTTCACTGTCGACTTTGTTTTGTGCATCGTCCAGTTGCTGTCGGAGCAACACGTTTTCACTCTGGAGTTGAGATAATCTCTCCTCTAAGGATTCCTGTTTTCCAAGGTATGTATTCACTTTGCCTTGTTCGTTCTGATACATGTGTTCAATTTCCTGCATTTGACACTCTACTTGGCTTAGGTCTCTCTGGACGTGTTCTAACATCAAAGTCTTTTCTCTAAGATCATCTCTCGTGTGCTGCAGCTTGATTTTCAGCTTATTGAATTTACTTTCTGCTGTAGATANCAGCTTATTGAATTTACTTTCCGCTGTAGATAGTTGCTGGGAAAGCATCTCGTTGTTATCTCTTAGATTAGCCACATCGGACTTCATTTTCTCCTGCAAGCATAACCACTCCTCTCCTGTTCTCTGGAAGGCAAGTTCCAGGTCTCTTTTTGATGTCTGACCTTGATCATGGTCTTGTAAGGCAGCAGCCAGTCTAGAACGGTAGGATTCCACTTCCGTTTCCAGTCTTTGTTTGCTTTCTTTTCCGTTCTCCAGCTCAGAGGTTAGCATTGCATTCTCAGCTGTCAGAGCATTAAGCTGGCCTGTATAGTGGGATATAGTCTTTGTTAACGTTTCCTCACTCAGTTTTATTGCCTTTTGAAGATCATCATTCTTTACTGTGAGAATTTCAATGTCCTCAAAATAGTTCTCCTCCTTTTCCCGGTGCTGATTTTTCAGGACGTCTATCTCCAGTCTCAGCGTGTCAAGTTCATCCTGCAGCATGTGGTTTTTGCCCAACAGGTCTTTTGCTTTTTCACAACTATCAGAAACCTAAGTGAAACAAAGGAGACTTTTAGCTAGTACTCAATAAAGTGACATTTCATGATTTCCTCTGAAATGAAAGACTAACTTGTATGTTTATACAATGAAAAGACTGCACCAAGTGTGTCTCCAACAGGAAAAACTAAGGTTCAATACAATCCTCAGACTTTATACAAGCATAAATTCCCAAAGGTTCAAAAATTTAATGGAGGACAATGAATCCACGAAAGTCAAAAAGAAATCCCAAGAGACTTTTCAAGAAGCTCAGAACTGGAAAGGCTTCTCTCTGAACTACAACAAACCCAGAAGGCTTAAAATAAAAGATTACACTTAAAAACTGCATCCGATGTGGAATATTTATATAATGGAAAACCAGTAGGCCATAAAAAAGAATGAAATAATGTTATTTGTAGCAACAGGGATGGACCTAGATATTATCACCCTAAGTGATATAAGTCAGACAAAGACAAGTATTATATCATACTGCTTATATGTAGAATCTAAAATGAACTTACTCACACAACAGAAAGAGACTCACAGACACAGAAAACAAACTTATGGTGACCACAGAGGAAAGCGGGGTAGAGGAAGGGATAAATTGAGATATTTGGATTAACATATACACACTAGTAGATATAAAACAACCAACAGAGATCTACTGTACAACATAAGGAACTACAAGTAATATTCTGCAAGAAGAATCTGAAACGGAATATGTGTGTACATGTGAGTGTGTGTGTGAGTGCGTGTGTATGTCTATTAGTCACTCAGTCATGTCTGACTCTTTTCGACCCCACAGACTATAGCCTGCCAGGCTCCTCTGTCCATGGAGTTTCCCAGACGAGAATACTGGGGTGGGTAGTCATTTCCTTCTCCAGGCTGCTGCTACTGCTGCTAAGTCACTTCAGTCGTGTCCGACTCTGTGCGACCCCATAGACGGCAGCCCACCAGGCTCCCCCGTCCCTGGCATTCTCCAGGCAAGAACACTGGAGTGGGTTGCCATTTCCTTCTCCAGTGCATGAAAGTGAAAAGTGAAAGGGAAGTCGCTTAGTCGTGTCTGACTCTTAGCGACCCCACGGTCTGCAGCCTACCAGGCTCCTCCGCCCATGGGATTTTCCAGGCAAGAGTACTGGAGTGGGGTGCCACTGCCTTCTCCACCTACTCCAGGGGATCTTCCCAACCCAAGGATTGAACCCAGGTCTCCTGCATTGCAGGCAGATTTTTTACAGTCTGAGCCAGCAGGGAAGCCCTATTTATATAATATACACACACACATTTACATATATGTCTGAATCACTGTGCTGTATACTGAAACTAACGGAATATTGTTAATCAACTATAATTCAATAAACACCACCACTTGCTAGGTGTATAAACACTGCATCTGATACCGCCTATACATCTACTTCACAGTAAGAGCCTTAACTCTGTATAAATAGACTAAATTTTATACAAAAAGTTTTTCCTTGAGAATATGCTACCTTCTAACATTCTAATAGGCAATTACAAGAATTACACCTATTGACAACTGTATTAAGCACTTCTACAAACATTAATTAACTCATTAGCTATAGTGATTCTGGAAAGGAAAACGTTAAAAATATGAGTAAGCTGCAGCCTTTTCGCCAGGTCTTTGGACTCTACTAGTCTTCTTACATCAAACCACATGTCTCTAATATAAACATATCAATATAAAATAAGATTCCTATTTCATTCATGGTACATACACTAATGGTTAAATAAGGTAAAATTTAGAAAGCTCTTAGAAAACTATGAGATTATTTGCTCCTGCAATAACTTTCATTATCTCTCTATAATGTTTAAAATAGTAAGATGGGGAAAATACAATGAAAAACACTTAATAACTGTCACTAAATATATATTATGGCATATCTATCCCTGTTTTCAAAAGTTCCTTGTACTAAAATAGGACACTCACAGAGCAGAGTGCTCAATTTCTCACAAGTAGAAGAATGACATCCAAAATGTGGTCTCTGAACTGCCTATAGTTTCCTCCTTACCATCAGGGGAAGTGATAAACTAACCTAGTGATCAATCAAGAAAGTGAAATCATTACCAAAACCCAGAATATCTATTGTTAGTAGCAACAGCTTTCCCCCCCCACTCTTGGTGTGTGTGGTGGGGAGGCAAAGTTGTTCTAAAGAAACAACTTTTTAAAGTGTTCAAGTGTTTTTACAACTGATGGCACAGTTTTTACAAAATGAAAAACAGTAAATGATGTGAAAAGGTCGTTGATAGGGTGTTGGTTAAAGAAATGACAGTGGAGCCAAGAACGGACTCTGGTTCAGACACTGAAGGTGAGGACGTGCATGGAGTGACTGACAGGCTCACTCCAAGGCAGAGGGACTTGGTCGGTAGCGCAGGCGATGGTGGACCACACACGGCCTTCCTTGCCTAAACCACAATCAGGGTCCTGGCTCCTCCAAGACAGTCACAAAAGATCTGAGATCGATTCCTATGGAAAATATTAAAAGTCTCTCCTGGGATGAGGCCATCATATGTCACTACCTGACTGCTCTAGACAAATGGATTTGCATTACAGATACTACTTTCCCGAGCTCTTCCCAAGGGCTTTTCTTTGTGGGAGATCCGCTGCTAGGACCTCGGGGATGGGACCCAGTCCATGTTTGAGGGGGACATCAGGTGTGGGAGCAAATTCCTCTGCTCTGAGATGCCACTCGAGAACTCTTCAGAATGAAGGACAACCAACTTCAAGAGTGTCTGGTTTCTACCAACTGCTGGAAAAAAATTCCTGCACCTCTCCAGGATGCCAGTTAACACCTGTCTCTGCTGTGAGGGAGAATGTGAGGACTGCTGTGAGGACTCTGCTGTGAGGGAGAATGCAGCTGGGAAGGCTGGATCCAGCTCTGAGCTGTTCACGGGGCAGGTGGCCTGGAGGGCTGACGGGCACAGAGTGGGGGGTGCACGACCCTCAGCCACCTGCCGGACTGAAGGCCAGAGGCAACCAGATGTAAAATTAGGCACGATGGTCCCTCCCAGCACCCCTTCTCTTCTCGGCCTATTCACTCACCAATGGTCCGTCAAGGCTGAAGGATCGGTTGCCTGAGGTGGGCTGAGAGCTTAACCTCCAGTTTCTACACCATTCTCAACCCTGTGGTTTTCTCAGGATCTACTGTGTGAGCTACTGACATGACCTCTTCCTCCCTCTGCTCGAAAAAGTGCACCCAGCATGTCAGGATCATACGAATCTTATTTCCGGCCTGTTACTTTGGGAATTTTGAATTTCTTTTGTTTTTAACAATTAACCTAAAATTTCCTACAACACTAAACAAAATGACATTAAATAAGTGGTACAACACTAAATAAAATGGTATTATTATAAATAATATTGATGAAATCGTGTTAGAAATTTGAAATTTTCACCAAAGATTACTCTACCTGATTCAGATTATTTCTCTCAGTCTTCAGTTTCATCTCTACTGCTCGGAAAGTGAATTCTAGTTGCTGTTTCACTTCAACTTCTTTACTATATTCCTCTTCTTTTCTTCTTAAATGCTCCCTCATTTTTTCATACAACATCTCGGCATTTCTTCTATTCTCCTCTTCTTCCTTTAAGGTGAATCTGCAAAATTTAAAGCTCTTCTTAGAAAATCATGAGATTATTCACTGATGCAATAACTTTTGTTCTCTCTTCACAATGTTTAAAATAGTAAACGTGAGGGGAATACAATGAAAAGCACTTAATAAATGTCACTGTTTTCCGACAGAGTGTTACGAATAAAACTGCATAACATTGTTTTTATTTTCTCTTGAGAAAAATGGCTACTTTATACATCTGCGGGTGGGAATGTAAAGTAATATAAACTTTCCTAAAAGTAGTGTAGAAATATAGATCACAGACCTTTTTAGAGTTCTCATACTTTAACCAAATAATACAACATTATTAAAGAAAATCTTTTCAAAATAATTAGAAAGGTAGAAATGAAGTTATAGAAAGGTGTTCCATGCAGTATTAAATAGAATACAGAAAAGGAAAAAACTACCGAAAGCCAATTTGGTAAATAACTAATGGGGTTTCCACTATGGCAGTCTCCTACATGGTCATGAAAATGATGGTTGGAAAAATATGCATTAAGTTATTAGAAGCATTCACTGTTAAGAACCTGCTATATTATTTCCAAGAATTTCACACTCCACAATACAAGTGACACTTTCTCTCCTGTAAAATCCAAGAGGGTAAGTTAGTTCTTATAACACATCTATGTCTCTGCAGTATTAAAGGAAACAATAGTTCACATATTTCTTTAAAAGCAAGATGTACAGTACCTCAAGCTGCCGAGCTCTCGTTCCCACTCCACTTTCTGATGCTCTAACTGTGATTTCACTTCTTTGGTTTCTGACAGCTCTTTCTGTAGCCCACGAACCTTACTTTGAATTCTGAAAAATTCTCTTCTAAGTAGTTCACAGTGGCTTCTTTGCCTTCTTTGAAAATCTACTAATCTTTCATGCGAAATAATTGTATCTTGAATTTTCAACAAACTAACAGAATCTGCATGATGAAGAAAACAAAGATAGAAACACAAAAAAAATTATGTGAGTAATTTTTGAGTATAACGGACTGTGCCTTTCACGCTCACTCATCCACGCACTGAACAAGTATTCAGTGTCTATAATGTGGACGACTTTATTCTAAGCTCTGCAGATAAAACAGACTCCCCTGGCTCTTGTTTAGCTTGAAGTCTAGTAGAAGAGAAAGACAAATAAAATAATTATGAACTCAGAAGGATACTCTAAGAAAAGAGAGTTCTATGATCACATAGCAGAACTTGACACAGACTGGGCCCAGGAAAGACTTCCCCGGGGAAGAGAGGTCACCCTGAGAAATGGAGGCTCAGCAGGAAGGAGGGAGCAGAGCAGGAGGAGCAGCCCCGAGGAGTCTCCAGCTGCCAGGTGTTTCTACCAAGACAGAGTGAACAGCGACCGGTTTACCTTCCTGAGTGGAGCGAGCAAAAACAACGCCAACAAAATACATTAAACAGTGATTCTCATGACAAAGGACTTCAGGGGGTGAAGGACAACGATCCCGGAAACACACCAGGTTAGCCTAAGGAACGCCCCAGCTCACTGCCTGGAGAGAATTTCCAGGCCCCGACTCGGGGAGAAGGAANATGCATTAAGTTATTAGAAGCATTCACTGTTAAGAGCCTGCTATATTATTTCCAAGAATTTCACACTCCACAATACAAGTGACACTTTCTCTCCTGTAAAATCCAAGAGGGTAAGTTAGTCCTTATAACACATCTATGTCTCTGCAGTATTAAAGGAAACAATAGTTCACATATTTCTTTAAAAGCAAGATGTACAGTACCTCAAGCTGCCGAGCTCTCGTTCCCACTCCACTTTCTGATGCTCTAACTGTGATTTCACTTCTTTGGTTTCTGACAGCTCTTTCTGTAGCCCACGAACCTTACTTTGAATTCTGAAAAATTCTCTTCTAAGTAGTTCACAGTGGCTTCTTTGCCTTCTTTGAAAATCTACTAATCTTTCATGCGAAATAATTGTATCTTGAATTTTCAACAAGCTAACAGAATCTGCATGATGGAGAAAACAAAGATAGAAACACAAAAAAAATTGTGAGTAATTTTTGAGTATAACGGACTGTGCCTTTCACGCTCACTCATCCACGCACTGAACAAGTACTCAGTGTCTATAATGTGGACGACTTTATTCTAAGCTCTGCAGATAAAACAGACTCCCCTGGCTCTTGTTTAGCTTGAAGTCTAGTAGAAGAGAAAGACAAATAAAATAATTATGAACTCAGAAGGATACTCTAAGAAAAGAGAGTTCTATGATCACATAGCAGAACTTGACACAGACTGGGCCCAGGAAAGACTTCCCCGGGGAAGAGAGGTCACCCTGAGAAATGGAGGCTCAGCAGGAAGGAGGGAGCAGAGCAGGAGGAGCAGCCCCGTAGACAGACTCCAGCTGCCAGGTGTTTCTACCAAGACAGAGTGAACAGCGACCGGTTTACCTTCCTGAGTGGAGCGAGCAAAAACAGCGCCAACAAAATACATTAAACAGTGATTCTCATGACAAAGGACTTCAGGGGGTGAAGGACAACGATCCCGGAAACACACCAGGTTAGCCTAAGGAACGCCCCAGCTCACTGCCTGGAGAGAATTTCCAGGCCCCGACTTGGGGAGAAGGAATGGAAGCTGAGTCAGCCAGACTCCCTGACAGGAGGTGATGAAGCTGACAGTCTGGGGAAACCAAAGTGGGCAGAGATCACAGATCAGAACCTCGGAGAGGAGAGAGTACGACAAAGAAGAAAAGGACCCTGGAGGTCTGAGGAGGAGCCCCTTGGGTATCAGCAGAGGAATGGAGAGCACCCCTTTGGGGAAACCCCCTGAGACCAGGGACAAGCCCCCTGAGAAGCCTACAGGAGCCCGTGCCCGGTGCTCACGCAGCCCCAGGGATTCCAGCTGCGCTCCTGAGCCAGGCGGGAAAGCTCCTCCTCACAGCAGAATGGACAGGGCAGTCAGCAAGGTCTGGCCTCCAGGGCAGGAAATAATCAGCCCCAGCCCCAGGGCCCCTCTGGATGCACCTAACAAATCATGAGAAGCAAGAGCACAGCAGGATCTCTGGAGAACTCTCAACATTTGGAAACTACATCACACGGATCTAAATAACCCTTGGATCAAGGAGGTAATGAAAAGACGAATTACAAAGCATTTTGAACTGAATGAAAATGAAAACGTAAGACCAGCAGACATTTTAGGAAAGTGACATGCTGATTCTAAATTCACGTACAACGAAGGGTAAAAAATAAAACCAGATGAAGCTAGACTATTGTGACCTTTAACCATGCAGCTAGGAGAAGCAACACTTGGGTTACATGATGAGATCTGAATTTTAAAAAATAGTTAATTATTAAAGTTGCTGTGTAGACTGAGGTTCCTCAAGGTGGAGTGGCAGGGAAAGAAGTTCTGAGATTATTTCAGTTATTCTACAAAGAAAATGATGCTAACATGACCTTGAGTGAAGGCACAGGAAAGAAGAGTCAACAGAAGGTTCAATGAGTGAGAAGGATCATAGGCGCAGAGTATACACTCACTTTCATGTTCTTTTAATACAGAACCGACTTCTGAGGTGCACAGCACTGTAACATATCCCTGGCTCTAGAGCAGCACTAGGTAAGATGTGCATATATCACTACTCTAAACACAAACAGGCTTTCTGTTAATATTTACACTGCGGTCCTACCTTTATGCCCCAAGCCAAGTGGTTCTACTTGCAACATGGAATTTGTAGAGTAAAGCAGGTCGTCATCCTCAGAATCAGTCTCAGAAGACTGAGTTAAATCATCCAGGTGGTTCACATAATTAATTTGTTCTTTGACCTATACATAAATAATACTGTCTCACAATGTCCTTAAAATATGTATAAAATATATTAAGTGTACAGAGGTGATAAATCTCTTTATCAAAACAAAAACAGGCACTTCTTAAAAGAACAGATTTTTATCAAAAGGATAACTTTATCAGTAGTGTTTCTAAATGTGTTCAAAGTAAAGTTCTCTACAACAAAGGAAGATTTTCTATTTTGCAACTATTCCTTTTAAAAAGTATTTTTTACTAGGAAAATATCTTTTAAAGTTCTTTTTTTTTTCTACTATACCTTCTTCTTTTCATATGGTGTTTTTCTTGCAGGCCTAAAAAAAAAAATGACTCTTTTCAGGCTATTAGTAAATACTCAAAAATACAAACAATACCTAAACTTTTCTTTTTTAGATAAATTCTGCATTGGTAAGTAATTTTTTATAAAAAGATACAACAATCAGTAAGAGGAGCATTAAAGGACAAAGAAAATATATCAGTAATATTAATAAAGCATTAAATTTAGACCCAAGGCAAAGGAAAAACATAACGTTACTTGCGTTATGTGATACAAAGCAGCATACCAGAGTTTTTTGCACCTGTCGTTTTCAATAAGAACTAATTTTTATGGCAATAAAACCTATCTGGGAGATTTTCCTTAAGTCCTTTTAAGAAACAAACCCATTTTGAATAACCATGATATTAGATTTTTGAAGACTTCCTAGGCAACTGCTATGCATTATTATAAGCGCTTGACATGTCTTAAAAGGCATTTTAATCCCCACAGTCATTCTGGGAGATAGGTATAAGAAGAAATGGAGCACAGAAAGGCTGAGGAACTTGCCCAACCCCACACAGCACATCACCAACAGACGCAGAATTCAAACCCAGGAGATCTGGCTTCAAAACTGCTCTTCCAAAATATGCTGAGAAAGTAATATTGGAAAGTCTTTCTAAGTAANCTATTTGGAACCAGTCTGTTGTTCCATGTCCAGTTCTAACTGTTGCTTCCTGGCCTGCATACAGATTTCTCAAGAGGCAGGTCAGGTGGTCTGGTATTCCCATCTCTTTTAGCTATAACTATAAATAATAATTTCTGAATCTTCAAACGTTAATTTCTCAAAAAATAAAAAGACCAGATGTAGGCAAGTCTGGAAATCTACTTTCAATAAAGATTTGTTTTTCGTAAAGAAATTCATCAATAGGCATTCATTCAACCGTTCTGCTGTTTCTTCATGCACCTGACATCCACTTATTGAGCACACAATATGTGTTAATGACACTCTTAATACAGGAAGCATGGTTTTTGTCATTTAAATCTTTATCATCCAAAAGGAATAATCTGTGAAAGATTGTTAATATTTTGTTTCTATTTTATACAAACAAAATCTTCCCCTTTTCCCTGGAATCTATAAACAACTATGAAGTTAATATGATGTGATGTTTCAGAGTACCTTACAAAATCATAGCTACTCATGAAGTTACTATCAACCAGAATCATCAAGGAATTATCAAATCCTATTCAGTACAGCCTAGGTGTTTGTAAATTCACAATTATGTAATTTTTGAAAATCTACGTAATAGAATTAACTTAAGTAGTCATCTGCATATTCAATTATATAGGAATATTACACTTCAGAACCAATGAACAAGCCCTTACCACAAAACTATATATGAGCAGAAGTATTATGTACAATTAGTTTACTGTAATAGTTTAAAGATAATGTCATATAATCAGTAAGCTTTCTAATATTGAAAATGGAAATAAGATTAAATAAACACATCCTCCGCTGGCTCGTTTCCAACAGCATACACACTCTAAAATCCCCTCTTAACATAAAACAAGAAACACCTTTGAATTCCACATTCCTCTTCAATTACCATCCAGTTCTTCATTGCCTGTCCCAATAATATTCCCTATGGAGCTGTTTACGTGCATTCACTACAGTCCAGCCTGCAAGGGGACTCTTCACTAGGAGACTTCCAGCCAAAGTCACTGGTCTTCACCTTACCCTTTCAGCAACTTTCAACTACAGTCCGTCCACTAGAGTTGAGGAATGTCTTGTTTTGGCCTGTGCACTGTATTATGCTGCTCTATTTCCAGAAGTACTCAGGGCTAATATTACTTACTCTACAAAAAAAGAATTTGTAGAATGTACCTGTCATCATCTTGATTCACTTTGTTGTCATCATTCACGTGCAGCAGACCACCAGTCAGTGAATCGGTCTTTTCAAATATTGGTGCAATCACACAGTCTTCTGGTGTCCGTTTGGCATTGTTCTTTTTCTTTACTTTCTTCCTGTGCACACCAGGGTCGCTACTTTTAAAAAATTCACCAAAAAGCCAATGTTTTCTAATAATTCAATTGATAAAGAACAAAAAAACAATTCTTGTAAAATTCCAACTCTTATCCATCTTAAGTCACTGATTAACTCTCAAAACAGTTATGAAGTACCAACCATATGCAAGAAAACAAATCCTTCCTTCAAACACAGATATACAGTTATGATACAATATGATATGTAAGAGTTGACATATGAAAGTCATAAGTGGAATAAGGAAGGATTTACAGAAGAAGTGAAGAGAGGAGGTCATGAGAAAGAGAAAAGGGAGAAATCATTCTACTTGGAGATTCAAATGTGAACACAAACATCAGGCACATGGCATCTAGGTTGTTTCCAAGGAACCTGGAAGAAAAACTACAAAATATGTGGAAGAAAGTAGAGAGATGCATCTGGAAAGACACTGAGAAGAACCTCAAGGCTACACTGAAAACCTGGAGTCCACCGCCTAAGTGCCTTGACTCTTAGACATGGGAGTCATAATTAGATTTACACTATATTTTCTGTTTTGCTTCTAAATATAATAATGGTGAATTTAGGGACTTCCCTGGTGGTCCAGTGCTTCAGAGTCCACCTGCCAACACAGGGGGCACCGGTTCAACTCCTTGTCAGGGAAGATCCCATGTGCCACGGGGCAACTAAACCCATGCTGCACAACTGCTGCAGCCAGCACCCCAGAGCCCACGCTCAGCACCCAGAGAAGCCGCCGCACTGAGAAGCCTGAGCAATGCAGCGGCAGAGACCCAGCGCAGCCAAAAGAAAGGAAAAAGAGAATTCACAGAAAAAAGCCACACTTAACTTAGGTGGTATCTTAAGAGACATGAGGTACATATACCATGAATGAAGAAATCAAGGAAATATTTGGCCAGAGTGGGGGGCGGAGTTTACTGTTAAACCACCCACATGATGGGGTGACAAGAGTATCTTGGATGAAAAACAGGTGCCTCGTCAGTTCTCCTGCCACCAAGAGCAATTTGGCCTCCATCCATGGACATGCTCAAAGTGCTAGGAGAAAAAAAACTGCCAACCAAGAGTACTCTATCCAGAAAAGGTGTCTTTCAGAAATGCAGGAGAAATAAAAACTGTCCCAGACAAAGCAAACCTGAGGGAGTTCATCACCACTAGTCCCGCCTCATGAGAAATGCGGAAAGAAATCCTCAAACTGAAACGAAAGGATGTTCATTAGTGACATAAAATAAATTTAAATATACAACACACTGGTTAAGGCAAGTATGCAGTCAAACCCAGAATACTCTAATACTGCAACATGGTGGTATGTTAACAAACGAACTCTAGTATTAAGGCTAAAGGACAAGAGTATTAAAAATCACTATATCCCTAGTAAAATGTATAAATCACAAACATTAGTTCAAGTTAGAATTATTTTATAGGAAAATAACAAATGACCTGATGTTAAATATTGATACAGGATTACCTATCAAAGTCTTCATTCTCCATAGCAGGAAACTCCTGGCTGCTGTTTCTTCCACTTTTTCTCTGCTGACTCAATCCACTCTCATCAGCAGCATCACATTCATTCTCTGATACTTCCACTTCACTACTTTTGTGCTTCTTTTCTTCTTGAACCTTTAGTGAAAGTTTGACACTAAGAATAATTGCTATTTCTTTATTATAAACATCTTTGTTTTCAATTTTATTATTTGCCTCGGCGTTTGCCCTGAATTTAAGTGATAAAAACATTTTTGTGCTTATTTTACCACTTACAGGTCACTGAAACTTTTGTAAAATCTGCTCCTTTCTGTTTGAGGAAAAGAAACAAAATTCCCAAAATTTCAAAAATGGCTTTCTTCATAAGATGCAATTATTCACATTCAGTCTTCCCCATCTGACTGGCAGAGACAGAGAAATAAAAAGACAAAGACACAAAATCTGTCCTCTTCGGTCTTTACCAGCTGGATTTTCCATTAAACAGCCAGATGTAGAGGATGTGACACCTTAGTGCCCCAGAGACAGAAAGGAAACATTCTTCTTTCTGCACTAAAGCTATTCTTTTCCCTCTGCCTTTTACAATTCTTTTTTTCACTTGGATCCAGGAGACAGCAAAAAAGTGATGGTGTTCATTAAAATATGTGAACCAAAGTTTACCAAAACACAAGGAGCAGAATGAAACTGAGGAGTTGTTAGTTAGTGTGGAATTCTGGAATATAAATAATGCTTCCCAACTCCACATGAAATAACCGTCAAAACTTACAGCCAGAGAGTATAGAAATAATTGCCTACTGTCACCCTACTATTTACCAAAAACAGCAATAAAATTCAAAAAAGTTCAAGGTTTTGTTCAAAGCCCCTAAAGTGGCAATCCCTAGCATTTTATGGCACCAAAAGAAATGATTCACTGCTGTAACCTTGAATGTGATAAATTACCAAATTTATCAGATTAATCAGATAAGTTAAAAGTGTGACTTTGGCACAGTATTTTTAAATGCCTTAGTTGGGGATAGGGCTCATCTCCTTTTTTTTAAACAGGGGAATACATAGAGCTTTTTTTTTTCTTGTCTATTGTTCAAATTCAATCACAGCACCTCTTACACGAAAGAGCAAACAAACAATTTTAAAAACCTATTACTGAAGAAAGAAAAATCTCACAGCGTCTCAAAACTCAGTTTTCTCCTTTGGAAATAAAGACATTTTTTTTTTTTCTTTTTCGCTGAGGGTTTATACTACCTATGGGCTTCCCTGGTGGCTCAAATATTAAAGAATCCACCTTCAATGCGGGAGATGTGGGTTGGGAAGATCCCCTGGAAATGGGAACGGCTACCCACTCTGGTATTCCAGGGACAGAGGAGCCTGGCAGGCTACAGTCCAAGGGCTCACCAGGAGTCAGACACGACTAAGCAACTTTCTCACACACACACACACACACACACACACAACCTATGTGACAAAATCACACACGTCAAAACTTACTACATTTTAGTAAAAAACAACACATTAAAAAGATCATACACCATGACCAAGTGGGCTTTATCCCAGGGATGCAAGGATTCTTCAATATCCGCAAATCAATCAATGTGATTCACCACATTAACAAATTGAAAAATAAAAGCCATATGATTATCTCGATAGATGCAGAGAAGGCCTTTGACAAAATTCAACATCCATTTATGATAAAAACTCTCCAGAAAGCAGGAATAGAAGGAACATACCTCAACATAATAAAAGCTATATATGACAAACCCACAGCAAACATTATCCTCAATGGTGAAANCACAACCTATGTGACAAAATCACACATGTCAAAACTTACTACATTTTAGTAAAAAACATAATGGAAAGGTCTGTCTCAAAATAAACATCTGAGAGTGGTGATTAAATTATACGTGGGACTACATGTATTTCTTATTAAAAAGATCCTAAAGCAGCCATGCTGGAAATCTAAGTGACCAGTGACTGTGGAAAGCAGAGATCACCACACATATTCAACCACAATGAAGAGATTAGAGGGAACATGTGTTTGTCCCTTCTCTCAGACACTGCTTTCTTTCCATTCTATGGAAATACAACATATTTAATCCAACAGAGTTAAAGAGAAAAAAAACAACTGCAAAACCCTAGCTNAAAAACAACCGCAAAACCCTAGCTGATTATACTTCTTAAGCAATTTCCTTGGTGCTTATTCTGGCTCAGAAGATCACATGGTGCATAGCTAAATGAGATTCCCAGTCCACATCAAAGACTGAAACAGAAAGAATTAGATATTAGATTGATTGAAGGACAAAAGCAATGAAAATTGTTTCCTGAATTCCTATTATTGTGATGGGAGAAGTAATCTATTTCTACACAATTACCTATTTAGATGACCCCACTTTATTCATAAGTGGAAAATCAAATGGTTTTTCTCATTAAGAGAAAAACCAAAGCAAGAGCAAATGAACCTCTACCTCTTTCGAAAGCTGAATTTTCTTTTTCCAGATCCAGCAACTCTACTTGGAACATGTCTATTTCATTCTTAAATCTCTGCATATCCCTCTGTAATTCTTTAGTTACATACACTTTGGATGCTCTGTGAGTTTTCGGTGAAGAATTCCCATTTTCTAATTCGAGTTCCATGCTTTTATCCTTACTAGCACTGCAATTATCCGCATGCAGTGGCTTCTGGAACCAGTCCTGCATTGGTTTGCCTTTCTGATCAGTATTCGTAACAACAGCAGGAGTACCGTGACTTTTTATTTGAATAATGTGTTTCATCTTCCCGGAGCGGACAAGCCACAGACTAGACTGATGTGTCTGTCGGATGTCTGATTTCCGATTAGTAGGATTTTGCCTCATGTTTTGTGACATTTGCATATCAAATTCTTGGTCTTCTTTTACTTCAAATGTAACTACTGGGTCTGCTACTTTTTTATTTTCTGTATCATTATAAAAACTCTCCTCAGTTTTGATAAACATGTGTTCAATGTCTAGTTGATCATTTTCAAGGTCTACTTTATTTTCAGTGAAACAAAGCTTTGAAGATGACCGACAAGCATATCCCAGGGACCCAGAGTTTACAGACAAGGGAAAAATTTTTCAAGACTGGGTTCTTTTTGTTCAGGAAATGCTTGGAATACTAGAGACATAGATATGCCAAATGCATCTTTTCCCTCACAATCAAGTATATTATTTGTCATATTAGGAGATATTTCCTTTTTGTTTACTCCTTTTTTAGGGTTATCACATAGTGAATCTTCCTCAGGACAAACGGTAATTTTGTATTTCTCACAAATTTCACCAAACTTCTGTTTTAACTCATTTGTGATGGGTTTCAACTTACCTTTCCATTCTAATTTGCCTTGTTTGATACACATTTTCTCATATAGTATTAAACCAGAAATTGAAATTTACAGTTTTACATACCTGTGAATGGTTATTTTCATCTCCATCAAGTTNTCAAGTTTTTCTTGTGCTTCCTCTGATATCATTTCCAAGTCTAGTTCTGCTGACAAATCTGTATGTTTAGTTAAAATTACTTAGAATGTTTAGATAAAAGACATAATCTTCATTTAAAACATAGATCTAAAACATTGTATCAACTGACAGATTAAGTCAGTCTTAATCTTCAGCTGAATATCTACTTCTTTAAGAAATACTTCCAATGGATCTAAAAATTTCAACCAAATCCTTTGGGAAATACCAGATGTCACCAGGTTACAGGCACACAAACAGCTCAAAGATTCAGTCACAGATTCATCCAAACATCAGTGAACAAAACAATCAGAAACCAAACAAAATTTCAAAATACAGGACAGACATATAAAGTCACAATACATTCTCTTCTCCACTTCATAACAGTACCTTTTTAACAACATGCCAAGCTTCAACTGCAACATTACTCATGGGTTAAAAAATTCCTCTCACTTTTTATGCTTTTATCAGTTCCTTAGTCTGAAATGCTTCCCTGTACTCTTTTGACAAGTTACTTTTCATCTTTTAAGACTCAACCGGCTTTGTAAAATTGTCTTTTATTACAGCTATCTTTCCCCAAATAAAAAGGTATCTCTTTCCTTGTAGCTACCTTAGTACTTTAAAGATTTTTTTAGTGTATCTTTCTAGATTTTCCTAGTGATAGACACACATCTGAACTGTAAATTATTTCTTCAAATGTCAGTCCTCTTGGCTCCTAAACTGCACAGGACAAGCTCTTAAAAATCACCTTGGCATAGACAGCCAACGGGAATTTGCTGTATGGCTCAGGAAACTCAAACAGGGGCTCTGTGTCAACTAGAAGGGTAGGATGGGGAGGGAGATGGGAGGGAGGTTCAAAAGGGAGGGGATATATGTATACCTATGGCTGATTCATGCTGATGTTTGACAGAAAACAAAAAAACTCTGTAAAGCAATTATCCTTCAATAAAGAAATAAATTTTAAAAAATCACCTTGGTATAAATAGTCTTTATTTCTTTTACTCAATAATTATTTCTTGGGTTTCTGCTCAGTATTAGATACCGGAGTTTAAAGAAAAATGTAGATAAAAGGTGTCAGGGATGGCTTTTCTGGAGATAATGCCTGAGCGGAGACTTCAAGGGCACAGAGGGCAGGAAAGGGAGAGCACTTAAGGCTGCAGCAAGACGGGGAGAGAAGCACACGCACGACAGGGTAGATATTTGTCAAAGTACAGGGACAGGGACTAATGGAGATCATGGCATCTGGCCCCAACACTTGGTGGCAAAGAGACGGGGAAAACAATGGAAACAGTGACAGACTTTATTTTCTTGGGCTCGTAAATCAATGCAGATGGTGACTGCAGCCATGAAATTAAAAGACGCTTGCTCCTTGGAAGAAAAGATATGACAAACTTTGACAGCATGTTAAAAAGCAGATGCATTACTTTGCTGACAAAGGTCTGTCTAGTCAAAGCTGTGGTTTTTCCAGTAGTCATGTATGGATGTGAGAGTTGGACCATAAAGAAGACTGAATGCCAAAGAACTGATGCTTTTCAACTGTGGTGTTGGAGAAGACTCTCGAGAGTCCCTTGGACTGCAAGGAGACCCAACCAGTCTATCCTGAAGGAAATCAGTTCTGAATATTCATTGGAAGGACTGGCGCTGACACTAAGCTCCACTACTTTGGCCACCTGCTGTGAAGAACTGACTCACTGGAAAAGACCCTGATGCTGGGAACGATTGAAGTCAGGAGGAGAAGGGGACGACAGAGGATGAGAGGGTTGGATGGCATCACCAACTCCATATACATGAGTCTGAGCAAGCTCCGGGAGATGGTGAAGGACAGGGAAGCCTGGTGTGCTGCAGTCCATGGAGTCACAGAGAGTCACATGAGTCACAGAGAGTCACACATGACTGAGTGACTATACAACAACAACAGGAACAGGTGAGGGGGCCTCAACAGCAGTTCAGAGTTCCAGGGCAAAGGACAGAGAGAGAGATGGAGAGTCGGGCAGAAGTCAGATTATGAAAGCATCGATGGCGCTTTAAGAGGTCTAGACATTAATGCGATTTAGAGTGCTTCATGGGCACGTGTGCTTTTGAGGTTGGTGACTAAATGCTAAGGGAGGGATGAAACTGAAGAGCACAGAAATAAAACAAGGAAGATGAATCTGAAGGCATTAACAGTGGGGGAAAAAAGGTGATGCAGGCCTGAACTGAGGAGTGTTTCCAGAAATATTTAGGATATAAAACTTTCAGGGTCGAAAATGGAATAAATCTTTAAGAAACCAATAAATGTACAAATCCTGGGACTCTGAAGGAGTAGATTCTGCTTGTTATTTTATAAAAGGTATCGACTGAGAAGAGAAACAACATGGACTGAAGCTGCTTCTATTTATTTTGTAGTTTCCCTGTTTCACACCGTCCAGTGTCAGAGGGACTCATGTAGCCATTTTATTTGAATCTGTGTTTCCTGGACTTACCAAGCTCACTGAGAAACAAGAGCAAATGACTCAGTTGTATAGATTAAAAAAAAAAAAAGACAAACACTTTGAGTTTAGAACTTGCAGTCACTATTCTAGGAGATAACTGAGAATCTTTTGTAAATGCAAAGGTGAAGACAGAAACAAAAAAACTACAGGAATGTAAAAAGAAACAGTGTATGATTTCTTACTATAGCTCTGACCACATGACTGATTAAAGGCACTAAATTAATTAGTATTTATGGACAACACATTATTAGACATGGTTACTTAATAGACTGGGCACCCTAGTAGAAGCAGAATTGATCTTCTGTATACTGCTTTTAAATGATACAGAATTCCTTCAAACTAACATCCTTTGTGAACTCTTAATTCATTACAAATAATAAAACAAGTTGATATTATGTGGACAGAGCTGAGAAGGAGGTACTATGTAACAAATTTCCCATGACTCCCATCACCACTGGGAAAGCCAATTCTAAACTATATGAAGTCAGAAAACACAAGAAGTATTTTAATACTTGGATTCAGAGCGGCTTTTGCAGTTATACTGAATATAATGATAACTAATATTTATGAATTTAGAGCTATATAGAAATACTGCTACAAAGTCACGTTTTGAGAAGGCAATCTCTGTCTACCTAGGTCTCCCAACTAGTCCCAGAGTTCTAAATATAATCCTGCTACTCACTCTCAGGTGAATGCTAAATACTAGCCAAAATGAACTTACTTTCTCCTCTCTTTTATTATTTATTGTATTACTATGGTCAGAGGGAGAATGCAAACATCTTGCTAAGAGGTATTTATTGGTATTGGCTGTAGGTTGTATGAAAGGAGTCAACACAAGGTAGATTTTGCCACAAAACCTCTAATTTGGAAACGTCAGAATGATGGTAAGGCCGTGCCCAGGTGGTGCACGGCTGAGTGCCCTGGGCTTCTGCATTACCTTGTTTGCTTTCTCTGTTTTCTGGCAGCTGAGACTGGCACAGGTCATGGAGAGTGGAATTTCCTACCAGAAACACCGCCGCAATATTCCTCTTTACTTTATCTGTGACGGCCATCTGTCCAAATTCTGTGCATGGTGACTGATCTTTGGTCATTGTCTGTGACATCAATGGACACTGATCATCAACTCTCAAATGCCCAGCTCTCTGACAAGTCTCAACACTGAGGCTCAAAGCAGTAGAAGCCAAATCTGAAAAATGTGAGAACAAAGTCTCCATTTATTAGAATGTGAGTAAGAATACAACTCTGACTAACTTGTGCAAAGTCTTTCTTCAGAGAATCAGTTCCAAGTCCTCCGCTCCCTTCAGACTCAGTAGTCCTTCACAGCTTATTGTATCTTATCTTCAAAGAGACATTAACTAGTATATCTCATTTCTTCTGTTTTTTGATTTTCTAGTATTATTTACTTTGATTCACTCTATTTCTATTACATAGTCTGTATTCCATAAGAACTTTACTAATAATTATTTGTTTTCAACATACAAATATTTTATTAACAAAATATACATCTAACTTATTTTACATTTAATTATGCCTTACAATACTGTATGCTCCAGAGACCATGGTTTTTAAAGACACTTTTAATAAATGGTACTATTTTAATTAATGGTACAAACCTGGACAACATCAAAAAGCAAAGACATCACTTTGTCGACAAAGGTCCATACAGCCAAAGCCATGGTTTTTTCAGTATCATGTACGGATGTGAGAGTTGGACCATAAAGAAGGCTGAGGACCGAAGAATTGATTCTTTCAAACTGTGGTGCTAGAGAAGACTCTTGAGAGTTCCTTGGACAGCAAAGAGATCAAACCAGTCAATCCTAGGAGAAATCAACCCTGAATGCTCATTGGATAGACTGATGCTAAAACTGAAGCTCCAATACCTTGGGCACCTGATGTGAAGAGCCGATTCACTGGAAAAGACCCTGATGCTGGGAAAGATAGACAGCAGGAGGAGAAGGGGAAAGCAGAGGATGAGATGGTTGGATAGCACTGCTGATTCAATGGATGTGAACTTGGGCAAACTCCAGGAGACGGTGAGGCACAGGGAGGCCTAGAGTGCTGCAGTCAATGGGGTCACAAAGAGTTGGACATGATTAGCGACTGAATACCACCACCAACTGCTTTAATTACAACAAGATGATCTTCCTCAAATTATCAGTATCTTCAGAACTGACTTTTTAAGCCTTGAATAAACATCATAAACTTATATAGGAAATCATAGCTTTGTGGGTCACTACTTGTTTCCACGTGAAAATAGGATAAGTCAAAGAAACAAGCAAGAAATGTAAAAGTGAAGCTTTAAATCCTGTGTCAGCATAAGGACCCCTTTATCATTTCACATCCAACCATATCATTGGTTTCAAATGATGGTTCCCAATGTGCCCTGAGAATCCCTGAAATCCAGAGACCCTTTGGGTCAGGGGTCTAAGAGGCCAAAACTATTTTCACAGTAACACTAAACGTCACTTCCATTCTCATTCTGTTCTGAGTGCACAGTGGAGTTCTTCAGAGACAGTGTATGTGATAGCAAAACTCTAATGACTAATGGAATCAGCCATGAGGAGTGTGTGTGTCGTGCTTTATGTGTTTAGCTTCATCTTCCAGGAGTGTCTGGTGGAGGCCTGGGTCGGCAGTGGCCTGCCGCAGTGACCATGGGGACACTGAGAGCAACAGCGCAAGCACGGGACCTTTCGAAAGACCATTATCACCATTATCTTCACTATCTCCACCATAGGTTGGCCTCTAGGTCAAAACACAGGGAGGGAACACAGCCCCGCCCACCAACAGAAAACTGGATGAAAGATTGACTGGGCGTGGCCCTGCCCATCAGAACAAGATCCTCAGTCAGTCTTTCCCATCTGGAAGCATCCATAAGCCTCTTATCCTTCTCTATCAGAGGGCAGACAGAATGAAAACCACAATCACAAAAAACTAGCCAATCTGATCACATGGACCACAGCCTTGTCTAAATCAATGAGACTCTGAGCCAACCAGTGTATGGCCACTCAAGATGGACGGGTCATGGTGGAGCATTCTGACAAAATGTGGTCCACTGGAGAAGGGAATGGCAAGCCACTTCAGTATTCTTGCCTTGAGAGCCCCATGAATAGTATGAGAAGACACAAAGACAGGACACTGAAAGATGAAATCCCCAGGTCGGTATGTGCCCAATATGGTACTGGAGATCAGTGGAGAAATAACTCCAGAAAGAATGAGGAGACAGGGCCAAAGCAAAAACAATACCCAGCTGTGGATGGGGCTGGTGATGGAAGTAAAGTCTGTAAAGAGCAATATTGCATAGGAACCTGGAAAGTTAGGTCCATGAATCAAGGCAAATGAAAGTGGTCAAACAGGAGATGGCAAGAGTGAACATCAGCATTTTAGGAATCAGTGAATAAAATGGACTAGAATGGGTGAATTTAACTCAGATGACCATTATATCTACTACAGTGGGAAAGAATCCCTTAAAAGAAATGGAGTAGCCATCACACACAACAAGAGTCTGAAATGCAGTATTTGGACGCAATCTCAAAAACAACAGAATGATCTCTCTTCATTTCCAAGGCAAACCATTCAATATCACAGTAATCCAAGTCTATGCCCTGACTACTAATGCTGAAGAAGCTGAAGTTGAACAGTTCTATGAAGACCTACAAAACCTTCTAGAACTAACACCTAAAAATGATGTCCTTTTCATTGTAGGGGACTGGAACTCAAAAGTAGGAAGTCAAGAGATGCCTGGAGTAACAGGCAAATTTGGCCTTGCAGTACAAAATGAAGCAGGGCAAAGACTAACAGAGCTTTGCAAAGAGAAACCACTAGCTATAGCAAAGACCCTTTTCCAACAGCACAAAAAAAGACTCTACACATGGACATCACCAGATGGTCAACACCTAAATCAGACTGATTATATTCTTTGCAGCTCTATATAGTCAGCAAAAAGAAGACGGGAGCTGATTGTGGCTCAGATCATGAACTCCTTATTGCCAAATTCAGACTTAAATTGAAGAAACTAGAGAAAATCACTAGACCTTTCAGGTATGACCTAAATCAAATCCCTTAGGATTATACAGTAGAAGTGACAAATAGCCTCCAAGGGATTAGATCTGATAGACAGAGTGCCTGAAGAACTATAGATGGAGGTTCGTGACATTGTACAGGAGGCAGTAACTAAGACCATCCCCAAGAAGAAATGCAAAAGGGCAAAATGGTTGCCTGAGGAGTCCTTACAAATAGCTGAGAAAAGAACAGAAGCTAAAGGCAAAGGAGAAAAGGAAAGATATACCCATTTGAATGCAGAGTTCCAAAGAATATCAGGAGAGAAAAGAAAGCCTTCCTCA
>SJYQ01004926.1:1073279-1108329 GCA_006410935.1 Redunca redunca
TTGGACTGTAAAGAAAGCTGAGCATCAAAGAATTGATGCTTTTGAACTGTTGTGTTGGAGAAGACTCTTGAGAGTCCCCTGGACTGCAAGGAGATCAAGCCAGACAATTCTAAAGGAAATCAGTCCTGAATATTCATTGGAAAGACTGATGCTGAAGCTGAAACTCCAATACTTTGGCCATCTGATGTGAAGAACCAATTCATTTGAAAAGACCCTGATGCTGGGAAAGATTGAAGGCTGGAGGAGAAGGGGAAGACAAAGGATGAGATGGTTGGATGGCATCACCAACTCGACGGACACGAGTTTGTGTAAGCTCCAGGTGTTGGTGATGGACAGGGAAGCCTGGTGTACTGCAGTCCACAGGGTCGCAAAGAGCCAGACATGACTGAGCGACTAAATTGAACTCCAACAGAGTGAACATCAATAGACAAAAACAAAAGCTCCTTGGAATTCTCAATAATTTTTAAGTATTAAAAGTATAAAAGGATCCTAAAGCCAAAAACTTTCAGAATCACTGTTTTAAAATATTATGTCATCAAATAGTCATTAAAGTATGATTACTTCCCCTACTTTCAATAATCAAAGACACCATAAACTCACATACACAAACACACACACACTGTCTGCTAACCAAAACATCTGATAACAACACTAAAATGAAATAATTATAAGCCGAAATACAACTGACATATTAGTAAGTGAAGCTTTACTCTAGGTAAAGGTCAGAGATCAAGTAAGCATTTTTGGGCAATGGAAAAATCTTAGAGTCTAATAATCTCTGAGAATAATTAATTAATAATAATAATTAATTCCTGAGAAGCATAGAGGTTCCAAACTGAGAACTTCAGGGTATCAAAACATATATGGAAACATATTGAGTTCAAGCTTACATTTTAAAAATTTCTCGTTTTTATGATTGTACCTTTTTTTTTCAAAACACGGATACCAACAATAACACTTGGATTATGTATGTCAAATCCTTCAATTAAATTTGCAAAAAGAAGTTAGGACTATGAAGACTTAGCATTTCAAATATTTCAGTGTCCCTCTTTCCAGAGTTAAGTGTGTATTGCAAAATTTACCTGAACTGGATGTTTGTAAATCCTTCATTCCGACTGTTTTACTAGGAACAGAATCTTTCACTAAGACTGCAGGCTGAATGGGTTTGGAAACAAGTTGATTAATAAATAATGTACATATGATACAATCCACAGTTCATAATTCAAGATAAAAACATAAACGTTTTTACCTTCATAGTAGGATATTTCCCAGGAGAATCTAAAAGGCAAAAGGGACACAGAGTTAATTTCATGTAAACATGAAAGCCAGGTGTACATCCAGGCAGACTTACGACTCAGCAGAATCCTCGCACTCAGCCTTGGCAGTGAATATTATTTTGTTTTAGTGTCTTGATTTTAGGGGTATGTTAGGACACCAGCAAAACAGACACTGGAATCCACAATGGATAGTGAAGAAAAAATAGAAATACAGGTTTAACAAAACATGCAGTTAAGATTTCAAAGGTAACATTATGTTTTCAATGACTTTATAAAATATTAAAGTGCACACAGACCAATGTGAACATGCCGACTGATGAGGAGAAAAGTGATTTTAATCAGAGGAGCAAACCATGACCCCAAGAAGATAAACATGAAAGCTTATGATAAATGCACCAGTATATCTTGAATGCAATATAGCAGCTATCATTTACACCATTATAGTACAAGTATTTATCATGTTCTTCGATCTGCCCAGTCATTTAAGAAGTACACAGTGGGATGACAGTTCACCAGAATGTATAATTCATTTCTCATCAGAGAAAGAGTAATGAACTGATTACCCTGGATATACACTTGCAGAAAAATGGCTCATAAAAATATTCATTTTTCCATATCCACGTGGGCTACTGGTATGTCTACATGTCTTGGCTCCTTTAGTTGGGCCATCTTAAAGTTTTTCAATCCACTCATGGAAGAAGGTATATAAAACACATCTAGGAAATAATGTATAATAAATTCTCAATATTGAAATACAATTATCAAAAAGGAAATAATATATTTAATTACCACAGAATTATTAGATATTGAAAATCTTGCATGTTTTAAAATCAGTATAGTACTTATTGAAAATATTTCTAGCATTTAGGGAATGAACCCTATTAACCTGTTTTGTTTCAAAACTTAGTTTGGTTTGATACATCAAGCTAATGTTTCAAAGGATTTCTGTAAAACAACTTTCAAAAAATCAGCTATCTTAAAAAGAAAAAAGTCAGTGTCTCCATATTCACATTAATCTAATTTGAATAACAACTACCAATACAACACATATCTTTGATGCCTGAGAGTTCCTTGGAGTGGCTGGAGTTACCCCCACTTCTAGCACCCCCTCCCACCTCCAGGATTCTCTGGAGCAACAATGATCTTATCTCTTTTCAGTGCAAATACACTGAAGCCATTTAGGAGTTCTCTCAAGTTTCCTCATCAACTCCAAACTCACCTCCCTAAGGCCCACTTTCCTCCCTTCATCCTTTCACGAGATTCGCTCCTCTCCAAAGGGCAGTAATCCTGGATCTGTGGTCTTAATTCTTCCCCCTTTACATTCTTTCTATGGATCATCCCCACCACTTCTTTTTCCCTCTTTGCTTAGCAATGGTATCTTACACCTATAATTGAGACTTTTTGCTTCCCTCTGGCTAGAGACACACTCAGAAAGAAAAACATAATAATGCTTTTCCTTGATCCTGTTATGTCCTGTACTATCCAAAGTTCTTCCGGATTTCTCTAAATGCAAGGCTACACCCTTGCTACTCAGAGAGCTTGTCAGAAACACAGATTCTCAGACCTCCTGCTCAGCATGCGCACTTCACACAAGGTCCAAAGGTGACTAATTAAACTTTGAGAAACTCTGGTCTATACGGAATCTGCTTCTACATTAAAAGTGAAAGTGAAAGTCATTCAGTCATGTCCAATTCTCTAGGCTAGAATACTGGAGTGGGTAGACTTTCCCTTTTCCCGGGGATCTTCCCAACCCAGGGATTGAACTCAGGTCTCCTCCACTGCAGGCGGATTCTTTACCAGCTGAGCCACAAGGGAGGCCAGAGAATACTGGAGTGGGTAGCCTATCCTTTTCCAGAGGTCTTCCTGACCTAGGAATCAAACCGGGGTCTCCTGCATTGCAGGCGGATTCTTTACCAACTGAGCTAACAGAAACGTCAACTTAATTTATTCTCCTGAAATCTTAGCCTCAACTTCCTCACTCTAACACTTCCCCCCAAAGTGAAACTGCATTACAAGTGGGAAACTTTTCCAGTGGACTGTCAGGCTGTAGGTCACTTGGTCTCCCTATACGGCCCCTGCTCGCTCCTTCTTTCTAGTTCTCTTTTGTTGGCCTATGTGATACCATCCTATAAAGCAGCAACATTTCGTATGACTCCAATTTGCAAACATTTACAGCTGAGCACCTATGCTGGTACTCCTCCACAGAGGATAACACACAGCGCTGCACGCCCAGGAACCGCAATCCTGAATGCCTTCCTAACAGTGAGAAAAACAGGAAGGGGGGGAAACTTTGCTCTTCTTCTCTGACAAGTTCTGGTGCTGGAAGCTCACTTCAAATGCATCGTCCATATTAAATACTCTCCCTTTATCTAGAGACCTTCACTACTTATTGTCCCCTTCCCCCACAGACCTGTGCTTCCTTTCCTTCATTTCCTCCCTGTACCCTCTGCCTCACTCATCCTTCATTCCCTCTTGCCTCTTATTTCTTGACCTTCCTTAGGCTGTACAGTATCTTGAAACAGAACTAATAATTTTTGGGAGGTCATGTGTCACATGGAATCTTAGTTCCCTTACCAGGGATTGAACCTGCACCCCCTGCATTGGAGAGTCTTAACCAGACAGACTCTTAAACATTGGACTGGGAAGGAAGTCTAGGAACTAATAACTGAGTCCTTAAACTGGATTCTCAATGTAATCTGTGGCTGGAACCTGATAAGATACATAATTTCCCTCCTCTTTTTCCTCACTATGTCTCTGACAGGTGATTTTCTTTGGTGATTAGAACATATCAGCAATCCCATTTTAATTCAACGTTTTGTCAAATGACTTTTCTATAAAATACAGTTCTTACCTTCCACTTGTCCATTTACTGTCTTTTTTCCTCTTGGACCAGCAGCTCCAGATAAACAATCCACATACTTCTCTGGAAGGCTCTCAGAGATACTCTGCTAAAATTAATGTTAATAATGAGTTGCATGAAGATTTCCTAATCCCTTTTGAAGAAAATACCTTACTTTTAAAAACTGCCTACTTTGAACCCAGTTTAAGACAGGTTTTGCCAAGATCCCATAGCTGCTAAGTGACAGAACTGGTTTCAGAATTCTGAGGAGAATGTATGGCTTGAAAAGAAATATTTAATAGAATATAAGATGGGGCTAAAAAGGTCAACAAATTTTAATCTAAAATTCTCAGCTCACAATTGGAGGACACTGAAAAATATAGTGTAATCGTTTGTTTTTTTTAATCACGTATTTCTTATTTATTTCCATGCTATGCCGGACCTCATTCCTCAACATAACAAGTGAACTTCTACATACTAAATATTAAAAAGGGAATATAAAAATGTCATATTTTCAGAATTCAGATTTAACAGATATATTATGTATAGTATATTACCTGTAACATTATATACAATTCCATTTGTCTCTTCATTAATTCACATTCAAAAACTATTAAAATGGCGCTTACATTCAGGACCTATGCTACACGCTCCAGGAGATGCACAACTGTTTCCTGAACTTCACTCATTTATACTGATACAGGGTCTATAAGATGAATATTTAAATGAGAATAATACAAAATCTCTGAATTCTGAAGTTTCAGAATGTGACACAAGGACTTTGAGTAGGTTTTTTAAAAACTAAAATAGAAAAACAAATCTGATGCTGTAAGTTTTATCTTACAGTTATTAAAAGTCTGCTCCTACAGCTGGTTATTATTTTAGGCAAAACATGAGTTCTTCAATGAGATGAAGAGTTGGGAATATCCTCTTAATGGAATGCTTTAGAAAACACAGTGGAATCCCTTTATAATATGGATTTTGAGAAACAGAATTTTAATTTCTAAATCCCCATATCAACAATTATTTTAGTCTTAATGCAGAGCCAAAACAAAACAGAGAAAAAAAAAATTTTAAAAACTACCCTCTTAACAACTCTGAAAAACCAAAATAAAGTGTCCGGGGGGTGGGGAGTGGAAACTAGATGATATAGGCTATATAGTTTTGGAATTGAAAGGCTCCAGGAATATTCCATGGTCATTACAATAAGGAATTATGTCCACTAAAGATATCATTATGAGTATTACATAAGTCATGTCCTTATGGTTTAAAATTCACAGTAAGACTCTTTATCCTTGACCAAATTTCGTATTTCCTCCACTGTGGGAAAGCTTTTCCTGATACAATTTTTCTGTCACTATGTATTTTTCAGCCCATTTTTTTCTTCACCCCACCTTCTGTATTTACCAAAGTAAAAAAAGAAAAATCAACTAGTCATATGTTTATAAAATAGTTTGCTCTGACCAATTTTCCACTGCAAACATAAACAGTGAGAGGGACACCACTGCTGAATTTTAAAGAGTAAATGCTACATGAAACTAAATTCAGAGCACAAAACCTAATTTCACAACAGAACACTTTACCTTGGTTTCAAAATCTAAGCCTTCATCATTTAATGTAAGCCATAAATCATCACCAGGTTTGCTGGAAAACCTTTACAGCAAAAACAGACAACAAAAATGAGTGAAAACATTTTTTTTAAAAAAACATATTTTGATGTGGACCATTTTTAAAGTCTTTATTGAATTTGTTGCCATGTTGCTTCTGTTTTATATTTTGGCTTTTTGGTCCCAAGGCATGTGGGATCTTAGCTCCCCCAACCAAGGATTGAACCCACACCACCTGCACTGGAAGGAGAAGTCTTACTAACCGTCTTAACCACTGCACCCCCAGGAAGTCTCCAAAACAGTCTTTAGTTACACCTGTTTCTGCTTCTATCTTTCCCAACCTATGAAATATCTAGTTAAGGCTCATTCTTAGTTTCCTTAACAAAGAGTGAGAGCCGATATACTGGCAGAGCCTGAAAATAAATTGTTTACACCAAGCCCTAATCGGTGAATTTAAAATCTAATTGATGGACTGATATAACTTTTGTTTCCCCAAACTAGAATAAACCTGATGACTTAAAGTGGAAGGATATGCTGCTCCTTCTCCATTGTCTGTCCCTGGTTCAGAGACTAACCTATGGCCATCAAAAATGGCAGTCTTGGTTCTTCAGCAGGGGAAACACTTATTGAGAAGGCCCCACTTCTCCCCTTGACTCTAAAGGGAGTACAGGAGTTCCCCACAATGTCTAAAACTTAAAATGGACACAAGTCAAAGAACTACATTATATCTTTAGTTTATATGCTACAGGGGTACTTCTCAATCTTTGCTGAGGGACACAAGAGTGGGCATGGGAAACAGGCAGGCCAGCTATCAAATCACAGGTCAACTCATTTTAACCATGGAATCACAGGTCAATTCATCAACCTCCTGAACCACAGTTGGCTAATTAAGTAAAAGTAGGACACAGCTACTTTCCAAAGCTGCTGTGATGACTCAATGAGGTCACAAATGTCAAGCACGTAATGCAGTGTCTAACCCAGAGGAGAACATTCAACCAACATTAGTTTCTCTTCCCCGTGTTCCCTTACTTTTTAAAACATCCATAAAATCCTACCTGCTTAAAGAGTCTTCTTTAGAACTCTCATCCACTATTAAAGAAAAAAGTAAGACACATTTAAAATCAACAAAAGAAAAGTATAGAATATTAAGACCTCAAGACTGATGCTCTGTTTAAAAGTATTCCTTTGGGACCACACCTGGAGACCACACTAGAGGGAATAGTGATTGTACTATACTCGCAGGCCATTAATGCCTGAGAATCACTCCTCTCCTTTATATCATCAAATGCAAAACAAACAAAAAGAAGAAAGAAGGGCTGTTTACAATGACCATAATCCTAACCAAACTCTAGAAGACTGACAGAAAGTTATATCACACCATTAATAGAATCAGTACGATAAACTGACAAGAGCACGCTTAAACAGCACGGGATTTCTGGACTTCCACTGCCTGGAGCAGGGAACAGAGGAACAGGTGTCTTGCTGGGACACAACACAACTTCTCTGGCTCTTCAGTTCAGGATGAAAACGCCCTCTCACAGGGAAGCTTGGTCTACAGGCACTGAACTTCAGAGCGTGGTAAAACATAGGAAACAAAGTCTTCCTGGCCCTATTTCCAGATGCAAGAGAAGTATGAAAGATGTAGTGAGTCTAGGTTTAGAAAGAATAATCTCTTGAAAGGGAGGTGGGGGAAGGCAAATGGGTAAAGGGGGTCAATAGGGTGGTGGGGATGGGGACTAGACTTGTAGTGGTGAGAGGGCAGTAAGGTACACATAAGCTGAACTTTTAAAAAAAGTTTTAAATATATATATATACACACATACACTAATATATTAAAAAAGAATCTCTTGAGACTATGTCCTTCCACTGCTCAAGAGTATCTGAACCACACAGAGCAGGATGGTCCAAACAGTGCTGTGTACTAGTGAGGGATATCATTATATCAGTCCTCCCCATTATATGGCAAATGTTGACAGAAATCATGCTTCTTCAGGTTGGAAGGCATACATCATCAGATCCGAAGCTGACAAACAAGGGGAGGGATGGAAGGAAGGAGGGGGTGATGGGCTCTGGTGAGGCTGGGCAACATTTCAGACGTGTTGTCTTGATCTGTTGCTGGAGGGATGACTCACATGCAGTGACTTCACGGGCAGAGGAGTCCTGGTAGCTCGTGCCTGGAGGGCAGGGGCAGTGATTTTTAAATGTTTGCACTCTGTGACATCAGAACAATGCTTAGTACATAAACGACATTTGACACTTATCTGTTTAGTGAACAAATGAACAAATAAATAAGCATGTTTTCTTTGAAAATTTTGAAAAATACAGAAAGTAACCAGGGACAACTCTATTCTATTCTGAGCATATTGAAAACCAAGACTCTATGTCATCTCTGTATCTCCTCTGACATATTAAACCAACCTACAGTTCTTTGATGGAACTGTATGTTTCGTCACCAAGTCGTGCCCAACTCTTGTGACCCCATGGACTACAGCTCACCAAGCTCTTCTGTCCATGGGATTTCCCAGGCAAGAATACTGCAGTGGCTTGCCACTGCCTTTTCCAGGGGATATTCCCGGCCCACGGATCGAATCCATAACTCCTGCATTGGCAGGCAGATTCTTTACTAACTACTGAGCCACCCTTCGATTAGATAGAGTTTACTAAGTTAAAGGTGTCCTCAGACAGCTTGTTCAACGTGCTAAATGCCACCATGAGGGGACCTAACACTGTTGTTGTTAATGTGAAGCATTTTTAGTGCTTTTATTAGAAACTGCAGAGTCCCAAGTTCATCTATTTGAATATCTATTATGATAATCTTTTAACTGATGGCAAGAGAACATCTTGTTCTTTCAAAACTATACCGTCATGACAATTATCCAACACAGAAGTAAACATTTGGTCTTAATGAAGTCAACCTATCTCACTCTTTTTGGATCTGTAAGGAATGAAGTTGGTAACAGAAACCTTGTTGGTACAACAATAGGCAAAATAACTGGTTTTCAACCAGGCATTGCTTTTCTGCCTTCTGTACTATTGGTAAGTATCTTTCAAAAATAATTTCTCACTGGCGTGCTGCACACTGGCTCAGCTTTGCAGTTCTTATTGTTTATCATTTTTAGCCTACCCGGAAGGGATTACTGAATTTCCCAGTTTTAATAATGGTAACTTTTTTAGTGAGACTAATCACTACACAGTAACTAATAACTATTCATTCACTAAATGTAAACCATTTGTAAAAGTTAAAGTTCACTTTCATAAGAAGTCTAATTTGCTATAATATGATTATAGATGAAATATACATCATACTAACTTAAAATTTTTTTTTCTTATTTATACAAAGATCTAATGTAGGGCCATATTAAATACATGAATTTCTTTTCAGACAATACTGTCTCTGATTTTAAATTACCTACAATTAACTTCTTAAACAATTCTGAATACTAGACTATTACGAAATTAATTTAAAAAATAAAATACACACGCTGCTGCTGCTGCTCAGTTGCTTCAGTCGTGTCCGACTCTGTGTGACCCCACAGACGGCAGCCCACCAGGCTCCCCGGTCCCTGGGATTCTCCAGGCAAGAACACTGGAGTGGGTTGTCATTTCCTTCTCCAATGCATGAAAGTGAAAAGGGAAAGTGAAGTCGCTCAGTCGTGTCCAACTCCTAGTGACCCCATGGACTGCAGCCTATCAGGCTCCTCCACCCATGGGATTTTCCAGGCAAGAGTACTGGAGTGGGGTGCCATTGCCTTCTCTGAAATACACATGCAATTTACACTAACTTTTTCATAGTTCTTGCATTATTGAAACTTCCTCACTCCTACTTTTTCTATGGTATTATCGCCAAGAGTAACTCTTTAGCAGATGACATACCTGGGTTGCTATTTTCAAGAGGAGTTTTAGGTCTCTCTTCCTTATGTTCAGAAATCATTTGGCGAATGCTATGCATTAAAAATGTAATAAATAATATTTTAACACTAATATGAAAAACAACTATCAAATTCTTAGATCATATCAGACAAGGTCAGAGATAGTATCAAAACTTCAACTGTCCCATACATTTCAAGTTTCTAAGTTTTACAAACTTTTATTTAGCATGTATTTAAAGGAGAAAGAAAAGGAAGATGAAGTAGTCATGAACTGAGGGCAGTATAGTTCCGTTAATTGATTAGATTTAGCCTGGCATATGAAAACGCTCTTGAACTTGGAAATCCTAGCTCTGTAACCAGCTGCTCTTTGTTCCTGGTTAAGTTGCTTCTCTTCACTTCAAAGTCTTCCTCTACACAAGCGGGATCTTACTGCCTTATTTCACAAGGGGATTAAGAAGATTTAATGAGCTAATATGCCCCCCAAATGCTTGGAGAAACAGTCAAAGATTGGAATAATTTGTTCTTGAACTTTATTGCTGGAACTACTTTGGAATTCCAAGTAAAATCCAATGTGTGTTTTTTTCATACATTTTAACATTCAAGGGTTGCACGAAACTGTTATTGATTCTGGTGATTAGCTATTCTTTGTGGTCTGTAATTTAGGGAATCTCAGCTCTTATATAATGTGTACCTTAATTTATTTATAAAATATGAACTCACTACATTAGATAACATAATTAGCCCCCATCATTGCAGCTAATCACACTAAGAGCTAATCATAATCCAGACCTGGCCTGGACCACTACCCTTCCTTCTCTACCTACTCAAACTCTGAACCAGCAGATCTTTCTGACAATGATGCTTAATCTCCATGATCGTCTCCAGTTCACTTGGAAGACATATTCCTACTCCTACAGTAGATACTGGCAAGTCCTAGACAGGGCTTACCTATCTGAATTCAACTATCTTACTTGAGATTTAGGGATTTCTGGTGAATGGGTTCCTTATGAGGCAGACTCTGAAAACATTTAAGGTGGAGGCAGATATAAACCCTTTGGAAGATTTTCATTATTACAGGAAACAGATCCCATGAAGGGTCAACCGTAATTTAGGAATCTCAGGCAAGACAGCACCCACTACCCTAGGAAGGATGACGAGGAGCCCATGACCTAAGAAAAGGTGCCCCCACAGGACAGAAAGCCGCCTTGAGGTTCTGGTCTAGAAACCAAGGAGAAAAGGAAGTTTGCTCAATCCCTGCAGGAGGACTTGAACCTCTCTGACAGCCTAAAATGGTCCCCACTGATATCTGCTAGCAGAAAAGATAAATAAGAGCCTCAACTGCACCTCATCGTGAAGATCCAGGCTTACACGTGGGCTCCACATAAGGCTTCTGAGTGTGGGGGGGAAGCTAGGAGGCCCAGCTGCCAGAACTGGGTGCTGGTGCTTTGCAACAGTGACTTGAGCTACAAGCATACACATGAGAACAAAGAAGCTGTGACTCTGAAGTGAACGTGTGCATCACCATGAAGACTGGGGAACCTGGACCCGCAGGGGAAGCCTGGGAGTAAAAGTCAATTATAAGCCGACTGCAGGACGAGTTTCTTTTTTTTTCTTTTCTTATAAAATGATTTTATTAAAGGTCTTTATAGAGCCACATCCAGACTCCAGATCAGCTGCCAAGGAGACCCTGTCAAGACTAGTTGTAGTAGCAATGCTGCAGCAGTAGAATCAATACAAGCAACAGAATGATGAGAATGAATTATTTTTTTTCCCTCCAAATGACGTGTGGAAGAGGACTGTCTCGTTGATCTTAGGGAATCCGCAGGGTTCTTGGAAAATTCAAGCAGGAGTAGCATATAGAGAGGCAAGTCCTCAAGGGAAAACACAGGATTTGCTACTGAACTGAATATTTCAAGACCCCAATAACCATTTAGAAATATCACAACTGTGACACTATTTGTACCCCATACAGAGAGGTTACACTGGGAATGAAATGGCTAATGTTAGGCTCTCTAAGGATCAAGGTCTACATGTCCTGAGATAAAGAATCCCGAACCCATGGCCACATGTAACTAATCGGCCTTTGCTTGGCTTTCAGCTGATGAGGGGGAACATCTCACCACCACTCCCAAACTGCCTGCACCAAACTGGAGCTCTCACTGGTCAGGTATTAGTAACAGTTAAAATTATTTTTGGCTGCAGTTTAGTGATAACTGGCATTTTAATGGGAACACTTACATATTAAAGCCACTAATAATAGCATAGTCTTCTGCAGTCCATCCAAAAACATCTTGAGAAAAGATGTCAACACCTTGCTGAAGAAGAAGACCAACTACATTTACTGATCCATAATTGACAGCAAGCATGAGGGCTGTTCTAAAACAAGAGAGAGATGACTTCAGCCTCAGGAAGTTGAGTTAACTTACTTAAACAACTAATTTGATACGCTTTACCAAGTTAACATCTTGCCTTTCCATGAAGAACTGACAATTTACAGGCTTGTGTTCATCTTTGTAAATTACCTCCAAGGTTAAAATGAAGGGATGGAAAAGAGGCCTCCTGTCCCACTGGGATGGCACGCAACAGCAGTTACTATTTCAAAAGTCCCTGATGGGCCAGTGACTAAGACTCCATGTTCCCAATGCAGGGGGCCCAGGTTCCATCTCTGGTCAGGGAACTTGATCCCACATGCTGCGACTAAGAGTCCCCACAATTAGGACCCCACACAGCCAAATAAATAAATAAATGTTTTTTGTTTTTTTTTAATAATAAAGTCCTTGATGGACAAAAAACAATGCTGAGGTCACTTATCTGAGCCAGGTGACTATTTAAGGGATGAATTCCCCATTTCCTCCTTAGTCTGATATATTAGGCTTCAAAGTCAGCTGGAGGTTGGGTTAAGGAAAGGCTACTTGCAGGTTTAAAATAAAAATATTAACAATAATGGGAATAAAAATAGTCATGGTGGCAGTTAATGATGTTGACAAGCATGTGCTAGGCACTAAATGAAAAAACTATATATAAAATCTTTCTTACACATAGCCAACTTTGAAAGATGCATTACTATTCACCTTTTGTATCAGGAAACTTCTTTGCTGATGATAAGTAATGTGCCCAATGATAAGTAATGTTAGGGTCATACCCCTAACAGGAGGAAAGCTAGGAATTGAACCCAGTCTGAATCTAAAGCCCATCATTTTCATCTGTACCATCTACCTCTGACTTGTCTTTGTTAAAGGAACTGTTTATCCAATTAAAGCTGTCTTTCTTCCTTCTAGTTGCATTAAAAATGAAAACATCAAAATGTACTAGAAATGAAAAAGGATAAAAACTGATGAGCCCACAGGATCTGATGATAGTGATTGATAATGACTTTCGTTACTGCTGTTGTTTAGTTGTTAAGTTGTATCTGACTCTTTTGCAAACTAATAACATCAGCATTCTTCAAAGAAAGTAATTTAATGCAAAGAGTCATCCAAAAGACAAAATCAAAAAGTATGCATCTTTTTAAAAATATATATATACACACAAAGTAGAGGTTAAAGAATTATTTAAAAGAATTAAGAAAGTCAATACTGTCATAAGGCAAACTAAAAAGCAGAATCAATTATTTTATAAAGCTAATAAAACTAATATGAAATCCCTCAGCTACTATAAGATGGACCAAAAAACAAAAAAGACAGGTTGCATAGGACATCAGTCAATATTATAAAGGAATATGAATCCTGCTATATATTCCTGCTATATATTGTTGTTCATAATTCCCAGTCAGAAAAAGTGATTTTCTACCTAAGTGATGATGTGTTGATCACAAACAAATCTTCTTATTCATTTAATCTTGGTATTACCACCCTAGAACAGCACTAAGGTTTTTAAAAAATAAAGGACATCTGTACCTTTTCAAATTATCAACCGCATGTATATTTGCTCCTCTCTTTACTAAAAACTCCACCATTTGTTCTCTCTTTTCAATTATAGCAAGTAACAGCGGTGTGAGGTTATCCTGTAAAACAGGGAAAACCATTTCTAATGTACACAGTTAACCTATTTTTAAACTGAAATTAAAATCATGCAATAGATTCTCTGAACTGAAACATATAACTCAGAAGGTAAATAAAAGGGAGCCCCCTCCTCATCCCCCTGTGTACCTTCTTTCTCTTTAATATACTCCTCCTCTGGGCCTTCCCTAGTGGTCCAGTGGCTAAGACTTGAGCTCCCAATGCAGGGGGTCTGGGTTTCATTTAGCTACTAAATCAACTGCATATTTTAGGAACAATGCTGAGGCAGAAATATATATTATCTGTAGCATGCATAACCTGTCCAAGGATGACCATGAGTAAACTCATAAGGTTTACAGACAGTCCAGTGGGAATATTATTCTCTATATGAACATGCAGACAGAAAACTTTTTTTTTTTCTTTCAAAAAACCAAATGTGGGAACCATGTTTTACTGCTTTCTCAGAAATGTCTCCTGGAATTTAATCTTACTCATTCTCTCCTCCTTGCTTGCTCTTCCCCGACTCACCCCCAAAGACAGTCAGCATTAGCCAGATGCTATCTGCATGCAAAATGACCCCTCCCCCCCACACCTTATCTTCAAAGACTTTTCTTGATGACTCTCACGTGATTACCTCCAGACCTCCAGGAGGAAGCTTCCACAATCCCAAAATTCTGGTCTTTGTCTTGCTTTACTGCTTTTAGTTAAAGATTACAAGATAAGTTACCAATAAAAACACGCTCAGCATTTTCTTGGGCAGTTGCTCTTCTGCAAGCTCTCCCTGTGCTCTCTCTCATAATCTTGTGTGTTTCTGAGAATTATTCAGTGCGAAACCACCACAATTAACTTAAAAATTCTAATTCCCAAGATTCAATCCCATTCTTAAGAGATCCTTTCAAAATATGAAATCAATGACTACTTACATTGTCTTTAAAACCTTGAAATATTTATCAAAATAAACTATAAAACAAAAATTGGAAACTCAAATGCTTATGGAGGAAAAGCTGGTGAACTGAGTAAGTGAAAAAGCCAGGTGAGGCCAGTAAACCCAAGAACACATGCTCCATATCAAAGGGGTGGCCCTGTATGCTGACCAAAGAGTAGGATGGGCGAGGGGGACCAGATTTGGTTTTGGAGAAGCCTGAACTGAACACCTAAATTTTAAATGTTGACTCAGTGTGTCAACTAAACGAAACATACCCAAGGGCCACGTCTGGTCTACAGCCCACTTGTGGTTTTACGTTGACTGTTTCCAAACAGGTGGCTATAAAGCAAATACTTGTATGTGAAACCTTTCCTTTCTTTAGTATCATATGTTTCACAAAAAACATGGGTCCCAATATGTAATAAATATGGCTATTAAGACTCATAACTCAATTAAAAATAAATTCTTTTAGAAAGACTCATAACTCACACATCAAGAATGTTTCCACTGCCTGCTGAAACTACATTCTGTCTCCAGAATTCCTCTAGATTGTTAATCAAATGGATAATGAGGTCCTAAGACTGCTGAAACTAAATTATTAAAACAATCCCCATCTGTACTGTTACTAACTTCATGGATTTTAAAGCTCTCATCTGCTTATGCCAGGCATCAGCAAATCTAAGAGACACTGCAAGAGTCTGTCCTGCAGCTGACACCAAAAAAGGCTCATGAGTTATTATTACTGCAGTCAGGAAAACCCTGTTGCTAACAAACATCTGTTGACCTAATGACCTAATGATCATAAGAGAAGGTGCAAAATCCTTAAAGGCTCAAACTCTACAGATGAAGTGACTTTGCCTTGAGCAAATCTCTAAAGACTTCTGGAGTGCCACCGAATGATTAGTGGTTGGAAGAAAAAGGAGTTATTGTTCAAGCCAATAGATATTTCCAATAACATTTTTTTAACTTCTCAATCACAGGGGCAGAGAAAAAGTCAAGGCTAATACTGCTGGAAAGGATGGAGCTGATGGAAGTACCGAGCATTTATCAAACTCCAACTCTTCTAGAGATTACTTTTCTTTCAGATAGATGCATTTAGAAATTACACTAATTCACTCCATAGTTCTTCATCAAGGACTGGATCAGAATCTCAAGGAAATAATTCTAAATACACATGTCCAAGCCTTCCTTGATCTATTCAGCCAAAATCTTCAGAGAACAGCCTAGGCTTATAAATTTTTTTAAATACGTTTTCCCAAGCGATTGCAGTTCACCAGCACAATCTAGCAAGAATAAGTGCAGTAACCACACCAGTCTCATCTCTCTTACCCACAAGGCCAATTCCTTCTATTACTTGAGGATTTGAAAAAAAAGAAAAGTGTAAGAGGTAAGAGCCATCAAAACTGGAAATTCTTTCATTTTCCTCAGTAAACAGGGTTAGAACAGGGACTGGTAAACTCAAAAGGCAACCTGATCTCATTATTTATAGACCCCTTACTTTCCATCAAGACATTCTAGATTGGAGAGCAGGCTCTAGACTCTTATCTGAATGGCTGTTTCTGCCAGAATAGGATAAGATGTCAGTTAATTATTTGTTCTTCTCTCTTATTTCCCACTTAATTGCCACCTGTTCACTGCCAATCTGATTTCCTCAGTCTTCCTAAAACTGGTATCTAGGCAAATTTACAACTCACTCACTCTCTTTCTTAAAATAACAGCTATTATCCCTGAAAACTGAAAAGCACCTTACAGAAATATGTAAACTGAAGGGAATAAAAAGCAAAAACCAAAACCTCGGGATTCCGTGGTGGTGCAGTGGCTGGGTCTCAGTGCTCCCAGGAAAGGGGGCCTGGGTTCGTGCCCTGGTCAGGAAACTAGATCCTGCATGCTGAACTAAGCCCAGCACAGCCAAGTAAATAAATATTAAAATAAATAAATCCTCTTCTTGGTATTTCCCAATGGCCAAAACTCCAGCTTCACTTGCATTTTTCACTTGCTTGCTCCTTTTCCTTTCCTTTTACCCTCTTAAGACTTGGGCTATGAGAGAGAAATCATGTTTATATAAATCATTTTTCATAAAATGGGAATTTGTTAACAGCAGCAAGATTTCTATTATGTTGTAAAACGCTTTTGTTATGTTTTAATTTTAAGACAAAATCTACTTTAGAGGAAAATTTTGTTTCACTGTTACTTTAGACTAGGGAAAAAAAAAACAACTCGAGTGGGGAATATATTTGGAAAAAGTTCTGCCTTGTTAACAAGTGCAGTGTTACCACAAATATCTGCCATAAACCCATGAATGAACACTTTGCTCTCTAATACCTCTTTAGAAATATGTATAAAGTGAAATCTTAGACAATTTGGTTCTTTCAAAATCCTTTCACTCAGGGAAGGCTGCAGCTTCCAAACACGGGAAACTGAGCCCACCTGTGAGGGTGGAGGGAGTCCTGGCAGGGCTGCAGCTGCAGGGTGTCCCGTGTCCTGGAGAAAGCGCGGGAGGGGCGGCTGCGCCATCACCAGCCCCACACGCACAGCTGCAGCCCCACCGAGCAGCTCCCCGGGGCTGAGCGCGGGAGACCCCGAGGTGTACGTCGCGAACCAAGCGGTCACCAGCACAAGTGAACGCCCTTGCCGGGAGTCAAACATGACCTGACCCTCTTGGCCGGATCTCAGAACCGGGGTCCTGGAGGGCTCAGGGCTCCAGGCTTGCTGCCTCCCAGGCCCACTTGCACTCACCCGGCTCCCCCTCATGGGCACTGGGTCTCCTTCCTCCTCCCGCCCACCCAAAGGGGCACCCACCCATTCCCTGAGCCCCTGGAAGCAGCCACTCCTCACATCACTTCACTCCTCCCAGGCCTTCATCATTTGTGGGCTCTGAGCCTACCACCCACTCCCGGGCACGTTCCGATGGGAAATCTTCCTTCTGGGGTAGACGGCTGGCTGGGAGACAGAGCTTTGCCCTCTCTGTGGGCTCCAACATTTTCCCCCATCCCCTGCAGTGGCTTTGGAGTTGTTTCCATGGTAACAGGGCTTGATGGACACTATTCAGTTTACCTATTTACATAGTTAGAAATAAAACACTTCTAGTTTTAAAAAATGCTTTGCAAATATTTTGTAAATAAAGTTAGTTGAGATATACCTTGTTCCTGGCTTCTATATTGGCATCGCAGGAAAGCAGCTTTGCTGCAAGTGATACATTTTGGCAAAAGACAGCATAGTGAAGAGCGGTGTTCCTACTGACATCCATGACATTTGGGTCGGCACCATGCTCCAGCAGAAGAGTCGCACACTCCTCTTCTTGGCATTCTACTGCCTGTCAGTGTTGTGCCAAGAAACAGAGTGTAAATTCTAGGAATTCAAAGTAGACGGCCCACGAGCTTCACCAGTTTGCTATATCTAAGTGAGATGAATTCACTTTACTCCCAGTAGTTAAATCACATCCACCTTGTGTGGACACAGTTCGCTGCCCCATACCTTCATCAGCGCGGTCCTGTTTTCACTGTCACAGAGGTTAAGCTGGCATTTTCTCTCCAGGAGGAGAGTGACCACCGCTGAACGGCCATTGGCACAGGCCAAGTGGAGGGCAGTCCTATGAAAGCAAGAGGAGTTTTCAGGAAACTGTAGTGTTACTGTTTCCAAACAAACAATTGTTACTGTGATTGAGACATTCCGTAGTATGCTACTCCTATCGCTCTAAAACAAATATTTCGTTTCCTTCTAGAGAAAGAACATTATATATTAGCATTAGCTCTTCTTAACACGGTAATGAAAGAACAGTTTACTTGAATAGAATGACCATGACCTTGAGATTCAGCTCAACTTGGGTTTGGATTTGACTTTCACTCTCTCACTTAGCTGTCGCTCAGCCTCTCTGTGCCTCAATTTCCTCATCAACAAAATGGAGAGAGAGAAGTAGTTCTCCTACAGGACAGCACTGCGATGCTTCAGTGAGATCCAAGCAAAGGGTGCAGAACCGTTCCTGGCACAGGTAACAGCTCAGTAACTGGTGGGTGATATAATCATACTTATTACTATTACTCCTATTTTATAAGGACATCTCAGTGAAGTCAAAGGGTATCACACCTCCTTTGCAGAGACATTTTGAGGATTAGAGACAACACTGTACTTCAATGATTCTAACACGTTCATTTTCTGACATTTTAACGTCTCTGACACTGGAATGAAATTTATAATTCACAATGTCTGTACAACTATAATTGGTAGCATTTTTGTTTGTACACTTCTCATTTTTCCTGTTGATCTAATTACAATAAGGTCTTTTTGTCTAAGGTTGCTTCTTTTTAATTAAAGTACAGATGATGCATATTATATATTATTATATATTACAGGTACACAACATAGTGATTCACAATTTTTATAGGTCATACTCCATTTAAAGTTGTTATATGATATTTGGTATATTCCCCATGTTGTACAATACATCCCGGTAGCTGGCAGGATTTTAGTTCCCCCACCAGGTATCGAACCCTGGGCCCACAGCAGTGAGTCTTAACCACTGGACGACCAAGGAACTCCCTAGATTCCCTTGATTTCTGAAAAGGCTGAAAGTTGTCAGAAAATATCAATCCTCAAAAAAAATTCTAAAAAAAATTGAAAGTGAGAAATGATTTTTATCTGTGCCACATTCCTATTAGTGCCAAAAAGACAAGCCCTGTCTGCTAATCCAACTTGCCTACAGACAGCTTGATCTACAGAGAGTTTTAAATTTTTTGTGTTGTTAAAATGTTAAATCAACATCCAGATTTCTTTTTTGTGTGTGTGCCGAAATCCAGGAAACTCAGAATTCTTACTTTTGAAATGATTCTTAGAAAGGTCTTTGGAGCGGGGAGGGAGGCTCACAAGGAAGGGGATATATGTATACTTACAACTGATTTATGATGTTATACAGCAGAAAACAACACAACATTGTAAAGCAATTATTGTCCAATTTAAAAAAAATTAAGGTTAAGAAACAGTAGAAATAGAAAAAACAGAAGGTCTCTGTCAGCAGATAAAAAATGTATAAATAGGAATCTGAGTTTTATTCTGGAACTTTTTACTCACTGTGCGTGTTTGAAATGTTTGACCCATACTCCATCTGATAAACTTTTTGGTGAGATAAAAATTGAGTTACTTTTCTCTTTTACCAGGTTATTTCTCTACCATCTACACACAGTTTATCATTTCTAACTGAAAAGGTCATCATTTTCAAGTTCTAAAATTTTACATACATTTGGGTGTTTGGGCATTCTGTTCCATTCATTTATCTATCTTTTCAGTTGTTAGTAAATGAACATTTTGTGGGCACTTATAGCACATTTTGATATCTAGAAGGGCAAATCTTCCTCTACTATACAAAACTTTTAATTTCATCACAACAATTAAAGATAGCATATGTAACCAAAAATCTTTAAAACCATGAAATGTTGCTTTGGTTTACATATAGAAAGACCATACATCCTAAGAACATGTCTTCCTTCAAGGACACAGCCAGCTTCCTACTTCAAAGCTGTCTTCTAAGGTCCTTCAGGAAAGAACACATATACCTAAGTGTATACTGATATAAAATGGATATTGAATTGTATCTGAAGAATTGTTAATCCAGAAGTTGATTTGGCATGGGAATTATATTGCTCAGTATGCAGTTTTCTGTAATATATAACCTTACGGTATAAAAAATGTATACATTAAAAATAAGATTGGCAACATCAGAAATCTGTCCACTGCCATGATCCACAATAGGCGATCCATGAAGAAGTGCTTTCATAAATCACATGAGAAAAAATGAGCCAGAAGGTTCAGAAGATTTCTTGAAGGCTATATAACTTGAGAGGTTTTACTCATGAGTACATCATGCTAACCCATGCAAATAAAAAGTAGGAGGAAAAAAGGAAAAACAGATGCTATTCATGTTTCATTTCTGTGATTACCAACATTCACTTAAAATGACTTCAAAACTATCAGTAAAGCACTATAAGGGGAATTATTAGTGGGTCCAAAACCAGCTAAGGCTTTTTGCTGCCTATAAAGTCTGCAGGGTGCTGGATCCTAGGAAGGTATCCAGGAGCCTTGGAGGGGAAACTCACAGGAGGGGATCTCTGCCAGGCCCTTCCACCCCGCTTACCTGTTCATCTTGTCCCTGTCGTTCAGGCCATTTTTTCCAAACAACAGAATATGCTCCACTTTGGCTACATTGCCCACAATGGCAGCTTTGTGGATCTTTCTGAGGTCTTTGTCTCGGATGCGGTACCCAGGCTGGAATTTGATTCCATGACCGCTGTCTCTTACAGGGTTGATGGAGGAGCCAAAGGGCGACACACCCTTCTTACTCCCGAAGCCAAAAATCTTCTTCATCACAGAGCCTACGCACTCCAAACACACCTCACTTCTCCCTCGGCTCTTCACAATCCCCTAAACCCAATACGAGCACTACAGGTAAGCCAGAGCCGTCCCACCACAACCTCCCAGTTAGGAAGCTCAACGGTTTGGAATCTTTCATCCCAGAATGATCGTTGCTAAGCAACACCTCTAAACACAGTGCCCATGCACACAGAGGCCTGGCGTGCCAGACGGCCCAGTGCTCATATGCAAGATCTGTAAGTTCATTTCCTGAAAGAAACAAACAATATCAATAAACCCTTACCTAAACTAATAAGGAAAGAGAGGAAACTGAAATAAATACAGAAATGAAAGTGACATTATAACTGTGTAACTGTCAAAATAACTATAGTATTCAAAGCAATCTACAGATTCATTGCAATTTCTATCAAATTACCAATGGCATTTTTCACACAACTAGAACAAAAACTTTTACAGTGTGTATGGAAACAAAAGACCCCAAATAGACAAAGCAATCTTGAGAAAGAAAAGCAAGAGCCGACAGAATCAGGTACCCTGACTGCAGACTACTCTGCAAGCTTCAGTAATCAAAACACAGTACTAGCACAAAAACAGAAATATACTGAATGATCAATGGAACAAGACAGAAAGTCCAGAGAGAAATCTACATACCTGTGGTCAATTAATCTAGGATAAAGGAGGCAAGACTATACAACGGAGAAAAGACGGCCCCTTCAATAAGTGGTGCTGAGAAAACTCAACAGCTACATGTATAAGAAGGAAATTAGAACACTCCCTAACATCATACACAAAAATAAACTCAAAATGGACTAAACACCTAAATATAAGACAGGTCCTATAAAACTCAGAGGAGAATATAGGCAGAACACACTCTGACATAAATTACAGCAGGATCTTTCTTCATCCACCTCTTAGAGTAATGAAAATAAAAACAGAAATAAGCAAATAGGATATAATTAAACTTAAAAGCTTTTGCACGGTGCAGGAAATCGTAAACAAGAGAGACGACAACCCACAGAATGGGAGACAATATTTGCAAATGATGCAATTGACAAGGGATTAACCTCCAACATATTCAAACAGCTCAAAGAGCTCTCAATATGAGAAAACAAACAATCTGATCAAAAAATGAGTATAAGATCTAAATACACATTTCTGTAAGGAACACCTACAGACGACCAAAAAGCACATGAGGGACGCTCAGAAAGGATGCCCTGCATTACTAATTATTATAGAAATGCAGAAATACTATAATAAGGTATCATTTCACACCAATCAGAATAGCCACCATCAAAAATTATACAAATAATAAATGCTGGAGAGAGTGTGGAGAAAAGGGAATCCTTCTACACTGCTTATAAAATGCAACTAGGTACACCCACTGTAGAAAACTCTATAAAGGTTGCTATAAAAACTAAATATAGAGTTGCCATATGATTCAACAATCTCAGTCCTGGGCATATATCTGGAGAAAACCATAATTCAAAAAGGTACATACACCCCAATGTTCACTGCAGAACTATTTACAATAGCCAAGACATTGAAGCAACCTAAGTGTCCATCACCAGAAGAATGGATAAAGAAGATGCAGTGTATACACACACACACACAATGAAAACAGAATATTACCCAGCCATAAAAAGAAATAATAATGCCATCTGCAGCAACACAGATGGATCTCCAAATTACAATCCTAAGTGAAGTAACTCAGACAGAGAAAAACAAGTTTATCACATCTCTTACATGTGGAATTTAATAAAAATAAGCTTATTTACACAACAGAAACCAACTCAAAAGATCTTAAAGTCAAATTATGGTTATGAAAGGGGAAACGTGAGGGGAAGGACAAATTAGGAGATGGGGATTAACATATATACACTATTTTCTAGTAGTCATGTATGGATATGAGAGTTGTACAATAAAGAAGGCTGACTGCCAAAGAATTCATGCTTCTAAACTGTGGTGTTGGTAGTAGACTCTCGAGAGTCCCTGGACTGCAAGGAGATTAAACCAGTCCATCCTAAAGGAAATCAATCATGAATATTCATTGGAAGGACTGATGTTGAGGCTGAAGCTCCAATATGTCAGCCACTTGATGTGAAGAGCTGACTCATCAGAAAAGACCCTTATGCTGGGAAAGATGGAAGGCAGGAGGAGAAAGGGGACAACAGAGGACGAGAGGGTTGAAGAGCATCACCAACTCAATGGACATGAATTTGAGCTCACCCCAAAAGATAGTGGCGGAGAAGGCAATGGCACGCTACTCCAGTACTCTTGCTTGGAAAATCCCATGGATGGAGGAGCCTGGTAGGCTACAGTCCATGGGGTCGCTAAGAGTCAGACATGACTGAGCAACTCCACTTTCACCTTTCACTTTCATGCATTGGAGAAGGAAATGGCAACCCACTCCAGTGTTCTTGCCTGGAGAATCCCAGGGACGGGGCAGCCTGGTGGGCCGCCGTCTATGGGGTTACACAGAGTTGGACATGACTGAAGTGACTTAGCAGCTTAGCACAAGATAGTGAAGCACAGAGGAGGCTGGCGGGCTGCAGCCCATTGGACGCAGAGTCGGACACGACTGAGTGACTAACGCTTTCACTCTGAATATGGAAAACTTAACAGTGCTGGTTTTTAAATCGCTTAAGTTAGCTGCAGAGAAAATACTTAGTATCAAAAGTACTTAGATACTACTGCTTAAAAGTAATATTAACACTACTTAAAAGTAGTATTTTTAAAATACCATATAAATTTTCATCATACACACGAAAATATTCCCCTTTAATAAAGATTTTCTCATCGTGTTTAATGAGAAACAACTAAAATGTCATGGAAACAGTCCAGAAGGGAAATTTTTACTATTTATCTTTCAGATCATATATTTTTTCTTCAAAATCTGTACATATTCTTGTGATGTTTTCAAAAGCAGGTCCTGAGACAAATTTGACCCATCTGTAGCTCCTAGAGGAGACAATCCATAGGACTCAGATTCAAATTCAGCAGCAGCTGGAAAGAAAAAGGATTACATTCTTTATCTAAAAAAAAAAAAAAAAAAATCTGAGACGTTTCTAAGTGCTCTGAAAAATGAAACATATCTATAGATGACAGAAAACAAAATACAAGATTACAATTATATAATCAGCCCACGGTCCCACATGTGGCTGAGTATCAGAGCTTCTGGCTTTCTCATTCTTCATTCATTTACTCAATAACTATCTGCTAAGGTGCTGTGACAAACACTGGAATTACAAGATGAAGGTGACCCAGTCACCCTGAGAAATGATAATGCCATGAACTGTAAAAATAGATGAACAGACAACTTCCATATGGAGTCATAAATACTGACAGGTATACAAGATGGTACAAGGAACACTCAGGAGGGACAGCCGGCTTTGTGTCAATACTGCCAGCTTTTTGGTGGAGGTGCTGTGGAAGTAGCTACCTGAAGGACAGGAAAAAGTACAAGAGACAGAGGGGAGAAGCATGTACAAAGACCAGAGGTGAGGAAACGAATCTGTGGGATCCTACACAGTCTGGCTGGTTAGATGCACAGCCAAGGGGCAGAGTAAGGTGGTAAAAAGATAAGGCCAACTACTTTGGAAGGACCCAAATTGATGCAGGTATTTGGAGCTTTTCCTGAGGGCAAGAGATAAACTAGTGACAAAGTTAATGACACAGAAATTATAAAGTCACCTATCAAGTGACAGCTACGCAAACATGACTGCTTGAGTCTGGCTGTTCTAGCCTTAACCACTACCAGACACCTGAGACGTTGATGAGCTCCATGCTTTCTGAGAATGGTGTCAGGGTGCAGATGGACAGTTCCACAGCATGGCAGTAGTAGAGAAAGGATACAGCCAGAAATAAATAGAAATACATAGACCTTTTGAGATTTTTTTTAAACTATGGAACATGATGAATAAATGAGGAAGAAGAATATTTTTCTCTATGACTGCTCATGCTTTCACATTTTTCATTAGCTATGTATAAGAAAAAAACATTTAACATAGCGACTGTTATCCAAACAATGGAAAGAGATGCCATTTATTGTTTACAGTGTATTTCAGAGATCAATGTCTAAATTTAATTTGTACATTTTGGCAACATACCTTCTCTTAGTTCTCTAGTTATACTCCTGTCCAACTCCTGCCGCATCTGAAATAAGTAAGATATTATTTATCTTTAAGTTAAGCAAGAGATATTATCATAGGAATGTTATACAGCTTATTAAATGTGACATTTAAACAATACTTTTAGAGACTAGACCTAACTTGAAGATTACTTAAGTAGAAAAATAATCACATAAATAAAAGAAAATGAATTCCTACTTATTCCGCTTAGAAATAACAGAGAACATATATATGGAATGTTATTTAATCTGATAAAAAGTACAATAAATATCAGTCTATCGAGTACACATAATTTCAAAGAATTAGAGAATGACCCATGATCCTAGGAATGACCCACAAGATTACTATCTTCTCCCCCTAACAGCTCCTGCCCTAAATACATACTTCTGAGACCTTTATTTTGATTTCTAGGTGAGGATCCTGTTCAAATGGAGGAAGTAGTTTGAGTTGAATGTTATTAAGGAGAACACATTTGCCATTTTCTTTAAACTTTTCCATTTAACAAAAACACAGAAAGGTGAGAAAATTATACACAAGAAAACAATGTGCCAGCAAGATTTAATTCTAAAGGTGTTTAGTGAGAAGGATTATCTCATGACTGTTAGTTTCCGAACTACATCCCATAGAAGGGGCAGGTCCCACGGGCGTCACTGCAGGGCTGAGGAACTGAGAAGGCACAGCTGCAGGGGCTCCGGCCACTCCTCTGGCTAAAAGGCTTTATACTTGTCTCCGTTTTATATAATATGGTTCCACACAAAAGTCTGTTTGTTTTTTTTAAAAGAAAGGTTGTTTTCTTTGGAAAAAAAAAAGATAACTTTTTTTAAAGTACGAGAGTCATGATTTAGGCAAAGTTCGTAATTCTACAAAAGTAAGAAAGCCAATGACTTTCTAACTGAGTCCAGAGTCCTATGCCAGCTAATTCCTCAGATTAAGGAAAAAAACACAGATTTTTAACTATGACGCAGAGAAAATGAATATCTAAAACCTTACATAGTTCAATAATGCTTGCGGCATGACATGACATAGTAGCTTTCTAACTAAATCATGTTTTAAAGGCAAGAACAAGAATAAATTATTGTCAAACTCGAATATGTAGCAGTCAGTTGATAGTTAATTTATAAAGCATAAATTTTTAAAAACACACGGCAGGGAACTTGAAGGAGAAAAGTTTCAAGGTGAGGACTTATATTCCTACCCTCCTTATGAGAGATAAGGAGATTTACTTAATGGGTGAGTTTGGGAGAAGGAACTTCTCCCAAAGTGCTTGCTTGGTTCCAAATCTCTACTTTGAAAAGATGTATGTGCCCATAGCACCGTGAACTTGGGTGTGTAGTAAGCAGTCTGCATCTGGGACGGGGGTCAAGCATTTGCTTCCTCCTCTTAGGCCTGCGTGGGGAAGTGTCTGACTTGGGATGAAGTGTTCAGAGGCCCGCTGTGACCGCACAGCTCAAGCATGTCCTCCAGGTTCACAGCTCTCAAGTACCAAGACCCAACGTAGATGCAGTGCTGTCAAAGAAAACTTAATTGCTCTCCGACGATGGCAAGAAGCCAAATGAGAAAACAGGTTGAGACTGCATTTAACAAGGGCTACTTTTCTACGCATCACAAACATCAGGAAAACACCATCAAAAACATAAACCTGTGTGCACTGATTGAAATGGATATTTTAATCACAATGATTAACAGTGAAAACTGGTTGCAATTTAAAGACTCCCCATCATTGCTATCTTAGATACCATTCATCCAGGTGATGTCAAGATAAAGTGAGCTTCATTTATAATTTTTAAATGTTTGAATTAACTACAAATCTAGAAATATTCTACAAATGCTCAGCAAGATTTTTTAATTTTAAATAAAAATGCTATAGGTAAAATAACAAAGAAAGTGACAAAAATGTCATTTTTGTAAGGAATGACAAAATTTATGTAAGAAAATGACAAAAAATGTTAACCTAAAACTAGAAATTAATGTTTTGGTTTAGTATTATAAGTTTATTTAATTCATAAAAAGGATTTATCTAGGATTCCTTTAAACCAAAAGCATCCATATGTGGTTAGTGTTTAGATGCCAGTGATTCACTTATGCTTCAGTTCAGTTCAATTCAGTCGCTCAGTCGTGTCCGACTCTTTGCGACCCCATGAATCGCAGCACGCCAGGCCTCCCTGTCCATCACCAACTCCCGGAGTTCACTCAGACTCACATCCATCAAGTTCGTGATGCCATCCAGCCATGCCATCCTCGGTCATCCCCTTCTCCTCCTGCCCCCAATCCCTCCCAGCATCAGAGTCTTTTCCAATGAGTCAACTCTTCGCACGAGGTGGCCAAAGTACTGGAGCTTCAGCTTTAGCATCATTCCTTCCAAAGCACACCCAGGGCTNNNCCTTTCTTTGGGATTGGAATGAAAACTGACCTTTTCCAGTCCTGTGGCCACTGCTGAGTTTTCCAAATTTGCTGGCATATTGAGTGCAGCACTTTCACAGCATCATCTTTCAGGATTTGAAAGAGCTTAACCGAAATTCCATCACCTCCACTAGCTTTGTTCTTAGTGATGCTTTCTAAGGCCCACCTGACTTCACATTCCAGGATGTCTGGCTCTAGGTGAGTGATCATACCATCGTGATTGTCTGGGTCGTGAAGATCTTTTTTGTACAGTTCTGTGTATTCTTGCCACCTCTTCTTGGTATCTTCTGCTTCTGTTAGGTCCATACCATTTCTGTCCTTTATCGAGCCCATCTTTGCATGAAATGTTCCCTTGGTATCTCTAATTTTCTTGAAGAGATATCTAGTCTTTCCCATTCTGTTGTTTTAGAGGTAGAAAAACTTCGTTGGGTATAGCAGAGATTGGAAATGATTATGAACCACTGCCAACTGAAATCAGTTAGAAAGGAAGTGAAACATCTGAAAGAATACTTTTGGATACTAGGCAATAAGATTTCATTTCTAAAGTAGAATTTAAATGCAGCTTTTCAAGAAATTTAATAATTTAGTAAGTATCTCTTAAAATCAAGAACTCTGGGACAAAAAGATCATAAAATTTCTGTCTCCTTTATTAGCACAGCTAGTTATGACTTTTACTTAGTGTGCATTAAGTCAAATAAACAACTCAGAAGTTCACCAAATTAAAAACAAGGGTCATTCATATCAGAAATCTGAAACCCAGTGAAACAAATATAATAGAACTAACCTTGGCCAAGTAAGTCTCCATGCTGTTATTCGAAGGGCGTGGAATTGAGGTAGAAAAACCTACGTTTGCTCTTGGAGTGAGATTTCCATTGAGCACTAAAGGATTATTGAAATTTCCAACACAAGGGGCCTCCAGGACTGGCCTCGTGGTAAGAGTGCTGAGTAAAGATTTGTTCTGCTCTTTCTCCATCTCAAGTTTGGTACTGATCACTGCCAGCCTCTCATGTGTCCTGTGGAAAATGGAAAATACCAACTTAATGATTTCCATTTTTAAAGTTGCCATATAGTAAATGGAATTCCCAATAAACTGTTTGAATACTGAAAACACAGAGCAGACCCTCCTGTAAACAATGACAGTTGTAACCTTGTTCTAAAGAAGTACACATGCGTCTAGGGCTCCTCAAGTAACAAGTCACAGTTGGGAGAGGAGAGAAAGGGCATCAGAGAGAAAGGGAGGTGGCCTCACAGTGACAGCTGCTGCCTCTGGGACACACCTGCCTCCAGGAAACAGTTCAGGATGAAGAAACACCCCATCCCACAAAGCCACTTTCAAGCATTTGCTTTCACCACCCTTGTATACACGTTTCACTCATGACAGCGGAGAAATTAAGCTTTTGGCTCTGAGAAATCATCTAGAGTCACAATCGCAAGGGAGGACGAGAAAGTCAATGGGTGATTGAAAAGAGCTACAACAGCCCCAGGAAGAATTACAAGTATCCCCTGCTTTTCCAAAGTTCACCTTATGTTACTTCACTTCTAGGAAAGGCCTATGTCAGCATCTGTTTTAGATAATAAAAAAAATTTTTTTTTGAAGAGACTTTTTGATGTCATATAAAAAGGTTCAGTGTACATTTTGTAGTGAGAGGCATCCCGCTCCCCAAGCAGGGAGACTGGCCCCACTGGGCTCCTTCCCTGGGAGCCACACCCCACGTCTCAGTGTCAAGTCACCACAGCCCTGAACCCTGTCTGGGAGCACCTGTGCTCCACTTGTGCATATTCCCTTTAGGCTTCGACTAGCAGAAGGTGCCCTCGGGTGCCTGCTCCTTTGCTGTACGCTGCTTTGGCTTATGGAAGGCTTCCCAGGAGTGCTTTCAGTGGGGAAACCTGGACTCGGCCCTGGAGGTGCCGGCTGCCCTTTCCATTCTCCACAACCCCCTCAGTCAGGTCACCATACTATTTCTAGCCACTCTGTGAATGATCCTGCCTTTCACCCCTGTGCTAATTGCCCCCAGTTTCACAAGCATGCCTTTATGCAGTGTGCTGCTGCTAAGTCACGTCAGTCGTTTCCGACTCTGTGTGGTAAAACTTAAAAGGACACAGTATTAATAGTTTGTCTTGGGCGCCCTCTAGCAGTGACCATCTAGTTAGCTTTCACTTCCTACTAATCTCATGAACTGCGCTCTATAAAAATTAGGCTTTAGAGAGAAATTAACGAACTAAATTTACTTTCCATGATTCTGTGTTTTGACTTACTTGTCCAGTTTACCTTCCAATGACTTTCTAACTTCTAATTCTACTAGGTAGAGTTGCTTATATTTTTCCAACTCTGCTTTATGAGAATCTTCTTGCAAAGTTTTAACCTTGGAGAGTTCAGATTCCAAGTCTTTAATTCTGAGTTCCATCTGACTTCTTATGGAAGCATTATTCTTCTCTTGTAACTGCTCTAAGTTCTCCTGAGATGCTGCTTGTATCTAAGGCAAATTTAAAAAGATAACATTTTAAAAATAATCATTAACCTGGAAAATGATATTTGCTCCCTTTAGTTTTGAGTCAGTGATTCAGAAAGCAATTTTAAAGGTAAAAAAAAGAAGAGCAGAAGTTTAAAACAATTATCGTCAATGTGAAGTGAATTAAATGTGAATTATAAAACTAAAGTGGAATTATTGTTATAGTGGTGCTTATATAATCTGATAATTCAAAGAACAAGAGGATCAACTTAAAATTTTAAAAATTGAACAAGACAACTTAAAAATAATTCAAGAGGATGGTACCAGTTCTAAACCACAATATTTTCTTTTCCTCCTGTAGTCTTGTTTTATACCAATTGGTCTTATAAATGAAAGGATTCTCTAGTGAGAATCATGCTGATAGGTCAATTTGGTGATAACTGTGATGGAAACGGAAATATTTAAAGGGAGAAACAAGTGTCCCGTTCCTTCCAGAAAACTACCAAACCAACTGCTCTAAGGAAAGCAGAGGAAACATATAAGCTGTATAGATCCAAACGTAATTTACAATGAGGTGAATTCAAGCACATGACAGATGAACAAATTAACCTGCAGAAATAGGTTGACTTCCTTTAATTTCTCTACGAGATCCTGTCTCGCCCTTTCTTCAATCTCCCGTTTATACTGCTCTACTTGACTGTGTTCTATCATGTTCAATTCTATATGACTTCTGAGGTTCACTACTTCTTGCTCCAACTTCTTTTTATTCTTCTCTAGTTTTTCACATTTCTTTTGCATTCCTTTCATAGATAATAACTCCTCTCGAAGAACTTGATTTTTTGCATCCAGGTGCAGACATTTTGAAGATGCAGTTTCCAGCTCTGCTGTAAGATCATCAATCTGCAAGGATAAAACAGTACTGTTTGGTAACGAGGCCAGTGGACTGAGCACAGCCTAACTCAAACCCAGGATCAAACAGATACGATGGTGTCTGTACTGTAGAAGGTAGGACCAGGGATTACTCAGAGAATCAAGAAAGAAGTTCAAACCACCAAGAGTCACAAAATGTATTATTCACTGTCATCATCTTTGTCACACAACATTTCCACTTGATTTTACACTCTTTTCTATTTTTTCTCCATAAAATGACTATAAGTCACCTCTTAGTAGAATGTCTCTTACTCCTTCCCCCCATCTTAATGCCCCATGCTTTAAAGAAGTTTGAGGGATACTGTACTGAGTTAATAAACGCTTCCCAAAAGAAGATTGTGAAAATAAGACTCTAATTAATAAATCTTGCAAATATGGATTCTAATCCCATAAGTCTCTTTCGGAACTATGAATAGTTTTTGCTAATTTGAACTGCATTCCAAAGAAAAATAATTCAAAAGGTTAAAGAAATCCCATCTCCTAATAGCTTAGTGAGATGATCCATACATTTTTCTGAACAACAACAAATGCCTCATTTTTGTAACCATTTATTACTTTTCACAAAACAGCACATAACAAACAAAACAACAAACAAAATTTGCAAGAATTTCAGTGACACCAAGTTGCAAAGAACTTTCCTTTAGACAGAATGATTACTTGGTGAGTCGAGGTGAATGGAGGTGGTGGTATTGAAACTGTCTACAAATTCTTTGACACTTTTCTCTGAAATTCCCTCCCCTTAAATATGTGCTGGTCTCAGTAACTGATCTCTACTGGACAGAGTCTGGGGAAACTGACTTTTGTTCTGTGGGAAAGCTCACCCTTAGCATCAGTCACTGTGCTGCGAAGAAGCCCAGACCACATACTGAGCACCTTGTCAGTGTCCCCACTGACCGCCCCCAACTAATGTCCCATCCAAAAGCCAGCTCCAACTGCCAGACATGTGCATGTACTAATCTTCAGATGACTCTGGTCCCCACCTCCACGACATCCCAGGTGATGCCGACTGGAAAAGAAATGTGCTGGCCTCACTCACTGAGCCTTGCCCCAAACCAAATTTGTGAACAAAGTAAATGCTGTTTTGAGCCACTAGACTTTGACCTGGTTTATTATACAATTTGCTGGCAATAAATAATTGGCACAGATACTGCTATTAAAAATGCCATTAAAAGAGAACTAAAAGATGTGAGAATGCCTTTCAACCTGGAGGTAGGTGAGAACTGAATGGATGCACAGAAAGAAATGAAAACCCAAAGGGCTTCATGACTTTGTAAACTGAATCCTGATGGCCCTTAAAGAGGCTGCTGGTGACAGCTTCTAGGCAAGAGAAGAAAACGACACTGAAACACGGGGGAAAGGAGACTCTTGCTATGAACCAGCTGAAAGTAACATCAATGAGTGGGATATGCTATCAAAAAAAGGGGGGGACTATTAAATATAAAGGAACCAGGCTCAATTATATTTGGGTTCAATATCTGTTACCTCCTTTACAGCAATCTCCACATGCCCAGTGGTCACATGATGCTAAAAGAGAGAAACAGCTTCTGGGCTAAGATCAAATCTAGGGTGCTACCAGGAAAACATGGTCTAAAGGTGAAGCCTATAAACTGTAAAATCCTTCACTAAGACCCTGGAAAGACTTAAGGTGGTGCCTCAAATTCCTTTAAAGATCTTAAGGGCATAAGAATTTTAAAGGCATCATCCTACAAAGCTTCACAAGAAGCCCAAGGTGCAGAGCTTCTCTCAAAAAAGATTTGGGAGGGTAGCCTCTCCAATGACGTGAAGCCCAATCCAATTCACAGGACACTAAAAGCTTTAAAGAGAACCTTGGCAGCAAAAAAACAGTGCTTGGCCTAACAGAGACCAAGACATAGAAATGAGAATAGGCCTTTGGGCTTTTCTCAGAAGTTCAGTAAAGAGGAAGCTGGCTTAAGAAACATGACTCAGCTACAGACAGAGGTCATTTCTTATGAAAAGGACAGCACACAGAGCTCAGAGGGTAGAGCAGAGGAGAAGCACTGCTATGGGCAGGACCAAGTCCTCATCCAAGAGCTGGCAGCACCAAACTGGACCTCAGAGCTGCTACGGACTATGGTGCCTCCCGTTTCCCGGTGGGGAATGAATGGTGGGGGTGTGGGTGGCAGATAACTTGCCCCTTTAGTTCTCAAGTCTTAGTACTGAGAGGGTTGTACTCACAGGGTCACACTCTAGAAATCACACCCAGAAACCTCATCCCCACGTGCCATCTGTACCCGATGAAGATGGTAAGACCTTGACTTGAGCCTGGGCCTGACACTGTTAACAACTGAGACTTGTGAGGGAATGGGTAGGGAAAAGGGTATTTTTCACTGGAAGGAATATAAAAAAAACTGTGGCCAGTGAGTAACTGTGCTAGTTTTTAAATGTACCCATTAGTTTTAAAAACTTTATTTTGTAAAAAAGGTAGAATATAGGCCAAGTATAAGTGACTTGCTCCTGTTGAACAGAAGATGATGAAAGTGATGCTGTGTGAACTGCAAAGCGAGGTTAGACAAGGCGGCAGAGCTCCTGCCTGGCTCTCAACCGGGGAACCAGGCTCTATGTTGCGAGTAAGCCCAGGCTGCAAAGAGAGCCTAGGTGTTCAGGGTAGGTGTTTCACTTGTCTGCCTTCACCAAAGGCCAGCCAACCACAGATACCAACTCTCAGACATGGGAATGAACACACCTCCACCCGATTCCAGCCCCCAGCCCTCAAGCTGCCCCACCTGAAGCCGAGGGGACGAGAAGCCAGCCGTCCTGGCCACCTTTTCCTAAGTGTAGATTTTGAACGAAACCAATGTTGTTTATTGAAGCCACTAAACTTAAAGCTGATTAGGAAAAAACAGAAAAATGGATTTTTGAAAAAGAGAAACATAACTTAAATGCCGGTAGAAACTGGTCTCCTATAAACTGCAATATAATAAAGGGTGAGATTTTTAATGACAATGTTGATGAGAAGAAGCATATAACTAGAAGGACGACTTTAGAACTATTCAGGAAGAAGTTTTTTCAGGGTTCCCTTCAATTACAATTTCTTACAAATAAGCAAGTGTGACTCCTTAGAATTTCTGCTCAAGTCTGAAAACAATGAAGACTAGTAAGCAATGAGACATATGATTTGAACTATAAGAAATAACTAGAAATAGTTTAATTACCAAAATCAGACTTTTGACCTCATCTCAATTTACTGAAATTCTAAAAGAGATGGGTAGCTTTGAGTAGTTACTAATCTAGAACTCAACTTTCATTGTCCTCTCCTCAGAGAGAGAAATAAAACACCACGAGATGCCACTTCATACTTGCTAGGATGGCTATACTCACAGAGACAGGTAATGACTAGCGTTGACAGGAAGGTATAGAAATGGGAACGTTTTACATACTTTGGATAAAAATATAAAATGATGCAGCCACACTGGAAAACAGTATGGCAGGTCCTCAAAAGGTTAAACAGAGTTGCTGTGTAATACAGCAATTCTATTCATAACTGTATTCCCAAAAGAAATGAAAAAATATGTTCACACCAAAACTTAGACATAAATGTTCACAGCAACATTACTGACATTAGCCAAAAAGTAGAAACAACCCCAAAGGTCCATCAGATGATGAATGGATAAATAAAATGTGGTACGTCCATACAATAGAATATTATGAGCAATAAAAGCAAGGAAATACTGATACATATTAGATGTACCTTGAAAATATTACACTATCATCCATTTTGAGTTTATTTTTATGTATGGTGTTAGAAAGTGTTCTAGTTTCATTCTTTTACAAGCGGTTGACCAGTTTTCCCAGCACCACTTGTTAAAGAGATTATCTTTAATCCATTGTATATTCTTGCCTCCTTTGTCAAAGATAAGGTGTCTATAGGTGCGTGGATTTATCTCTGGGCTTTCTATTTTGTTCCATTGATCTATATTTCTGTCTTTGTGCCAGTACCATACTGTCTTGATGACTGTGGCTTTGTAGTAGAGCTTGAAGTCAGGCATGTTGATTCCTCCAGTTCTAAACGTAAGACCAGCAACTATAAAACTCCTAGAGGAGAACATAGGCAAAACACTCTCCAACATATATTATAGCAGGATCCTCTATGACCCACCTCCCAGAATATTGGAAATAAAAGCAAAAATAAACAAATGGGACCTAATTAAACTTAAAAGCTTCTGCACAACAAAGGAAACTATAAGTAAGGTGAAAAGACAGCCTTCGGAATGGGAGAAAATAATAGCAAATGAAGCAACTGACAAACA
>SJYQ01004926.1:1109774-1198285 GCA_006410935.1 Redunca redunca
TTAATGAAAGTTTTTTTAGACTGCCTATATTTACATTTTACTTTCTAGAGATACTCTAAAATAATTTTCATCAATGGTTCAAGATATTCCAGGTTTTTTCACATCTTATTAAAATAATCTTTGAAAAATTCCCATGCAACCCCCTTCTCTTAAAAAAAATAATTCAACAAACGAAAAATACATTCGTTCAGAAAAATGGTTCTATATAGACATAGTATTCATTCTTAATGAAGAGAACAAACTACAATATTTAAAATGATTCATTCTCAAAAATCTCACAGAAAGATCTGGATTACAAAAGAAACTTAAAATTCTCAATCAAATCATTACTCAAATTTCTGGATTCAAATAGATGTTTGTGTACCATTGTTGAAATCAGCATTATTAACAATAGTCAGAAGGTGGAATTTCACTGACAGATGAACGAACAAACAAAATGTGGTCTATATAAAATATTGCTTTTGGACTGTCACAATTTTTTAAATTAAAATCTTACTATAAAAATCATTAATTTTATGAATTCAGTCAACTTCTTCTATAGAGGAATCACAGTACTGGTAGCAAGCAGTATCAATAAAAATACAATAAGCTAATCAATGAGACTTTTCACACTGTGCAAAATATTCTTATATATTACTAGTTAAAAATTAAAATCCTTTCTCAGTATGACAGAAATTAAGAGGTTGACTTACTGATCTTGTACTTAACATGTTTTTCTGAAGCTGTTCAATTTTGCCCGCTTGCTTTTTGACTGTAGTTTGTAACTCGGCATTTTCAATTTCAAGCCTAAAATGCAGATTTTAAAATAAGTATTCTCACATATAGGTTTTTTTTATTAAAGGTTTTTTTTGGACGTAGACCATTTCTAAAGTCTTTATTGAATTGACTGCAATATTGCTTCTGTTTTATGTTTTGGTTTTTTGGCTGTGAGGCATGTGGGGGCCTAGCTCCCCAACCAGGGATCGAACCCACACCTTCTGCCTTGGAAGGCATAGTTTTAACACTCGGACTGTAACGGCATTCCTTCACACATAGATTTTTTAAATATCACACTGTTTTGGAACAAACATCTGCACATTCAATTACATAGGTTCTTACAATTTTGAAAAGTAGATTATTTGGCCATTGTACTGTTTTTCTATTTGTGACTCTGGTGGCTCAGATGGTAAAGAATCTGCTGGCAACGCAGGAGACCCAGGTTCGATCCCTGAGTCAGGAAGATCCCTTGGAGAAGGGAATGGCAGCCCACTCCAGGATTCTTGCCTGGAGAATTCTATGGACAAAGGAGACTGGAGGGCTAGAGTCCATGGGGTTGCAAAGAGTCAGACATGACTGAGCAGTTAACACTTTCACTTTTCACTTGTGGATAATGTGCAAAATATGGAAATAATGGGGGAAGATTATGCATCTCAAAACAGCTCAAAGCTGAAATGTTACACAGCTTCATGATAATGTGTTTATTATCACTATTGATCTATTCTCATATTATACTGTTTATCTGCTTTATACTTATTTTCTACGCTGCTTTAAATCGTACTTTTGGACGTGATCCTGTGTTTTCTCAGCACATCTCACAGCCTCCGTAAGTTGATCCTGTGTTTCTTGCAACTAAAAAAAAAAAAAAAAACAACTGTTTTAACTACTAATAACCAGTAAATCTTCCATCATTGGCTTTTGTCTCTTTTGTCTGCATATTATTAACAGCTGCTTTCCTGCCATACAGCAGAGGTGAGTTGTTACCACAGACACCTCACAGTCCACAAAGTGAAAATATCTCCTGTCTGACCTCTCCGGGTTACTGACCTCTCCTCTAGCATTCAAAAATCATCCATGCTTTAAATCAGATTTTCTCAAATAAACACACAAATTTATAAACTACTCAAATGGGGAAAGACCGAAAACTACCTAATGGGAAACAATTTTTTTTTAATCCAGGCTCCACATCGGCTATCACTTTAAATATCCACATATGTAAATGACCACAGATCTTCCAGTGGTTACGAGAGCTAACACTGCTGTTGGTGACAACCTAGTGTGAGAGGCAGTAGCTACACAGGAGCCAGAATGCGTGGGCCTGTGTCACAGTTCAATCAGATCTGAGCTTTGTGTCCTGGAGCAAATCACTTAACCTTTCGGTATCTGTTTCTCCATCCATAAAATGGAGATAATGGTACCATCAACCTCAGTGGGATGTTTGGAAGATTATATTATGGCGTTTACATAATGTACTTTAGAGAAGGAAATGGCTCCACTATTGCCAGAAGGAAACCCGCTCCAGCATTCTTGCCTGGAGAATCCCATGGACAGAGGAGCCTGGTGTGCTACTGTTCATGAGGTCACAAAGAATTGGACACGACTGAGTGACTAACCACATATATAAACTATTTAGAAGAGGAAGTGGCATAGAGTAAGAACTGTTTGTAATTGGCGTTATTACGGTCGCTGTATTTTATCTGCAAAACAATTTGATATATCAGGCAGATGTAATGCCAACATAAGTCGTCTCCAACACAAGTCACACTGAAATCACTCTCCATACCATTGCAAGTGGCAGTAAGGGGAAGCCTGAGGCCCAGAACATATGTATCCAGTACTTCAAAAATGTTCACTGACTCCACTAACCAACTAGCAGTGTTCTCCACTTACAATAATTTGTAACTTGCTTCCTCTCTGTACTACTCAGTGGACAACGACCACGGGTTAATATGCTAATAGTACCTCCTGGATGGAGTGGTACAGAACTTACATGACCATCAGAGGAAGGGTGAAGTCACTGCCATGGAAATACTACCCTACTGCTAAATCAAAGTTCTGAATCAATTCATTCCCAGGAACTGTTAATGTCTAGCAAGTACTCGGATGAGAAAATTAAGGTTACAAGCTATGGATATCAGAGAAGCCAACTCCAGAACCTCACAGTTGGTGAAAAGCTATAAATCCATAAATCCCACTTCTGGCTGCATAATGAAGGAAGGAAATTTTACATTTTTATTCCAGAGTCAGGGAAAAAAATGAGCATTTAACTGAACAATTCTATTCTATTAGACTGAAATAGAATTTAGTTTCTTAATAAAAGTTTTACTATACCAGTATCTCCAAGAAGAAATTATCGGTATGGTAAAAAGTACTTAGTTGTGTCCTAACAACTGTTAAGCTAAAATATTTTCCATTTATGCAGAAAAGTATTGTGCATATCAATAAATATTCCCTGTTAAACCAATGTATACTTAGACAGGATTCTCCCTCATGAAAAAAAAGGACAACAATGTAAAATTAAGGGCTAAAATATTCTTCACAGACTAGATGAGAAAGGCTGAAGAGAAAAGGCTCAATGAGAACTGGACAGTCAGGAAAGCTCCATGGATGAGAAGAGACTGGGCACCAGGTCTGAATGAATGGAGGACTGCCCAAGAGAAAACAAAACTGTGAACACCGAAAGGACAGTCTGAGCAAAGGCCAAGAAAAGGCAAAATCAGCCAGGTAACTCTGAGGATAAAATCCCACCACAGGAAAACAAAAGCACATGTCCACACAGAAACTTGTAAATCAGTGTTCACAGCACCATTATTAATAGCCTCAAGGTGGAAACAACCCGAAGCTTCACCAATTGGTGAATGGATAAATGGCTTAGCCACATACTGTTTATTGTTTGACAATTGACAGAAATAGAAGGACTGATAACGTGCTATAACATGGATGAAACTCAAAAACGTGACATAAAATGAGAAAAGCTAATCACAAAGGAGCGCACACTGTGTGATTCCATTTATATGAAATACCGAGATAGATACTAGACTGGTGTTTGCCTGGGGCTGAGGGAGATGGGGGGCCATGAGTGGTGGCTAAGGGATGCAGAGTTTCCTTCTCGGGGTGGCGGAAAGGCTCTAAAATTGGTCACAGGTGACACCTTTCTACACTAAGATAAAGTGAACTACACGTTTTCAGTGGGTGAATTATATGATACATGAATTATATTTCAATAGCTTTTTTTAAAAAATCCAATGGCAGAATCTAAATAATCTTCTGAATTCTCTATTTTGGATGTACATACTACACACCATCTGAGTACCTCCAGGCTTTTATAATATATCTAAAATGAAAAGAAGGCAATGCCTAACTTCAACTAGTCTGTATAATACCCTTTCTGCACAAGTTATTCTGAAATCCATGAAATAAATATATATATAACTCTACAGTCACTGACATAAGTGAAGATGAGAAATGACAATTTCCTGAAACATTCCATTAAACATCCTCTGACTTTATCTGGCTTGCCTTATCATGGCAATACAGGTATCACACAAAAAAAGCATTGTTTCAAAGAAACAGTCTCTCAGCTTCTGTGAAGAATGCTGCACAACTCTTAACTTTTCTAAGGGTAAATAATATAAGAAAAAAAAATATAATGCAAATGGCAGAATGAAAGTCAAGTTTTAGAAAAGAATGCCTTATAAAGATAATAAAACTAGTAAATTACTTGCAATGAAAATACAAAAGCAAGCTGTCCATGAAAACAAGTGTCCTAAAACACTTTATCCTACATATAAACAGTCAACACGTTCAATTTCATACACACCTGACTTGTGCGCTGACGTAACTTCTTCTTTAAATCCTGTGCCTCAGCTTCTAAGTTGGCACGATAACGTGACGAGACCTCCAGTGACGCCTCCGACATAGACTGCTTCTTCAGGGTGTCAGCCAGTTCTTGCTGAAGCTGCCTCACAGCTGCCTAAGAAGATGCTCTGTCACTGAGCTTATCAGATCACTTTACTATTACATTATGTTAATAAGAGATAACTCCAACATATGGACTTTGAAAATTATCACCACAGACAGCAACTCACCTTCTTTTTCCTCCTCACTGAGTTTGGTTACAGACACAGAAGGGGCCACCCTCCAGCCTTCCTGATATTAAGTTACTCAGACAAAGGATGCGGCCCCACCTCACAACCAGAAAGAAATGAGTGTGTAGGTGGGAAAAGGGATGGAAAATTCGACACTGTGGAAACATCTTCCTTTCCTTTTTTATTAGAAGCTTTGATTAACTCAGAGATCTTCACATATTCCAACCAGTGCTCAGATCTTTCCAATAGATTCCTACCTCAGCAGAAAAATGAGGCCATTCCCTTGTTGCGTATCTATTTTATATCTAGTAGTGTGTCTAAGTTAATCCCAAACTCCTAGTTTATCCCTCCTCCCCACCTTTGCCCTTGGCTAACCGTAAGGACATACTGGAGAGCATGGGGAACTCTACTCAATATTCTGTAGTCACCTACCTGGGAAAAGGAACTGAAAAAGAATGGATATGTGTATAACTGAAGCAATTTCCTATACATCTGAAACTAACGCAAAATTGTAAATCAACCATATTCCAATATAAAAGAAAAATGAAATTTAAAAAATGAGGTTGCTCCCATAGCCTTCAAGGAGCTTCGATATCCTAGCCTCCACCTGCCTCCAGCCTGCAGCCCCTACGACCTTCTCCCTGACTCACTCTATTCCTGCTGCTCACGAAGCTGCCATCCTTCATTTTTAGTGGACAAACTTGTATTCAAATGATACTAATTGATTCTTAAAATGAGAATTAGGAGCAAATTGTTTGTAAAAATGCTCTAAGTAAATAACATAAATAGCAGTGGGAAGATTAAATCAGGAATAGTTCGGCTTTAGCTCACCACTTGAGTCCCAAATTATGATTCAATGACAAACAGATGCCTTTAAGGAGTTGAGAGGCCATAAAAAAAAATGATTCAAGGGTGAAATTTTCCCAAATTAATTCAAATTGATATAAATAAAATTAAAATTATACCAACAAATATGACAAAAAGGTATGACAAGCTACCGAAGCCAAAGTACAATATATAAACTATAGCATCTGGGAAACCTAGAATTGACTGTCAAGGTAATCCATGTAACTGAAACTTAATTTTGAAATATTCATTTTAGGTTTGAGCATTTCATTTATTTGCTTCATCATGATACTGAAATGTGGTAACATAAAGATTAAAACTATTATCCTAATAATAAAAGAGTAAATTACTAACACTATCTATATTAATAATTTAGAACTGAATCTCTTAACATTTCATAAGCAATACGATGTCTCTACTCAGAGTAAAGCATCTCTTGGGTCTAATTTTTATTTGCTGGATACAAGGTGTGCTTTTAGGCTGTTTAGAGATCATAGATTCACAGCCTATGTATTTTTTATATTCAACTAGATTCAACATTTAGCCAGATTCAGGAATCACTTTCAACTTTCTTTCGGGAAGTCTGAGAATTTCTTCTTCTGGATACTCACTTCTCTTTCTGCTTTCTCATTTTCGTACTGATACGTTCTCTCTTTTAAATGATTACATTCCTTGATTAACTCCTTGTTTCTTTCCTCCAGCATCAGAGCTTGCTTCTCACTTTCAGCATGGAGTTTTCCCATGATCTGCTGAAACTGGTCTTGGATGCTAATGACCGTCTTTTCTTTACTGTCGGCTTTGTTTTGTGCATCGTCCAGTTGCTGTCGGAGCAACACGTTTTCACTCTGGAGTTGAGATAATCTCTCCTCTAAGGATTCCTGCTTTCCAATATATTTATTCACTTTGCCTTGTTCGTTCTGATACATGTGTTCAATTTCCTGCTTTTGACACTCTGCTTGGCTTAGGTCTCTCTGCACACGTTCTAACATCAAAATCTTTTCTCTGAGAGAATCTCTCGTGTGATGCAGATTAATTTCTAGGTTATTGAACTTACTTTCTGCTCGAGAAAGTTGCTGGGAAAGCATCTCGTTGTTATCTTTTAGGTTAGCCATATCAGACTTCATTTTGTCCTGCAAGTGTAACCACTCCTCTCTTGCTCTCTGGAAGGCAAGTTCTAGGTCTCTTTTTGATGTCTGACATTGATCATGATCGTGTGAGGCAGCAGCCAGTCTAGAACGGTAGGATTCCACTTCCGTTTCCAGTCTTTGTTTGCTTTCTTTTTCGTTCTCCAGCTTAGAGTTTAGCATTGTATTCTCAGCTGTCAGAGCACTAAGCTGGCCTGTATAGTGGGATATAGTCTTTGTTAACGTTTCCTCGTTCAGTTTTATTGCCTTTTGAAGATCATCATTCTTTCCTTTTACAATTTCAAGGTCCTCAAAATATTTCTCTTCCTTTTCCTGGTTCTGAATTTTCACTGCATCTATCTCCAGTCTCAGCGTGGCAATTTCATCCTGCAACATGTGGTTTTTGTGCAACAGGTCTTTTGCTTCTTCACAACTAACAGAAACCTAAGTGAAACAAAGGAGACTTTTAGCTAGTACTCAATAAAGTGACATTCCATGATTTCCTCTGAAATGAAAGACTAACCTCTATGTTTATACAATGAAAAGACTGCACCAAGTGTGTCTCCAACAGGAAAAAATAAGGTTCGATACAGATCTCAGACTTTATACAAGCAGAAATACCCCAAAGTTCAAAAATTTAATTGAAGACAATGAATCAGTGAAAGTAAAAGAGAAACCCCAAGAGACTTTTCAAGAAGCTCAGAACTGGAAAGGCTTTCCTTTGAATTACAACAACTTGGGAAAGATTAAAAAAAAGATGTGTAGATCTGACTACACCTAAAAATTGCATCTGATGTGGTATATTTATACAATGGAATACTACTACGCCATAATAAAAGAATGAAATACTATTTGTAGCAACAGGGATGTTGGACCTAGATATTATCACACTAAGTGAAGTAAGTCAGACAAAGACAAGTATTATATCATACTGCTTACATGTGGAATATAAAAATGAACTTATTTACAAAACAGAAAGAGCTTCACAGACATAGAAAACAAACTTATGGTCTCTATAAGTGACAGGGAGGTATGGGAAGGGAGAAATTAGGATGTTGGGATTAATATATATACACTAGCATATATGAAATATATGAATTGATACTTTTGAACTATAGTGTTAGAGAAGATATGTATACACACACACACACACACATATACATATATAGCTGAATCACTGTGCTGAATACCTGAAACAACACAATACTGTAAATCAACTATAATTCAATAAACAACACTACTTGCTAGGTTTAAAAACACTGCATCTGACACCTAACCTATACAGCTACCTCACAGGAAGAGCCGCAGCTCTCTATATATTTAAACAGACTACATTTCATAAAAAAACTTTTCTGAGACTATGCTATCTTTCTAACATTTTAACAGTCAATTAGAAGAATTATACCTATTGATAACTGTACTAAGCAATTCTACAAACATCAATTAACTCATTAGCTATAATTCTGGAAAGGAAGAAGTTAAAAATATAAATAAGCTGCAGGCTTTTCGCCAGGTCTTCTGACTCTAGTAGTCCTCTTACATCAAACCATAGTTACTTCTCTAGTATAAACATACAAAATATGCCTCTTATTTCACTCATGGTACACACACTAATGGTAAATAAGGTAAAATGTAGAGAGCTCTTCTTAGAAAATCATGAGGTTATTTGCTACAACAATAACTTTCATTATCTCTTCATAATGTTTAAAATACTAAGATGCGGGAAATACAATGAAAGACACAATATCATCACTAATATATATTATGGCATATCTATCACTGTTTTCAAAAGTTCCTTGTACTGAAACAGGACACTCACAGAGCAGAGTGCTCATTTTCTCACAAGCAGAAGAATGACATCCAAAATGTGGTCTCTGAACTGCCTATAGTTTCCTCCTCACCATCAGGGAAGTGATAAACTAACCTAGTGATCAATCGAGGAAGTGACATCATTACCAAAATCCAGAATATCTACTGTTAGTAGCAAAAGTTTGTTTTCTTTAGAGGGGGAGGGGGAACTTTGATATGTTTGTTCTAAAGAAACAGCTTTTTAAGGTGTTCAAAAGTGTTTTAACAACTGATGGCACAGTTTTTACAAATTGAAACCTGTAAATGATGTGAAAAGGCCGTTGATAGGGTGTTGGTTAAAGAAATGACAGTGGAGCCAAGAACGGACTCTGGTTCAGACACTGAAGGTGACGACGTGCGTGGAGTGACCGACACACTCACTCCAAAGCAGAGGGACTTGGTGGGTAGCGTAGCCGACGCTGGACCACACACGGTCTTCCTTGCCTAAACCACATTCAGGGTCCTGGCTCCTCCAAGATAGTTGCAAAAACTTTGAGATCAACTCCTATGAAAAATACTAAAGGCCTCTCCTTGGATGAGGCCATCATTTGTCACTACCTATCTGCAGCAGACAAATGGATTTGAATTACAAATATTACTTTATCCAACAGATGGAAAATGTTTCCCTCCTCAAAACATAGATATATAGGCTTTCAAAATCCTCTAAACTTTCTATGATATATAGTGTTGGTTTTTAAAATATATACATACACAGAGACATACACACCTATTTGAAAATGACTACAAAAAATACCTCAGAGTTCACTTCCTTATTAGCCATTTCTATCTCCTTTTGTTTGGCAAGGTGATTGGCCAGAATTCCATCCTGTAAGATTCTGGCATTCCGTTCTCGAGAAAGCTGCTTCTGAGTGTCATTTCGCTCTTCTATAACCTGGAGAGACATTATATGAAGTTTTGGGCCCATACCATTAAAAAAAAAAAAAAAAAGTTAAAAGCTTAGGAGAAGAATTTAAATGAAAAAAACTATTTAAAGGAAGTAGCCTTTTAAAGCACAAGGATCTTTATTCCCACATGAATAACTCAGATCTTAATTTAAATGCTTGCTAAATTTATCACAAAGCAAAAACATAGGCAGACATATTATTGTGAAGGAAAATTTCTTTACAAAGCACTTAGTTTCTTCACAGTGTCAATGCAAGTTAGCCTGTATTTTAACATAAAGCCAAAATTAATACATGGATTGGAATTAAGAATACTACTTTGCCTAATGTATCAAAAACGCCAATCATTATGTTAATGGTTAAGCTTGATTTATGTCCATTCCTCCACTCAGAAAACATACACAGAGCATCTATTAGAAGCCAAGAATGACAAGAAATTAATAACTTAAGCTCTAAATGTCACAGTTCATACTTAAGATAACAATTTTGTTCTAAACCTAAAAATACGTATTAAATTAAAGGGATACTATAAATAATATGACAAAATAGTGTCAGAAATTTGAAAATTTCACCAAAGATTGCTCTACCTGATTCAGATCATTTCTCACAGTCTTCAGTTCCATTTCTAGTGCTCTGAGAGTGAGTTCAAGTTGCTGTTTCATTTCAACTTCTTTACTATATTGGTCTTCTTTTCTTCTTAACTGCTCCCTAATTTTTTCATACAACATATCAGCATTTCTTCTCTGCTCTTCTTCTTGCTTTAAGGTGAATCTGCAAAATTTATACAGCTCTTCTTAGAAAATCATGAGATTATTCACTGCTACAATAACTTTCATTCCCTCTACATAATGTTTAAAATAGTAAAATGGGGGAAAATATAATGAAAAACACTTACTAATTCTCACAGTTTTCATGCAGAGGGTTAAGAATAAAACTGCATAAATTTTTCTTTTCTGTCTTGAGAAAAATGACTACTGTACACATCTGTGCATGGGAATGTAAAGTAATATAAACTTCTTTAAGAATAGTTTAGAAATATAGATCAAATACCTTTTTTAAGTTCTTATACTTTGACTAAATAATATGATATTATTAAAGAAAATATATTCAAACTAATTAGAAAGGTAGAAATGAATTTATAGAAAAAACATTTCTTGCAGTATTAAATATAATACAGAAAAGTGAAAAACAACCGAAAGTCAATTTGCTAAACAATTAATAAGGTTTCCATTGGGTGGACTTCTGCATGGTCATGAAAATGATGATTTGGGAAAACACACAGTAAGTTATTAGAAGCATTCACTGTTAAGAACCTGCTATATGAAGAATTTCACACTCCACAGTACTAGTAACACTTTCTCCTCTGTAAAATCCTAGAGGATAAGCTAGTCCTTATAACACGTCTACATCTCTGCAGTATTAAAGGAAACAATGGTTCACATATTTCTTTAAAAGCGAGATGTATAGTACCTCAAGCTGCCGAGCTCTCGTTCCCACTCCACTTTCTGATGCTCTAACTGTGATTTCACTTGTTTTGTTTCAGACAGCTCTTTCTGTAGCCCACGAACCTTACTTTCTATTTTTTTAATCTTTCCTCTAAGCAGTTCACAATGGCTTTTTTTAAGTTCTACTAATCTTTCATACGAAAGAATTGCATCCCGGATTTTCAACAAGCTAACAGAATCTGCATGATGGAGAAAACAAAGATAGAAACACACAAAAAATTATGTGAGTAATTTTTGAGTATAAAGGACTGTGCCTTTCACATTCACTCATCCACTCACTGAACAAGTATTCAGTGTCTATAATGTGGATGACTTTATTCTAAGCTCTGCAGATAAAACAGACTCCCCTGGCTCTTGTTTAGCTTGAAGTCTAGTAGAAGAGAAAGACATATAAAATAATTGTGAACTCAGATAAATACTCTAAGAAAAGAGAGTTCTATGATCACATAGCAGAACTTGACACAGACTGGGCCCAGGAAAGACTTCCCCGGGGAAGAGAGGTCACCCTGAGAAATGGAGGCTGAGCAGGAAGGAGGGAGCAGAGCAGGAGGAGCAGCCCCGAGGAGTCTCCAGCTGCCAGGTGTTTCTACCAAGACAGAGTGAACAGCGACCAGTTTACCTTCCTGAGTGGAGCGAGCAAAAACAACGCCAACAAAATACATTAAACAGTGATTCTCATGACAAAGGACTTCAGGGGGTGAAGGACAACGATCCCGGAAACACACCAGGTTAGCCTAAGGAACGCCCCAGCTCACTGCCTGGAGAGAATTTCCAGGCCCCGACTCGGGGAGAAGGAACAGAAGCTGAGTCAGCCAGACTCCCTGACAGGAGGTGATGAAGCTGACAGTCTGGGGAAACCAAAGTGGGCAGAGATCACAGATCAGAACCTCGGAGAGGAGAGAGTGCGACAGAGAGGAAAAGGACCCTGCAGATCCGAGGAGGAGCCCCTCGGGCATTCAGCAGAGGAATGGACAGCGCCCCTCTGGGGAAACCCCCAGAGACCAGGGAGAAGCCCCGAGAAGCCTACAGGAGCCCGTGCCTGGTGCTCACACAGCCCCAGGGATTCCAGCTGCGCTCCTGAGCCAGGAGGGAAAGCTCCTCCTCACAGCAGAATGGACAGGGCAGTCAGCAAGATCTGGCCTCCAGGGCAGGAAATAATCAGCCCCAGCCCCAGGGCCCCTCTGGATGCACCTAACAAATCATGAGAAGCAAGAGCACAGAAGGATCTCTGGAGAACTCTCAACATTTGGAAACTAAATCACACAGATCTAAATAACCCTTGGATCAAGGAGGTAATGAAAAGAAGAATTACAAAGTATTTTGAACTGAAGGAAAATGAAAACGTAAGACCAGCAGACACTTTAGGAAATTGATACGCTGATGCTAAAATTCACGTGGAAAGAAGGGTAAAAAATAAAACAATATGAAGCTAGACAATTGTGACCTTTAACCATAAAGCAAAGAGAAGCAACAGTTGGGCTTTAAGCAAAGGGGTAACATTATGAGATCTGAATTTTTAAAAATAGATAATAATTATAGTTGCTGTGTGGACTGAGGTTCTGGGCGGTAGAATGGCAGGGAAAGAAGTCCTGAGATTATTTCAGTTATTCCAGGAGGAAAGTGATGCTAACCTGACCTTGGGTGAAGGCACAGGAAAGAAGTCAACAGAAGGTACAGTGAGTGAGAAGGATTATAGGCCTGTGGCGCAGAGTGTACACTCACGTTCATGTTCGTTTAATACAGAACCGACTTCTGAGATGCACAGCACTGTAACATAATCCTGGCTCTAGAGCAGTACTAGACAAGGTGCACATGTATCACTGCTACACCATACACAAACAGGCATTGTATTTATATTTACACTGCAGTCCTACCTTTACACCCTGTGTCAAGTTGTTCAATTAGCAACATGGAATTCTTATAGTAAAGCAACTCGCCATCCTCGGAAGCTGTTTCAGAAGACTGAGTTAAGTCATCAAGGTCATCCACAGAATTAATTTGTTCTTTGACCTACACATAAATAATACTATTTCATAATGTCCTTAAAATATTTATAGAACATACTAATTGAACAAAGGTGATATATATCTCTTCATTAAAGCAAAAACAGACACTTTTTAAGAGGACAGATTTTTTTTATCAAAAGGATAACTTTATCTATAGTGTTTCTAAATTAAGTTGTCAAAGTATATGTCTCTACAACAAAGGAAGATTTTATATTTTGCTACTATTCCTTTTACAAAGTATTTTTTACTAGGAAAATATTTTTTATAGTTAACTTTTTGACTATACCTTNTTCTTGCAGTTGTTATTTTTAATAAGAAGTATGTTTTACAGCAATAAAACCTATCTGGGAAGTATTCCTTAAGTCCTTATAAGAAAGAAACCCATTTTTAATAACCATGATATTAGTTATGAGGACTTCCTATGTAACTGCTATGCATTATTATAAGCACTTTATATGTCTTAACGGCATTTTAATCCTCACAAACATTCTGGGAAATAGGTAATACATTAGGTCCTCTACATAGGAAGAAACGGAGCACAGAAAGGCTGAGTAAGTTGCCCAAGCCCACACAGCAGGTCACCAACAGACCCAGAGTTCAAACTCAGGAAATCTGGCTTCAACGCTGTGGTTCGAAAATATGCTGAGAAAGTAATATTTAAATAAGTCTTCTTAAGTAATATGATAGCAAATGAATCTATATTATTATTCCATGTCCAGTTATAACTATAAATAATAATTTCTGAATCCTATCACGTTTCTCAAAAACTAAAAAGACTTTAGAGGCAGGCAATATTGGAAATCTACTTTCACTAAACACTTGCTTTTGTAAAGAAATTTATCAGAAGGCATGCATTCAACCATTCTGCTGTTTATTCATGAATCTGATATACACATATTGAGCACACGTGTTAATAACATTCTTATTATGGGAAGCATAGTTTTTCTAATTTAGAACTTTATAAACCAAAATTAATAATTTTGGAAAGATTGTTAGTAGTTTTTTTCTGTTGAATATAAACAAAAATTTTCCCTTTTCCTTAGAATCTATAAACAACTATGACGTTGATATGATGTAATGTTTCAGAGTACCTTACAAAATCATAGCTACTCACGATATTACTATCAACTAGAATCATCAAGGAATGATCAAATCCTCTTCAGTATAGCCCAAGTGTTTGTAAGTTCATGATTATCTAATTTTTAAAAATCTATGTATAGAATTAACTGAACTAATCACCCACACATGCAATGACATAGGAATGTCACACTTCAGAACCAACCAACAAGCCCTTACCATAAAACTGTATATAACAGAAGTATTCTGTAAATTAGCTTACTGTAATAGCTTAAAGATAATGTCATACAATCAATAAGCTTTCTAACATTGGAAATGCAAACAAGATTAAACTCAATAAACATGTCCCCTGCTGGCTCATTTCTAACAGCATACATATTCTGAAAGCTCCCATCTTAACATAAAACAAGAAACTCCTTTGAACTCCACATTCCTCTTCAGTTACCATCTAGTTGTCTATGGCCTGTCCCAGCAAATATTCCCTACAGGGCTGTTTACATGTATTCACTCCAGCTTTCAAGGAGACTATTTACTGAAATGATTTCTGGCCAAAGGCACTGGTCCTCACTTTAATCTTTCAGCAGTGTTTGTCCACTATAGTTGAGGAATCTCTTGTCTTGGCCTGTACACTATATTATGTTGCTCCATTTCCAGAAGAAGTATTCAGTGCTTATTTCTTCCTCTAGAAATAAAGAATTTGTAGATATTACCTGTCATCATCCTGATCCACTTCACTTAGAATGCTGTCATCATTAACATGCAGCAGACCACCAGTCAGTGAATCGGTCTTTTCAGATATTGGTGCAATCACACATTCTTCTGGTGTCCATTTGCTATTGTCCTTTTTCTTTATTTCCTTCCTATGCACAACAGGATCGCTACTTAAAAAAAAAATCCACAAAAATAGCCAATGTTTTGTAATAATTCAACTGATAAAGAATAGAAAAACAATTCTTGTAAAATTCCTACTCTTACCCATCTTAAATCATTGATTAATTCACAAAATAGTCATTAAGTACCAACCATATGCAAGAAAACACAAATTCTTGCCTCAAAGACAGATATACAATTATGATATGATGTGATATGTAGGAGTTGATATATGAAAGTTATCAGTGAAATAAGGAAGGCCTTACAGAAGAAGTGAAGAAAGAAGGTTACAAAGAAGAAAAACGGGAGAAAATCATTCTACTTGGAGATTAGAATACGGAGCACAAAGATCAGGCACGTGGCATCTAGGCTGTTTCCTAGGACTCTGGAAGGAAAAGTACGAGACATAGGAAAGAAAGCAGGGAGGTGCATCTTTGGAAAGACATTGGGAAGAACCTCAAGGGCTACACTGGAAACCTGGAGTCCACTGCCTAAACACAATGACTCTTACCCATGGGAGTCATAATTAGATTTACAGTTTATTTTCTGCTTTGCTTTTAAATACAATAATGCTTAATTTAGGGATTTCCCTGATGGTCCAGTACTTAGGAGTCTGCCTGCCAATAAGGGGGCACTGGTTTGATCCCTGGTCCAGGAAGATCCCACGTGCCACGGGGCAACTAAACCCGTGCTGCACTACTGCAGCCAGCACCCTAGAGCCCACGTTCAGCATCCAGAGAAGCCGCCACACTGAGAAGCCCGAGCACTGCGGCGGCAGAGACCCAGCGCAGCCAAAAAGAAAAACAAACTCAAAAGAAAAAGTAATGCTTAATTTGGGTGACTTTTTAAATGACATGCGGCACATACACCAGGAAAGAAAAAATCAAGATATTTGGTGGGGGTGGGGGGAGTGGCAAGGCAATTTACTTTTAAACCACCCACATGATGGGGTGATTTCAGTATTATGGCTGAAAGACCAGTACCTCATCAGTTCCCCTGCCACCAACAATAATTTGGCTTCCCTCCATGGACATACTCAAAGTGACATGAGAAAAAAAACCCTGCCAACCAAGAATACTCTATCCAGAAAAGTTATGTTTCAGAAATGAAGGAGAAATAAAAACTTTCCCAGAAAAACCAGAGCTGAGGGAGTTCCTCACCACTAGACCTGTCTCATAAGAAATGCTGAAAGATGTCCTCAAACTGAAATGAAAAGATGCTAAGTAGTGACATAAAATATATTTAAATATACCACACACTGGTAAAGGCAAGTAGGCAGTCAAATTCAGAATACTCTAATACTGTAATATGGTGCTATGTTAAGAAATTAACTTTAGTATTATGTCTAAAGGACAAAAAAAAAAAACTATATCCTTAGCAAAACGTAAAATGTGATAATCACAACCATTATCTCAGTCCAGTTCCGTTCAGTTTAGTCACTCAGTCATATCCGACTCTTTGCGACCCCGTGAACCGCAGCACGCCAGGCCTCCCTGTGCATCACCAACTCCCGGAGTTTACCCAAACTCATGTCCATTGAGTCAGTGATGCCATCCAACCACTTCCTCCTCTGTCGTCCCCTTCTCCTCCTGCCCTCAATCTTTCCCAGCATCAGGGTCTTTTCCAATGAGTCAGCTCTTTGCATGAGGTGGCCAAAGTATTGGAGTTTCAGCTTCAACATCAGTCCTTCCAATGAACACCTAGGACTGATCCCCTTTAGGATGGACTTGTTGGATCTCCTTGCAGTCCAAGGGACTCTCAAGAGTCTTCTCCAACACCACAGTTCAAAAGCATCAATTCTACAGCTCAGCTTTCTTTATAGTCCAACTCTCACATCCAAACTTATTTCACAGAAAAATAACAAATGGCCTGCTGTTAAATAGGCTTACCTATCAGAACCTTCATTCCCCACAGCAGCAAACTCCTGACTGCTGTTTGCTCCACTCTTTCTCTGCTGAATCAGTCCACTCTCATCAGCAGCATCACAGACTTCGTCTGATACTTCCACTTCACTAATTTTGTGCTTCTTCTTTTCTTCTTCAACCTTTAATGAAAGTTTGACACTAAGAAATTCTGTTACTTAATTATAAACATCTTGCTTGGGATTGTTTTCATTAATTTGATTATTTGACTCAGGGTTTAGCCTGATTTTAAGTGATTAAAAAAATCTTTTTGTGCTTACTTTATCACTAACAAGTCACTGAAATATTTGTAAATCCTACTTCTTCTTGTTTGATGAAAAAAAAACAAAATTCCCAAAATTTCAAAAAAGGCTTCCTTAAGATGATACAATTATTCATCCCCAGTCTTCCCCATCTAACTGGCAGAGACAGAGAAATAAAAAGACGAAACACACAAAATCTGTCCTCTTCAGTCTTTACCACCTGGATTTTCCATTAAACAGCCAGATTTAGAGGATGTGACCCCTTAGTGCCTCAAAAACACTAAAGCTATTCTTTCTCCACTGACTTTTACATTTCTTTGTTCATTTGGATCCAGGATATAACAAAAAAGTGATGGTGTTCACTAAAATATATGAACCAAAGTTTACCAAACACAAGGAGCAGAGTGAAACTGATGAGTTGTTAGTGTGGAATTCTGGAATATAAATGCTTCCCAATTCCACATTCAATAACCATCAAACTTTATAGTGAGAGGGTATAGAAATAATTATCTATTGTAGCCCAATTATTTACCAGAAATAGAAGTAAAACCAAGAAAGGTTAAATGATTTTTTTTGCCTTTTTCTTTATTTCAAATTATTTTTTAATTGAATGAAATTGCTTTACAGAATTTTGTCGTTTTCTGTCAAACCTCACCATAAATCAGCCAAAGTTATACATATATCCCCTGCCTGTTGAACCTGCCTCCCATCTCCCCACCAATCCCACCCCTTTAGGTTGATATAGAGCCCCTGTTTGAGTTTCCTGAGCTATACAGCAAATTCCCATTGGCTATCTTTTTACATATGGTAATATAAGTTTCCATGTTACTCTTTCCATACATCTCACCCTCTCTTCTCCTTGCCCCAAGTCCATAAATCTATTCTCTGTCTGATTCTCCACTGCTGCCCTGTAAATAAACTCTTCAGTACAATTTTTCTAGATTCCATATATATGTGTTCAAATATGATATTTATCTTTCTCTTTCTGACTTACTCCACTCTGTATCATAGGTTCTAGGTTCATTCACCTCATTAGAAATGACTCAAGTACATACCTTTTTATGGCTGAGTAATATTCCATTGTGTATATGAACCACAACTTCTTTATCCATTCATCTATCGATGGACATCTAGGTTGCTTCCATGTTCTAACTATAGCAACAGTGCTGCAGTGAATGACGGGATACATGTGTCTCTTTCAATTTTGGTTTCCTCAGGGTATATGCCTAGGAGTGGGATTGCTGGGTCATATGGTAGTTTTACTCCTAGTTTTTTAAGGAATCTCCATATAGTCTTCCACAGTAACTGCATCAATTTACATTCCCACCAACAGTGCAAGAGCATTCCCTTTTCTCCACACCCTCTCCAGCATTTATTGCTTGTAGACTTTTTGATGATGGCCATTCTGACTGGTGTGAGGTTATATCTCATTGTAGTTTTGATTTGTATTTCTCTAATAATGAGTGATGTTGAGCATCTTTTCATATGTTTGTTAGCCATCTGTATGTCATCTTTGGAGAAATGTCTATTTAGGTCTTTTTCCCACTTTTTGATTGGATTGTTTTTCTGGTATTGAGTTGTATGAGCTGCTTGTATATTTTGGAAATTAATCCTTTGTCAGTTGTTTCATTTGCTATTACTTTCTCCCATTCTGAGTGCTGTCTTTTCACCTTGCTTATAGTTTCCTTTGCCGTGCAAAAGCTTTTAAGTTTAACCAGGTCCCACTTGTTTATTTTGTTTTTATTTCCATTACTCTAGGAGGTAGGTCACAGATGATCTTGCTTTGATTTATGTCATCAAGTGTTCTGCCTATATTTTCCTCTAAGAGTTGTATAGTTTCTAGTCTTACATTTAGGTCTTTAATCCATTTTAATCCAATCGAGCTGGAGAAAATCAACCTTCTTGACTTCAGATTATACTACAAAGCTACAGTCATAAAGAAAGTATGGTACTGGCACAAAAACAGAAATATAGACCAATTGAACAAGACTGGAAGCCCAGAAATAAACCCACGCACCTACGGGTACCTTATTTTTGACAAAGGAGGCAAGAATATACAATGGGGCAAAGACAGCCTCTTCAATAAATGGTGCTGGGAAAACTGGACAGCTACATGTAAAAGAATGAAATTAGAACGCTTCTTAACATCATTCACAAAGATAAACTCAATGATTTCTTCAAAGCCCCTAAAGTGGCATTCCCTAGCATTTTATGGCACCAAAAGAGATGATAAAATTCTGTAACCTTGAATCTGATAAATTACCAAATGAATTTATCAAGTGAATAGATAAGTTAAACGGAGAAGGCAATGGCACCCCACTCCAGTACTCTTGCCTGGAAAATCCCATGGACAGAGGAGCCTGGTAGGCTGCAGTCCATGGGGTAGCAAAGATTCGGACATGACTGAGCGACTTCACTTTCACTTTTCACTTTCATGCATTGGAGAAGTAAATGACAACCCACTCCAGTGTTCTTGCCTGGAGAATCCCAGGGATTCTCCCAGCCCACAGGGGAGCCTGGTGGGCTGCCGTCTATGGGGTCACACAGAGTCAGACACGACTGAAGTGACTTAGCAGCGGTAGCAGCAGCAGATAAGTTAAAAGCGTGACTTTGCCCAAGTAATTTAATGCCTTAGCTGGGGATAGGGCTGATCTCCTTTTTCTTTTAAAGGAGAATACCTACAGATTTTTGTCTGCTGTTAAAACTTAGTCAAGGCACCTCTTACACAAAAGAGCAAACAAGCAAACAAAGAAATTTAAAAACCTATTACTGGAAGGAAGAAAAATCTCACAGCATCTCAAAACTCAGTTTTCTCCTTTGGAGATAAACACTTAATTTTGGCGGGGTGGGAGTTTATACTACCTATGTGACAAAATCACATGTGTCAAAACTTACTACATTTTAGTAAACAACATAATGGAAAAGTCTGTCTCAAAAGAAATACCTTCAAGTGATGATTAAAGAATATGTGAGAGTACAAGTGAAAGTTAAAGTGAAAGCCACTCAGTTGTGTCGGACTCTTTGCAACCCTATGGACTACACAGACCATGGAGTTCCCCAGGCCAGAATACTGGAGTGGATAGTCTTTTCTTTCTTTAGGGGATCTTCCCAACCCAGGAATCAAGCCTAGGTCTCCTGCATTACAGGCAAATTCTTTACCAGTTGAGCCACAAGGGAAGCCTTATACATGTATTGGGAAGGGAGTACATGTATTTATTAAATTTTTTATTTTTAAAATTTGTTTTCTATTGTTTATTCTATTTTTATTTTATTGTTATTGTTATTAAATTTGTTATTAAATACATAAAGGGAAGGGAGTACATGTATTTGTCATTAAAAATATCCTGAAGTGTCCATGATGGAAATCTAAAATTCATTAAAATTTAATTCTTAAACTTCTTAATCTATGCTTAGCTACTCACAAATCACTGGATCACAAGTAAGAAGTGAAAAATAACTTGCCTTAGCCTAAAATAGGGGAAAAACATGAACTCACAAACCCAATTTTATCACTGTTTGAATTAAGTAATTCATATATGTTAAATCTACCAAAAATTAATTAGANGGAAAAACATGAACTCACAAATCCAATTTTATCACTGTTTGAATTAAGTAATTCATATATGTTAAATCTACCAAAAATTAATTAGATGATTTTTAATGTTATAAAGGCTTCCTTACTTAAAAATATTTCACCTCACTATATCTTAAATACGGAGTCCCTATAGAACATTTGTAAGATTTTTTTTTTTAAGGACTAATACATGCAAAACAGACAAACTTTATATTACTAGGAGCCAAAATCATATTAACAACAATCAGAAAGAGGAACAAATCCCTAAATTTTAACGCAAATTATATATTATGATAGTGTTATTCATCAACACATATTACCTGCTTACATTCATTTATGTGTGTGCTCAGTCATGTCTGATTCTTTCCATCCCTAAGGACTATACCCCACCAGGCTCCTCTGTCCATGGGGATTCTCCAGGCAAGAATCCTGGAGTAGGTTGCCACACCCTCCTCCAGGGGATCTTCCCAACCCAGGGATTAAACCTAGGTCTCACACACTGCAGGTGGATTCTTTACCATCTGAGCCACCAGGGAAGCCTAACAATACTGAAGTGGGTAGCTGAACCCTTCTCCAGGGGAATTTCCTGACCCAGGAAATGAACTGGGGTCTCCTGCATTGCAGGTGGATTCTTTACCAGCTGAGCTACCAAGGAAGCCCATACATTCAGTTATATTATATTCTAATATCTACCAATGAAAGTGGATAAAGCATTTTTAGTAATATTTACTGATGTATCACCCCAAAATGAGATAAATTAGAAAGTTATTATTTGTGCCCTAACAACAAAGGTCCAATCTGGAAGCTTTGATTCTCTTAATAGGTAACTGAGTTGATTCTAAGACCCCACTCTCTCCCTGAATGTACATCCCTAATCAATCATGCCAAGATAACAGACAGAATGAATCGTTCATCTTGGCATCACTGGCTGGCAATTTCAATGGAAAACCTTGAACCACTGGGAATGATTTCTCTCTACATGTATCTATGTCCAGGATCATCATTGTTATACTGTTCATAATTTTAACTGTTTACTCTTATAATTCATTATTTGATATCACCTTCATAATCATGTAGTGAAGTTATAAAAATGGAAGTAAACAATAGTCAGGAAATTTTTTCCCCTCAATTCCAAAAACAAACTATAAATATAACAGATTCTAACAATATTTGAAGTTTTATAATTAAGGTGCTATAAAAACTATTAAGTTGTTATCTATTGATTAAATTTTGAAAGGTAATTTTATTTGTCATGACCTTTGTTACACACTGTATTATGCTGTTGAAGCATAGGAAACAGTATTAAACCAGAAATTTAAATTTACCTTTTTACATACCTGGGAATGGTTATTTTCATCTCCAACAGGTTTTTCTTCTTCTTCCTCTGATGTCATTTCTAAGTCTAGTTCTGCTGACAAATCTGTATATTTAGTTAAAATTACTTAGAATATTTAGATAAAAGACATAATCTTTATTTAAAACATAGATCTAAAACACTGTATCAAATGACATCTTAAATTAATCTTAATCTTCAGCTGAATATTTACTTCTTTAAGAAATACTTCCAATGATCTAAACTTTCAACAAACAATTTGGAAAATACCAGATGTCACCAGGATACAGGGACACCGACAGCTCAAAGATTCATTCACAAAATCATCCAAACATCAATGAACAAAACAATCAGAAACCAAACAAAATCTCAAAATACAGGACAGACATATAAAGTCACAATACATTCTCTCCTCTACTTCATAACAGTACCTTTTTAACAACATGCCAAGCTTCAACTGCAACATTACTCATGGGTTACAAAATTCCTCTTACTTTTTATGCTTTTATCAATTCCTTAATCTGAAATGCTACCCTGTACTCTTCCCGACAAATAACTTTTCATCTTTTAAGACTCAACCTGCTTTGTGAAGTTGTCCTTGATTACAGCTATCTTTCCTCAGATAAACAGGTATCCCTTTCCTTGTAGCTACCTTAGTACTTTACAGATTTTTCTAGTGTATCTTCATCACCTGAATTGTAAATTATTTTTTTACATGCCTATCTTCTTGGCTCCTAAACTGCACAGGACAAGCTCTTAAAAATCACTTTTATATAAATAGTCCTTATTTATTCAATAATTCAATAAATAATTTATTCAATTATTTATTTAATAATTATTTATCAGCTTTCTGCTCTGTACTAGACACTGGAGTTTAAAGAAAAATGTAGATAAAATATGTCAGGGAATGCTTTTCTAGAGATAATTCCTGAGCGGAGACTTACACAGTCCAAGGGAAGGAGAGGGAAGGCATGCAAGGCTGTAACAAGACGGGGAGAGAAGCACACACACAACAGGGTAAATATCTGAGAAAGTACAGAGACAGGTCAGCAGGGCATCACCAGCAATTCAGAATTCCACAGCAAACGACAGAAAGGGCGAGAGATGAAGAGTCAGGCAGAAGTCAGATTATGAAAGCCTCACGTGTCACTTTATGATGCCTGGACATTAATGTGATTTGAAGAGTGGTTCACAATCACACTTGCTTTTGAGAGAGGTGACTCTAAATGCTACAAGAGGAATGAATTTGAAGGGCATACAAACAAATGGAGGGAGATGAATCTGAAGGCACTATTAATGGAAAATAACAAAGGTGATGCAGGCCTGAACCAGGGGAGTGTTTCCAGAAATATTTAGGATATAAACTTTTCTGAGTCCAGTATAGAATACATCTTTATGAAATGAATAAATGTACAAATCGGGGGCCCTGAAGGAGTAGACGCTGCGGGTTACTTTCTAAAAGGTACCGACTGAGATGAGAAAGGATCTACATGAACGGTCTGAAGTTGCTTCTATTTATTTTGTAGTTTTCCTATTTCACATCTTCCTCTGTTGAAGGGACTGGATAGGCTTTATCTGAACTTGTGTTTCGTGGACATACCAAGCTAATAGACAAACAAGGGCAAACAAGTCACTTCTATAGATTAAAAAAAACAAAACACTTTGAGTTTATAGCTTGTAGTCACTATTCTAGGAAACAACTGAGAATCTTTTGTAAATGCAAAGTTAACCCTATAGGTGAAGATAGAAAAGAAAAAAACTAGGAGTGAAAAAAAGGAACAGTATATGATTTCTTACTATAGCTCTGACCATATGACTGACTAAAGGTGCTAAATTAATTGGTATTTATGGACAACACATATTAGACATGGTTACTCAATAGACTGGGCATCCTTGTAGAATCAGAATTGACTTTCTATATACTGCTTTTACATGATACAGCACTCCTTCAATATTGCTATGAAGTTACATTTTGAAAAGGCAATCTCTAGATGTCTACTGAGGTCTCCCAACTAGTCCCAGAGTTCTAAATATAATCCTGCCACCCACTCTCAGGTGTATGCTAAATACTAGGCTACACAAGCTTATTTGCTCCTAACTCTCTTTGTATTTACTGTATTACTCTGGTATGAGGGAGAATGCAAACTCCTTGCTAAGAGGTATTGCTTGGCTGTAGGTTGCATAGAAGGAGTCAGCACAAGGTAGGTTTTGCCACAAAATCTAATTTGGAAGTGTCAGAATAATGGTTAGGCCGTGCCCAGGTGGCCCACAGCGGAGTGCCCTGGGCTTCTGCATTACCTTGTTTGCTTTCTCTGTTTTCTGGCAGCTGAGACTGGCACAGGTCATGGAGCGTGTAACTCTCTACCAGAAACACCGCTCCGATAGTCATCTTTTACCTATTACAGTCATCTGTCCGAATTCTGTGGATGCTGACTGAATTTTGGTCATTGATTGTGACACCGGTGGACACTGATCAACTTTTAAATGCCCCGCTCTCTGATAAGTCTCATTATTGAGGCTCAAACTAGGAGAATCGGAATCTGAAAAATCTGAAAACAGTTTCCATTTATTAGAATGTCAGTAAGAATACTACTCTAACTAACTTGTACAAAGTCTTTCTTCAGAGAATCAGTTCCATGCCCTCCTCTCCCCTCTCTCACTAGTCCTTCAGAGCTTATTATATCTTACACTTCACTGCCATTCATGAAGAGATGTTAACTAGTGTCTCATTTTTTCTACTTGCTAATTTTCTAGTATTACTTACTTTGATTCACTCAATCTCTATTATATATTCTGTATTCCATAAGAACGTTATTAATAATTATTTTTCTTCAACATACAACAAAATTATGGCATTTATTTTACATTTAATTATGCATGACAATATTGTATGTTCTAGAGACCATGGTTTTAAAAACACTTCTATTGATTGGTACTACCTTAATTAATGGTACAAACCAAGACAATGTATTAAAAAGCAAAGACATCACTTTGCCGAGAAAGGTCTGTACAGTCAAAGCTATGGTTTTTGCAATAGTTACAGAGGGATGTGAGAGTTGGACTGTAAAGAAGGCTGAGTGCCAAAGAACTGATGCTTTCAAATTGTGGTGCTACAGAAGACTCTTGAGAGTCCCTGGAGAGCAAAGAGATCAAACCAGTCAATTCTAAGGGAAATGAACCCTGAATAGACACTGGAAGGACTGATGCTGAAACTGAAGCTCCAATACTTTAGCCACCTGATGTGAAGAGCCAACTCACTGGAAAAGACCCTGATGCTGGAAGAGATTGAGGGGAGGAGAAGGGGACAGCAGAGGGTGAGATGGTTGGATAGCATCACTGATTCAGTGGACATGACTAGGTGAACTCGGGGAGATGGTGAGGGACAGGGCAGCCTGGCGTGTTACAGTCCATAGGGTCGCAAAGAGTAGGACACGATTTAGCGACTGAACATCACCAGCAACAACTACTTTAATTACAAAGAGACAGCCTTTCTTCAATGTATCAATATCTTCAGAACCCATATTTTAAGCCTTAGATAAACATCATAAACTTATATAAGAAATGACAGGCTTGTGTGTGACTAATTGTTTCCACGTGAAAATAGGATAAGTCGAGGACCACACTGGATCCAAAGAGCACAGAGCACCATGAGACAAGAATGAATACAATACAAAAATGTTTGCTTCAGAAAAAAAAAGCTGTCAGGTCTAAATTTCTTAAGAGAAGTCAAAGAAACAAGCAAGAAATGTATAAGTGAAACTTTAAACCCCATTTCAGCTCAAGGCCCCCTTTATCATTTCACATCTAACCACTTCAACAGTTTAAAACTGTGGTTCTCAAGTGTGCCTTGAAACTCCGTAAAGTTCAGAGACCATCAGGTCAGGGGGTCCAAGAGGTCAGAACTATTTTCACAACAACACTAAATGTTACTTCCATTCTCATTCTCTTCTGAGTGCACCATGGAGCTCTTCAGAGACATGATATGTGATATTATAACTCTAATGACAAGTGGAACTAGCCATTATGATTCTGTGCTCTTGTATTTTAAGTTTTTCAGCTTTGTTTTCCAATACAGTGAACATCAATAAATACAACCTACTTAAACAAAAGTTCCATGGCATTCTCAATAATTTTTACAAGTATAAAAGGATCCTAAAGCCAAAACTTTCAGAATCACTGTTTTAAAAGATGTCTATCAAAAAGTCATTAAAGTATGAGTACTTCCCCTACTTCTAATAATCAAAGATACCACAAAAACAACACACACACAAAGTCTGCTAAACAAAACATCTGGTTGGCCTACATTCATCTGTGTAACACTAAAATGAAATAATTATAAGCTGAAATACAACTGATATATTAGCAAGAGAAGCTTTACTCTAGGTAAAGGTCAGAGCTCAAATAAGCATTTTTGGACACTGGAAAATCTTAGGATCTAATAATTAATTTCTGAGAATCCCTAAGAAGTATACAGATCCCAAACTGAGAACTTCAGGGTATCGAAACATATACAGAAACATATTGAATTCAAGTTTACATTTTAAAAATTTCTTTCTTATGCTTATACATATTTTTTTTTTCAAAACACGGATACCAATAACAACATTTGCCTTATGTATGTCAAATGCTTCAATTAAATTTGCAAAAAAAAAGTTAGCAGTATGAAGATTGAGCATTTCAAATACTTCAGTGTCCCTCTTTTCAGAGTTACGTGTGTATTGCAAAATTTACCTGGACTGGATGTTTGTAAATCCTTCATTCCAACTGTTTTACTAGGAACAGAATCTTTCACTAAGACTGCGGGCTGAATGGGTTTGGAAACAAGTTGATTAATATATAAAGTACATTTGATACAATCCACAGTTCATAATTCAAGATAAAAACATAAACGATTTTACCTTCACGTTAGGATATTTCTCAGGAGATTCTAAAAGGCAAAAGGGACACAGAGTTAATTACATGTAAACATGAAAGCCAGCTATACATTCATGCAGAGTTAGTACTGAGCGGAAATCCTTGTGCTCACATTTGGTTTTAGTGTCTTGTTTTCAGGGGGATGTTAGGACACCAGCAAGACAGACTATGAATCCACTATAGATAGTGAAGAAAAAATAGAAATAAAGGTTTAACAAAACATGCAGTTAAGATTTCAAAAGTAACATTACGTTTTCAATAACTTTATAAAATATTCAAGTGCACACAGACCAATGTGAACATGCCGACTGATGAGAAAAGTGATCTTAATCAGAGGAGCAAACCATGACCCCAAGAAGATAAATGTGAAAGTAGATGGTAAAATGAAACAGCATTATCTTGAATGCAATACAGCAATATCATTTACACCATTATACTACAAGTATTTATCATGTTCTTCAATCTGTCCAGTCATTTAAGAAGTGCACAGCTGGGATGACAATTCAACTGAGTGCATAATTCATTTCTCATCAGAGAAAGAGTAATGAACTGATCAGCTGGGATACACACTTGTAGAATAATAGTTCATAACAATATTCACTTTTTTTCATACCCATGTGGGCTACTGGTATGCCTACATGTCTTGGCTCCTCTAGTTTAGCCATCTTAAAGTTTCTCGATCCAATCATGCAAGAAGGTATATAAGACACATCTAGAAAATAATGTATAATAAGTTCTCAATATTGAAATACAATTATCAAAAGGAAATAATAAATTTAACTGTCACACCATTATTAGGTATTTAAAATCTTGCATGTTTCAAAATCAGTGTAGTACTTATAAAAAATTAACAATTCTAGCATTTAGGGAATGAACCCTATTAATCTGTTTTGTTTCAAAACTTAGTTTGTTTGGTACACCATGCTAATGCTTCAAAGGATTTCTGTGAAACAACTTTCAAAAAATGTCAATGCCCCCAAATTCACATTAAACTAATTTGAATAACAAATACCAATACAACATGTATCTTTGAGGCCTGAGAGGTATTTGGAGTGGCTGGAGTTTCCCCCACTTCTAGCACCCAGTATTCTCTGGAGCAACAGTGATCTTATCTCTTCTCACTGCAAATACACTGAAGCCATCTAGGAGTTCCTTCAAGTTTCCTCAACTCCAAACTCACCTCTCTAAGGCCTTACTCTCTTCCCTCCGTCCTTTTATTAGATTCTTTCCGCTATGAAGGGTAATCTCTGGATCTGTGGTCTTAATTCTTCCCCCTTTACATTCTTTCTATGGATCATCCCCACCACTTCTTTTTCCCTCTTTGCTTAGCAATGGTATCTTACACCTGTAATTGCTACTTCAACTCTTTGCTTCCCTCTGGCTATAGACATGGTTAGAAAGAAAAACAAAATAATGCTTTTCCTTGATCCTGTTATGTCCTGCACTCTCCAAAGCTCTACTTCCAGATTTCTCTAAATCCAAGGCTACACTCTTGCTACTCGGAGAGCTTGTTAGAAACACAGATTCTCAGACTTCCTGCTCAGTATGTGCACTTCACACAAGGCCCCCAGGCTACTAGTTAAAATCTGAGAAACTCTGGTCTATATTGAGTCTGCTTCTATATTACTTCAACTTAATTTATTCTCCTGAAATCTTAGCCTCAACTTCCTCACTCTAACACTCCCCTCAAAGTGAAACTGCATTACAAGTTGGAAACTTTCCAGTGGACTCTCTGTCAAGCTATAGGTCACTTGGTCTCCCTATCACGCCCCCTGCTCGCTCCTTCTTTCTAGTGCTCTTTTGTTGGCCTATGTGACACCATCCTATAAAGCAGCAACATTTCATATGACACCAATTTGCACACATTACAACTGAGCACCTATGCCCACGCTCCCCCACAGAGGACGACACACTGCTCTGTACGCCCAGGGACCGCAATCCTGAATGCCTTCCTAACAGTGAGGAAGACAGGAAGAGGGCAAAGCTTTGCTGTTCTTCTCTGACACGTTTTGGTGTTGGAAGCTCCCTTCAAATGCTTTGTACATATCAAATACTCTCCTTGTTTCTAAAGCGTTATCTTACTTATTGCCCCCTTCCCCACAGACCTGTGCTTCCTTTTCCTTCATTTCCTCCCTATACCCTCTGCCTCTCTAATCCTTCATTCCCTCTTTCCTCTTGTTTCTCAACCTTCCTTAGGTCAGAGAGTATCTTGAAACAGAATTAATTTTTTTTGTTTTGGCCCATGTGTCAAATGGAATCTTAGTTCCCTGAGTAGGGATCGAACCAGCACCCCCTGCATTGGAGACTCTTAACTGCACAGAGTCCTAACCACTGGACCACCAAGGAAGTCCAGGAGCTAAATAATTTAGCTCCTTAAACTGGATTCTCAATTTAATCTGTGGCTGACACCTGATAAGATACACTATTTCCCTCCTTTTCTCGTCTTTTATCTCACTATGCATCTGAGAGGTGACTTTCTTTGCCTATTAGAATATATCAGCATTTCCATTTTAAATCAACATTCTGTCAAATGACTTTTCTATAAAATATAGTTCTTACCTTCAACTTGTCCATTTAACGTATTTTGACCAGCAGCTCCAGATAAAAGATCCACATACTTCCGTGGAAGGCTCTCAGAGATACTCTGTTAAAATTAATATTGAGCTGCATGAAGATTTCCTAATTCCTTTTGAAGAAAATATCCTACTTTTAAAAACTGCCTACATTTAACCCGGTTAAGACAGGTTTGCCAAGATCCACAGCTGCTAAGTGACAGATTCAGGATGCTGACTTCAAACACGGCACTGTATCACCAGGCAGTGGCTACCTGCATCTAAGAGATTAGGCCCTTCTTATCTCCTTCCATAGCTGCCACCTTCAAACAGAGCACTGTTACTATGTTACTTCAAGTACGGCTGCCATAAAGGTTCCCTGCGCGTGCTAGTTAAACTATCCAAAATGGTTTGTACTTAACTAAAACATCACAAAGCAAAGCTAACTGCTGTTATTATACCACATATTTCTTACTATTCCCTATGCTTTTGCTTCTCTTGAAATGTTCTTTGCAGATTAACTTGATAATCCAAACGTAATAATACCTTCAAGTTTCAAGCACCATCTTTTCGATGTTGACGTGGTAAAAAACCGCAATTCAACCCGTTTCTCTCTGGCCTTCTCCAGCAGTTTTACACATGCACATGTGCCAAAGAAATATACATTTACTTGGGAGATTGGGGATGACACAAACACACTACAGTGTGTAAAACGATAACTAGTAAGGACCTACTGAATAGCACAGGGAACTCCACTCAAATTCTGTACTGGCCCATGCAGGAAAAGAATCTAAAACAGAGCTGATATACATATAGGGCTTCCCTGGTGGCTCAGATGGTAAAGCGTCTGCCTGCAATGCGGGAGACCCGGGTTTGATCTATATGATATACATATAGAGAGATAACTGATTCACTTTGCTGCACACCTGAACCTGACACAGTACTGTAAATCAACTGTTCTCCAATAAAAATCGAAGGAAGAGAGGAAGCGAGGAAGAACGGAAGGAACATTTGATCATAGACTCACCTGGAACAATGCTTCAGTGTTTAGATAAATGTAACTTCAGAACACAAACAGATTCCTTATGACTTCTAAGCCCTTGATTTCCGTATTACACTGATTTCATTAGGTAAACCTTGACAGTTAGCTAAAGTGTACTATGTGGTAGTATTTAGCACAGAATTATCTTATTGATTAAAAATCAATAATTAAAAATAAAGATTAAAATCAGATTAAAAATAAAAAAATTTTGATGGGCAAATGCAAAGGTGAGAAAGTCACAGCATCTTCTGCTTTTATGTTTGTACATCACTCGGTTGTTTACATTTCAAAATAATAACAGAAGACAGTACCTCAGAATCCCAAGGTGATTCTATATCTTCCTCTTCTCCCAAACCTAAGGCTGACATCATATCTGTAAAATGGAATCACAGATACATTAATGAGAACATTTACTAGTATGAATTTTAATACATATATGTCTATCTCTATCCACAGATAGTTCAATAAAATGAACTAGTGGAGAAAGAATTTCAGAGGGCTGAAGCATTTTCAGGGAGAAAAAGTTGGTAGTACCTGGGACACTTCTGAAGAAAGAGAGCAAAGAAACACACTTAAAAAGAAACGGATGCCATATGTGCATCTATGTACTTTAAAGGTTTTTATATGAGCTTTTAAGCACAGAAGAAAATCCAGAGACATTCACTAACTTACCACTTCTATTATTTTTGTGTGTTCCATCAACAGAACTCAAATGGTCATGATTTATTTGCTCTTGTGGAGCCCTTTCAATAATATCTGTATCACTTTCCTTGTCTACAATCTCTGGCTTTGTGGCTCCTTCCTATAAAAACAAGACAAAATGAAACAAAAACCCAACTTCAGAAAACATATTCATTGATTTGGTCCTTCAGTCAATCAGTAAGGTGACATTCTCTGTTGTCTAAGAAAGCATAGACACTGTCCTCGGAGAAGTTAGAAATGTAGAGAAAAGAGCGATTCTGTTCTGTGCTCTAGGCAAGGCAGAGACACGTGAAAACAAACAAGAGGGCAGAAAAGTGTCCTTCAATAGCTCTGCAACTGAAGTGGACCAAGCACAGGAAGGGCACAAAGGAGAGAGGAGGCAGGTGAGCCCGTGAAGCTCAAGGAACGCTGTGACAAAGGGCTGTGTCTCAGAAGACAGAGTACAGAGCCGGGGTGTGAGGGGGATTCTGGGAAGGGGCTTCTGGGATTCTCGTCCAAGAAAAGGACAAGGTGTGAAACAGTGTGAATAAGTCATGTGGAAAACTAGAGCACAATTACTGGGAACCCTACAGAGAGACAAAACGGAAGGACCGGGACCAAATGGCAAAAAGCAAGTGTCATCTTTTTTCTTCACATGACAGGAATCTACCACACAAGTAAAGGATTTCATCATCACAAATATATTTTATTTTATTTGGTGCCATGCTTTTTTTCAAATGAAAGGGGAAAGACTACACTGTACCAGAGAGTAGCAAACATGACATTATTTTACAGGACAGCATTGTTAAAGAAAAAACAACACTACAAGCAATGCTGCAGAGTGGACAGGAAGCAAACTAAACACTGCATATCACCCAAAGTTTCCATGAAACTGTATTTAAAAAGTTGAATTTGGCTTTAAAAACAGCCAAATATAAACAGTAAAAATCATTCTAAAATAAACTGCAAAGCCAAGAGGAATGAAAAGATTGACAAACATATTTTAGAAAGATTACTCTGGCAGCAACATAAAGATAAACATCAGGGAAGCAAAACTTAAAAAGAATATTTCAAGATTATAGGTGAGAAAGTAGATTATGATAATAAGACATGAAAAATGATAAGCAGGTAGAAAATACTGAACTTGCTGAGGGACTGGATGCAGTAATTTCAAGGAAGTTTGGAGTCCGGGAATCTTTCCTGCTGTGGCACTTCAGTGATGCTGTCTACTAGGTTTGGGGAAACAGAACAGATGACAGTGTAGCTTACAAAGAGTCAGGGACGAGGGAAGCGTCAGGAACATGGCCTGCAGTTTGGGGAGTAATGAATTAATCTGAGGCATGCGAGGGACTCAGGAGAAAATATCTGGATAAATACCTTTGGATTAGAAATAGATAGCCTTATTCAGGAAAAGCATAGCTGTTGAGATAACTATTTGTAAAATATGCTAACCTTGTAATAATTAATGCAAACCTATGCGGAATGATGCTAAAGCTGAAACTCCAGTACTTTGGCCACCTCATGCGAAGCGTTGACTCATTGGAAAAGACTTTGATGCTGGGAGGGATTGGGGGCAGGAGGAGAAGGGGACAACAGAGGATGAGATGGCTGGATGGCATCACTGACTTGATGGACGTGAATCTGAGTGAACTCCAGGAGTTGGTGATGGACAAGGAGGCCTGGCGTGCTGTGATTCATGGGGTCACAAAGAGTCGGACACGACTGAGCGACTGAACTGAACTGATGCAGAATTCTGAACTTTTGAAAATAAAATACCAGGGGAAGAAAACCAGGACATTAAAATTTTCAGTTATATATTTTAACATCTGTTTCAAGGACCTAAAAATATACTTTTATAAATGTGTGTAAATATTCATTTCTGAGATATTACAATAATAAGCATTTTTGAGTGTAATGAAAAGGTTTAATAGTAAAACACCAATTCAAGATGCTACAAGAACACTCCTTTTTAAAATTGATCTTAAAAGACAAGTTTTAAATTGTAGATGAGAAATGCTTATGTGAGTATGGAATTATGAGTCATTTTAAAGTACTGCTATGAGCTAAGAAATAAATATAAAACTCTATTTGAAAATTCACAAGGTTTTCTTCTTATCTCCCTGTAAACAGCACACTAACAACTCTAATTTCCTATCTGTGCCTTCTGGAATAGTAGGTAAAGATTGAAGGAATGATCTAGATATTAAAAATAGTAGTAAAATTATGATTATCCAAGCTGGAGATATAAAGGTTCTCAAATACATCTATGATTATCAAGCAGAACTCAAACTTCGTATCAGGAAAGAACAAACAAACTAAAAAAATCAAGTAACCACAATTTCTGAGTTTTGGATACAAAAGAATTTATATGTTAGTTTCATATGTATAACAAAGAATTGACAGGCTAGTTTAATACCTATAAATACTGAAGTTAATATAAACTTTCTTTAGAATAACATGGAATATACATATGGCTAGAGATATTTCAAAAAGTAAAAAATTACCTTCCAGAGATAATTTTTAAACTCTGTTGGTAATTTTTCTTTCCTTATGACTTTATAATAACAAGTAGTCTGNTTAACCTGTTTTGTTTCAAAACTTAGTTTGGTTTGATACATCAAGCTAATGTTTCAAAGGATTTCTGTAAAACAACTTTCAAAAAATCAGCTATCTTAAAAAGAAAAAAGTCAGTGTCTCCATATTCACATTAATCTAATTTGAATAACAACTACCAATACAACACATATCTTTGATGCCTGAGAGTTCCTTGGAGTGGCTGGAGTTACCCCCACTTCTAGCACCCCCTCCCACCTCCAGGATTCTCTGGAGCAACAATGATCTTATCTCTTTTCAGTGCAAATACACTGAAGCCATTTAGGAGTTCTCTCAAGTTTCCTCATCAACTCCAAACTCACCTCCCTAAGGCCCACTTTCCTCCCTTCATCCTTTCACGAGATTCGCTCCTCTCCAAAGGGCAGTAATCCTGGATCTGTGGTCTTAATTCTTCCCCCTTTACATTCTTTCTATGGATCATCCCCACCACTTCTTTTTCCCTCTTTGCTTAGCAATGGTATCTTACACCTATAATTGAGACTTTTTGCTTCCCTCTGGCTAGAGACACACTCAGAAAGAAAAACATAATAATGCTTTTCCTTGATCCTGTTATGTCCTGTACTATCCAACGTTCTTCCGGATTTCTCTAAATGCAAGGCTACACCCTTGCTACTCAGAGAGCTTGTCAGAAACACAGATTCTCAGACCTCCTGCTCAGCATGAGCACTTCACACAAGGTCCAAAGGTGACTAATTAAACTTTGAGAAACTCTGGTCTATACGGAATCTGCTTCTACATTAAAAGTGAAAGTGAAAGTCATTCAGTCATGTCCAGTTCTCTAGGCTAGAATACTGGAGTGGGTAGACTTTCCCTTTTCCCGGGGATCTTCCCAACCCAGGGATTGAACTCAGGTCTCCTCCACTGCAGGCGGATTCTTTACCAGCTGAGCCACAAGGCAAGCCAGAGAATACTGGAGTGGGTAGCCTATCCCTTTTCCAGAGGTCTTCCTGACCTAGGAATCAAACCGGGGTCTCCTGCATTGTAGGCGGATTCTTTACCAACTGAGCTAACAGAGACGTCAACTTAATTTATTCTCCTGAAATCTTAGCCTCACCTTCCTCACTCTAACACTTCCCCCCAAAGTGAAACTGCATTACAAGTGGGAAACTTTCCAGTGGACTGTCAGGCTGTAGGTCACTTGGTCTCCCTATCACGGCCCCTGCTCGCTCCTTCTTTCTAGTTCTCTTTTGTTGGCCTATGTGATACCATCCTATAAAGCAGCAACATTTCGTATGACTCCAATTTGCAAACATTTACAGCTGAGCACCTATGCTGGTACTCCTCCACAGAGGATAACACACAGCGCTGCACGCCCAGGAACCGCAATCCTGAATGCCTTCCTAACAGTGAGAAAAACAGGAAGGGGGGTAAACTTTGCTCTTCTTCTCTGACAAGTTCTGGTGCTGGAAGCTCACTTCAAATGCATCGTCCATATTAAATACTCTCCCTTTATCTAGAGACCTTCACTACTTATTGTCCCCTTCCCCCACAGACCTGTGCTTCCTTTCCTTCATTTCCTCCCTGTACCCTCTGCCTCACTCATCCTTCATTCCCTCTTGCCTCTTATTTCTTGACCTTCCTTAGGCTGTACAGTATCTTGAAACAGAACTAATAATTTTTGGGAGGTCATGTGTCACATGGAATCTTAGTTCCCTTACCAGGGATTGAACCTGCACCCCCTGCATTGGAGAGTCTTAACCAGACAGACTCTTAAACATTGGACTGGGAAGGAAGTCTAGGAACTAATAACTGAGTCCTTAAACTGGATTCTCAATGTAATCTGTGGCTGGAACCTGATAAGATACATAATTTCCCTCCTCTTTTTCCTCACTATGTCTCTGACAGGTGATTTTCTTTGGTGATTAGAACATATCAGCAATCCCATTTTAATTCAACGTTTTGTCAAATGACTTTTCTATAAAATACAGTTCTTACCTTCCACTTGTCCATTTACTGTCTTTTTTCCTCTTGGACCAGCAGCTCCAGATAAACAATCCACATACTTCTCTGGAAGGCTCTCAGAGATACTCTGCTAAAATTAATGTTAATAATGAGTTGCATGAAGATTTCCTAATCCCTTTTGAAGAAAATACCTTACTTTTAAAAACTGCCTACTTTGAACCCAGTTTAAGACAGGTTTTGCCAAGATCCCATAGCTGCTAAGTGACAGAACTGGTTTCAGAATTCTGAGGAGAATGTATGGCTTGAAAAGAAATATTTAATAGAATATAAGATGGGGCTAAAAAGGTCAACAAATTTTAATCTAAAATTCTCAGCTCACAATTGGAGGACACTGAAAAATATAGTGTAATCGTTTGTTTTTTTTAATCACGTATTTCTTATTTATTTCCATGCTATGCCGGACCTCATTCCTCAACATAACAAGTGAACTTCTACATACTAAATATTAAAAAGGGAATATAAAAATGTCATATTTTCAGAATTCAGATTTAACAGATATATTATGTATAGTATATTACCTGTAACATTATATACAATTCCATTTGTCTCTTCATTAATTCACATTCAAAAACTATTAAAATGGCGCTTACATTCAGGACCTATGCTACACGCTCCAGGAGATGCACAACTGTTTCCTGAACTTCACTCATTTATACTGATACAGGGTCTATAAGATGAATATTTAAATGAGAATAATACAAAATCTCTGAATTCTGAAGTTTCAGAATGTGACACAAGGACTTTGAGTAGGTTTTTTAAAAACTAAAATAGAAAAACAAATCTGATGCTGTAAGTTTTATCTTACAGTTATTAAAAGTCTGCTCCTACAGCTGGTTATTATTTTAGGCAAAACATGAGTTCTTCAATGAGATGAAGAGTTGGGAATAACTTCTTAATGGAATGCTTTAGAAAACACAGTGGAATCCCTTTATAATATGGATTTTGAGAAACAGAATTTTAATTTCTAAATCCCCATATCAACAATTATTTTAGTCTTAATGCAGAGCCAAAACAAAACAGAGAAAAAAAAAATTTTAAAAACTACCCTCTTAACAACTCTGAAAAACCAAAATAAAGTGTCCGGGGGGTGGGGAGTGGAAACTAGATGATATAGGCTATATAGTTTTGGAATTGAAAGGCTCCAGGAATATTCCATGGTCATTACAATAAGGAATTATGTCCACTAAAGATATCATTATGAGTATTACATAAGTCATGTCCTTATGGTTTAAAATTCACAGTAAGACTCTTTATCCTTGACCAAATTTCGTATTTCCTCCACTGTGGGAAAGCTTTTCCTGATACAATTTTTCTGTCACTATGTATTTTTCAGCCCATTTTTTTCTTCACCCCACCTTCTGTATTTACCAAAGTAAAAAAAGAAAAATCAACTAGTCATATGTTTATAAAATAGTTTGCTCTGACCAATTTTCCACTGCAAACATAAACAGTGAGAGGGACACCACTGCTGAATTTTAAAGAGTAAATGCTACATGAAACTAAATTCAGAGCACAAAACCTAATTTCACAACAGAACACTTTACCTTGGTTTCAAAATCTAAGCCTTCATCATTTAATGTAAGCCATAAATCATCACCAGGTTTGCTGGAAAACCTTTACAGCAAAAACAGACAACAAAAATGAGTGAAAACATTTTTTTTAAAAAAACATATTTTGATGTGGACCATTTTTAAAGTCTTTATTGAATTTGTTGCCATGTTGCTTCTGTTTTATATTTTGGCTTTTTGGTCCCAAGGCATGTGGGATCTTAGCTCCCCCAACCAAGGATTGAACCCACACCACCTGCACTGGAAGGAGAAGTCTTACTAACCGTCTTAACCACTGCACCCCCAGGAAGTCTCCAAAACAGTCTTTAGTTACACCTGTTTCTGCTTCTATCTTTCCCAACCTATGAAATATCTAGTTAAGGCTCATTCTTAGTTTCCTTAACAAAGAGTGAGAGCCGATATACTGGCAGAGCCTGAAAATAAATTGTTTACACCAAGCCCTAATCGGTGAATTTAAAATCTAATTGATGGACTGATATAACTTTTGTTTCCCCAAACTAGAATAAACCTGATGACTTAAAGTGGAAGGATATGCTGCTCCTTCTCCATTGTCTGTCCCTGGTTCAGAGACTAACCTATGGCCATCAAAAATGGCAGTCTTGGTTCTTCAGCAGGGGAAACACTTATTGAGAAGGCCCCACTTCTCCCCTTGACTCTAAAGGGAGTACAGGAGTTCCCCACAATGTCTAAAACTTAAAATGGACACAAGTCAAAGAACTACATTATATCTTTAGTTTATATGCTACAGGGGTACTTCTCAATCTTTGCTGAGGGACACAAGAGTGGGCATGGGAAACAGGCAGGCCAGCTATCAAATCACAGGTCAACTCATTTTAACCATGGAATCACAGGTCAATTCATCAACCTCCTGAACCACAGTTGGCTAATTAAGTAAAAGTAGGACACAGCTACTTTCCAAAGCTGCTGTGATGACTCAATGAGGTCACAAATGTCAAGCACGTAATGCAGTGTCTAACCCAGAGGAGAACATTCAACCAACATTAGTTTCTCTTCCCCGTGTTCCCTTACTTTTTAAAACATCCATAAAATCCTACCTGCTTAAAGAGTCTTCTTTAGAACTCTCATCCACTATTAAAGAAAAAAGTAAGACACATTTAAAATCAACAAAAGAAAAGTATAGAATATTAAGACCTCAAGACTGATGCTCTGTTTAAAAGTATTCCTTTGGGACCACACCTGGAGACCACACTAGAGGGAATAGTGATTGTACTATACTCGCAGGCCATTAATGCCTGAGAATCACTCCTCTCCTTTATATCATCAAATGCAAAAAAAAAGAAGAAAGAAGGGCTGTTTACAATGACCATATTCCTAACCAAACTCTAGAAGACTGACAGAAAGTTATATCACACCATTAATAGAATCAGTACGATAAACTGACAAGAGCACGCTTAAACAGCACGGGATTTCTGGACTTCCACTGCCTGGAGCAGGGAACAGAGGAACAGGTGTCTTGCTGGGACACAACACAACTTCTCTGGCTCTTCAGTTCAGGATGAAAACACCCTCTCACAGGGAAGCTTGGTCTACAGGCACTGAACTTCAGAGCGTGGTAAAACATAGGAAACAAAGTCTTCCTGGCCCTATTTCCAGATGCAAGAGAAGTATGAAAGATGTAGTGAGTCTAGGTTTAGAAAGAATAATCTCTTGAAAGGGAGGTGGGGGAAGGCAAATGGGTAAAGGGGGTCAATAGGGTGGTGGGGATGGGGACTAGACTTGTAGTGGTGAGCAGGCAGTAGGGTACACATAAGCTGAACATGTTTTTTAAGTTTTAAATATATAAATATATATATATATACACACACACACACACACACACACACACACTAATATATTTTAAAAGTATAATCTCTTGAGACTATGTCCTTCCATTGTTCAAGAGTATCTGGACCACAAAGAGCACAATGACCCAAACAGTGCTGTGTACTACTGAGGGATATCATTATATCAGTCCTCCCCATTATATGACAAATGTTGAAAGAAATCATGCTTCTTCAGGTTGGAAGGCATATATCATCAGATCCGAAGCTGATGAACAAGGGAGGGATGGAAGGAGGGAGGGAGTGATGGACTCTGGTGCGGTTGGACATTTTACATGTGTCGTCATGATCTGATGCTGGAGGGACGACTCACATGCAGCGACTCCACAGGGTGAGGAGTCCAGCAAGCTTGAGCCTGGAGGGCAGGGGCAGTGATTTTTAAATGTTTGCACTGTGACATCAGAACAATGCTTAGTACATAAAAGACATACAATGATTTCTTCAATGAACAAATGAACAAACAAGAACATTTTCTTTGAAAATTTTGTTTATAAAAATACAGAAATTAACCAGGGACAACTCTATTCTATTCTGAGCATACTGAAGACCAAGACTCTATGTCATCTCTGTGTCTCCTCTAACGTGTAAAACCAATCTACAGAAGTTCTTTGATGGATGTTGTTAAATCACTGAGTCATGTCCTACTCTTTGAGACCCCATGGACTATAGCCCACAAGGCTCTTCTGTCCATAGGATTTTCCATGCAAGAATACTGGAGTGGGTTGCCCTTTCGTTCTCCAGGAAATCTTCCCAACCCAGGGATCAACCCCACATCTCCAGCATTGGCAGGTGGATTCTTTATTACTGAGACACTTGGGAAGCCCTCTTTGATTAGATAGAGGTCTACTAAGTTAAAGATGTCCTCAGACAGCTTGTGCAATGAGCTAGATGCCACATCGAGGGGCCATGGTGGTGTTTTTGTTAATGCGATGTGTTTTTGTGCTTTTATTAGAGTCTGCAGAGTCCCAGTTTGATCTATGTGAATATTTCATACAATAATCTTTTAACTAATGGCAAGAGAACATCTTGTTCTAAAAAAACTATACTGTCATGACAATTATCCAACACACAGAAGAAAACATCTGGTTCTAATGAAGTCAATCTATCTCACTCTTCTTGGACCTGTAAGGAATGAAGTTGGAATAGAGACCTTGATGGTCCAACAATATGCAAAATAACTGGTTCTCAACCAGGCACTGCTTTTCTGTCTCCTGTACTACTGGTAGGTGCCTTTCAAAAATAATCGCTTCCTGGCGTGCTGCACACTGGCTCAGCTTTGCAGTTCTTATTGTTTATCCTTTGGTATCCTACCAGGAAGGTATTGTTGAGGTTCCCAGTTGTATCAATGGTAACTTTTTTAGTGAGATTAATCACTACATAGGAACTACTAACTATTCATTCACTAACTGAAAACCATTTGTAAAAATTAAAGTTCCCCTTTTATAAGAAGTCTAATTTGGTATCATATGATTATACAGAAAATATATATCATACTAACTTAAGTTTTTTCTATCTACAAGAAAATCTAATACAGGATTTTAGGGGCCATGATTAAATACATGGATTTGTTTTAAGATAATATAGTCTCTGATTTTAAGTTACTCTACAATTAACTTAATTCGGAATACTAGACTATTAAGAAATTAATTTAAAAAATAAAATACACATACAAATTACATATGCTTTTTCATTGTTCTTCCATCATTAAAAGTTGCTCACTCCTATTTTATCTATGGTAGAATCACCAAGAGTAATTCATTGTCAGATGACTTACCTGGGTTGCTGTTTTCAGGAGGAGTTTTAGGTCTCTCTTCTTTATATTCAGAAATCAGTTGGCGAATGCTATGTGTTAAAAATGTGATAATATTTTAACACCAATATGAAAAACAACTACCAAAGTCTTAGACTATTTCAGAAAATATCACAGATAATATCAAAACTTCAATTGTCCCATATATTTCAAGTTTCTAAGTTCTACAAACTTTTATTTAGCATGTAATTAAAGGAGAACGAAAAGGAAAATGAAGTACTCGTGAACTAGGGGCAGTACAGCTCAGTGAAATAACTAGAGTTAACTTGGCATATGAAAACTCTCTTGAACTCAGAAATCCTAGCTCTCTAACCAACTGCTCTTCGTTCTGGAGAAGTTGCTTCACAATTCAAAATCTTCCTCTACACAACTGGGATCTTACTGCCTTATTTCACAAGGGGATTAAGAGGATTTAATGAGATAATATGCCCCCAAAATGCTTGGAGAAACAGTCAAAGAATGGAATAATTTGGTCTAGAACTTTATTGCTGGAACTACTTTGGAATTCCAAATAAAATCTAATGTGTGTTTTTTCGTACCTTTAACATTCAAGAGTTGTAGGAAACTGTTAATTATGATGGTTAGCTGTTCTTTGTGGTTTGTAAGTTAGAGAATCTCAGCTATTATATAATTTGAACCTAAATTTATTTATAAAGTACAAAAACTCACTACGTTAGATAACATAATTGTCCCCAATTTTTGCAGCTAATTACACCAAGAGCAGAAAACTAATCACAATCCAGACCTGGCCTGGACCACTACTCTTCCTTCTCTACCTACTCAAACTCTGAACCAGCAGATCTTTCTGAGAGTGATGTCTAATCTCCACGCTCATCTTCGTTTCACCTGGAAGAACCCTACTCTTAGAATGGATAGTGGCAAGTCCTGGACAGGGCTTACCTCGCTTAATTCCAACTAACTTACTTGAGACTTAGGGATTTCTGGTGAATGAGTTCCTTATGAGGCAGACTCTGAAAACAAGTGCTTCCCTTGTGGCTCAGCTGGTAAAGAATCCCGGGGCAATGCAGGAGACCTGGGTTTGAACCCTGGGTTGGGAAGATCCCCTGGAGAAGGGAAGGCTGTCCACTCCAGTATTCCGGCCTGGAGAATTCCATGGACTGTGTAGTCCATGGCGTGACAAAGAGTCGGACACGACTAAGCGACATTCACTTTCATGTCACTGAAAACATTTAAGGCTGAAGCACGTATAAATCCTCTGGAAGATTTTCATTATTATAGGAAACAGATCTCATGAGGGGCCAATCATCATTATGGACTCTCAGGCAAGCTGGCACCCACTACTCTGGGAAGGATGACAGGGAACCTATGACCTAAGAAAAGGCGACCCCCCCCACCCAACCCCAACCCTGGGACAGAAAGCCACCTTGAGGTTCAGGTCTAGAAACAAAGGAGAAAGGGAAGTCTGCTCAATTCCTGCAGGAGCACTTGAACCTCCCTGACAGCCTAAAATGGTTTGCACTGCTATCTGCCAGCAGAAAAGACAAATAACAGCCTCAATGGACACCTCATTGTAAAGACTGAGGTTTAGATCTAGGCTTACACGTGGGGTCCACAGAAGGTTTCTGAGTGTGAAGGGGAGGCTAGGAGGCCCAGCTGTCAGAACTGGATGCTGGTGCTTTGCAACAGTGGCTGAGCTACAAACATATATATATGAGAACTAAGAAGTTGTCACTAATAACATCAGCATTCTTCTAAGAAAGTAATTTAAAGCAAAGAGTCATCCAAAAGACAAAACCAAGTCTTTTATGTTCAGTATGCAATTTTAAGGAAAAGTATATACAAAGTAGAGATTAAAGAATTACTATAAAAGAATTAAGAAATTCAATATTGTGTCATAAGATAAACTAAAAAAGCAGAATCCATATTTTATAAAGCTAATAAAACTAATATGAAATCCCTCAGCGACTACAAGATCAATGAAAAAAAAGGGAACCAGATGCATATGACATCAGTCAGTATTACAAAGGAATATGAATCCTGCTATCTATTCCTGCTATATATTGTTGTTCATGATTCCCAGTCTTAGAATAATTGATTTTCTACCTGCCTGATGATGTGTTGATTACAAATTAATCCTTTTATTAATTTAATCTTGATGCTACCACCTTAGAACAGCACAAAGGTTTTTAGAAAGAAAAAGAACAACGGTACCTTTGCATCTTATCAACCGCATGTACATTTGCTTCTTTCTTTGCTAAAAACTCCACCATTTGCTGTTTCCTTTCACTTATAGCAAGTGCCAGCGGTGTGAGGTCATCCTGTAAAATAGGGAAAACCATTTCTAATGTACACAGTTAACCTATTTCAAAGCTGAACTTTGAAATCATGCAATAGCTTCTCTGAACTTAAACACAGAATTCAGAAAGCAAGTAAAAGGAAGCCCCCTCTTCCTTATCCCCCTGTGCGCCTTCTTTCTCTTGAAGATGCTCCTCCTCTGGGCCTTCCCTGGTGGTCCACTGGCTAAGACTCCAGCTCCTAATGCAGGAGGTCCAGGTCCATCCCTGGTCAAGGAACTAGATCCCACATGCCTCAACTAAAGATCCCATGTGCCACAATTAAGACCTGGTGCAGTCAAATATGTCTTTTTAAAAAATGATAAATAAAATACTCCTCCTCTACCTCTTCAAAAGACTAACTACTGAGTCATTCTATAAAACTCACTTCCAACATTTACTGGTTCCAAGGATCTTTGCTCCTATCATACTATTTATCAGGGACATCGTAGTATTCACTTGCTCTATCACTACTCTCAACACTCCTCCAGAGAGAATCAATTACTAAATCAACAGCGTATTTTAGGAACAATGCTGAGGCAGAAATATATATTATTATCTGTAGCCTGTATAACCGATCCAAGGATGATGATGAGTAACCTCACAAGGTTTACAGACATTCCAGTGGGAATATTACTCTCTATATGAACATGCAAAGAAAAAGAGTTTTATTTTTTTTTTCCGAAACACCCACTAATAATTTTCTTTGAAAAATTCAATCTCATTCTTAAGAAATTTTTTTAAAATATGAAATCAATTACAGATTAATTAGAGTGTCTCTAAAATCTTGAAATAATTATCAAAATAAACTATAAAACAAGAACTGGAAACTCAAATACGTATGGAGGGAAAGTTGGTAACCTGAGTACGTGAAAAAGCCAGGTAAGGCCAGCAAATCTGAGAACACATGCTCCATACAGAAGGGGCGACCTCTGCATGCTGACCAAACAGTAGAATGGGCTCAAGGGGGACCAGATTTGGTTCTTTGAGAAGCCTGAAATGGAGACCTCTGAATAAGTCTCCTAAATTTTAAATGTTGACTCAATTTATGGAAGTAAACTAAACATATCCAAGGGCCATGCTTGGTTGATGGCCCACTTGTGGTTTGACGTTTGCTGTTCCCAAACAGGTGGGAATAAAGCAAGTATTTGTATGTGAAACCGTCCCTTCTTCATATCATGTGTTTCACAAAAAGTAGGCCCAACACGTAATAAAAATTACTATTAAGGCTCATAATTCAATTAAACATAATTTTTTAAAAAATCATAAATCCACTTCAAGAATGTTTCCACTGCCCGTCGAAACTACAATCTATCTCTAGAATTCCTCTAGATTGTTAATCAAATGGATATTCAATTCCTAAGACTGCTGAAACTAAATCATCAAAACAATTCCCATCTATACTGTTACTAACTTCATGGGTTTTGATGTTTAAAGCTCTCATTTTGCTTATTCCAGGGCTCAGCGAATCTAATAGACACACTGCAAGAGTCTGTCCTGCAGCTGACACTAAAAGAAGGCTCATGAGTTACTATTACTGCAGTCAGGAAAACCGTGTTGGTAACAAACATCTGTTGACCTAATGACCTGGATGAAAACAGAAGGTGCAAAATCCTGAAAGGGTCAGACTCTACGGATGAACTGACTTCACCATGAGCAAATCTCTGAAGACTGAGTGCAACTGAATAATTAGTGGTTGGAAGGAAAAGGAATTATCATTCAAGCCAATAGATATTGCTAATGATATTCCTTTTAACTTCTTAATCACACAGGCAGAGAAAAAGTCAGATTAATACTGTTGCAAAGGAAGGAGCTGATGGAAGTAGCTAGCACTGATCAAACTCCAACTCTTCTAAAGATTACTTATTTTTGAGATAGGTGCGTTTAGAAATTACACTTATTCAGTCCATAGTTGTTCACCACAGATCATATGAGAATCTCAAGGAAACAGTTCTAAATACACACGTCCAGGCCTTCCTCGATTTATTCCATCACAATCTTCAGGGAACAGCCTAGGCTTGTAAATTTTTTTAATAAGTTTTCCCAAGTGATTGTGGTTTTCACCAGCACAATCTAGCCAAAAATCAGTGCAGCAACCACTCCACTCTCATCTCTTACCCACGTGGCCAATTCCTTCTCTTACTTGAGGATTTGAATAAAAAAGAAAAGTGTAAGAGGTAAAAGTCATCAAAACAGCACGAAATTTTCCTGGGTAAACACAGGTAGAACAGGGACTGCTGCTGCTGCTGCTGCTAAGTCGCTTCAGTCATGTACAACTCTGTGCGACCCCATAGATGGCAGCCACCAGGCTCCTCCATCTGTGGGATTCTCCAGGCAAGAGTACTGGAGTGGGGTGCCATTGCCTTCTCCAGAACAGGGACTAGTAAACTCAAAAGGCAACCTGATCTCATTATTTATAAACCACTTACTTTCCATCAAGACATTCTAGAGAGCAGAGTCTAGGTTCTTATCTAAGTGGCTGTTTCTGCCAGAATAGGATAAGATGTCAGTTAATTATTTGTTCTTCTCTCTTACTTCCCACTTAATCACCACCTGTTCACTGCCAGTCTGATTTCCTCAAATTCTTCCTAAAATTGATATATAGGCTACTATACCATCCACTCACTCTCTTTCTCAAAATAACAACTATTATCCCTGAAAACTGAAAAGCACCTTACCAAAATATATAAACTGAAGGGAAAAAAAAGACAAAAACAAAAATCTCAGGACTTCTGTGGTGGTCCAGTGGCTGGGTCTCCAGGCTGCCAGTGTAGGGGCCTGGGTTCAATCCCTAGTCAGGAAACCAGATCCTGCATGGTGAAGCTAAGACTCAGCACAACCAAATAAATAAATATTAAAAAAAGAAGAAAAAAAAACAACCCACAACTCTTTGGCATTTCCCAATGGCCAAACTTCCAACTTGACCTACATTTTTCACCTGCTCTCTCCTTTTCCCTTTCCCTTTACTTTCTTAAGCCTTGGACAATAAGAGAGAAATCATTTTTATATAAATCATTTTTTTATAAAATAGGAATTTGTTAACAACAACAAGATGTCTATTATGTTGTAAAATGTTTATGTTATGTTTGAGTTTTAAGACAAAGTCTATTTCTAAGGCAAATTTTGCTTAACTGTATTTTTATACCAATCAAAAAAATTTCAGTGGGGGGCAAAGTATTTGGAAAGTTTTACCTTTAACAAGTGCAGTGTTACCACAAATATCTGCCATAAACCCATGAATGAACACTTTGCTCTCTAATACTTCTTCAGAAATATGTATAAAGTGAAATCTTAGACAATTTGGTTCTTTCAAAATCCTTTCACTCAGGGAAGGCTGCAGCTTCCAAACACGGGAAACTGAGCCCACCTGTGAGGGTGGAGGGAGTCCTGGCGGGGCTGCAGCTGCAGGGTGTCCCGTGTCCTGGAGAAAGCGCGGGAGGGGCGGCTGCGCCATCACCAGCCCCACACGCACAGCTGCAGCCCCACCGGGCAGCTCCCCGGGGCTGAGCGCGGGAGACCCCGAGGTGTACATCGCGAACCAAGCGGTCACCAGCACAAGTCAACGCCCTTGCCGGGAGTCAAACATGACCTGACCCTCTTGGCCGGATCTCAGAACCGGGGTCCTGGAGGGCTCAGGGCTCCAGGCTTGCTGCCTCCCAGGCCCACTTGCACTCACCCGGCTCCCCCTCATGGGCACTGGGTCTCCTTCCTCCTCCCGCCCACCNCCCTCTTGGCCGGATCTCAGAACCGGGGTCCTGGAGGGCTCAGGGCTCCAGGCTTGCTGCCTTCCAGGCCCACTTGCACTCACCCGGCTCCCCCTCATGGGCACTGGGTCTCCTTCCTCCTCCCGCCCACCCAAAGGGGCACCCACCCATTCCCTGAGCCCCTGGAAGCAGCCACTCCTCACATCACTTCACTCCCCCCAGGCCTTCATCATTTGGGGGCTCTGAGCCTACCACCCACTCCCGGGCACGTTCCGATGGCAAATCTTCCTTCTGGGGTAGACGGCTGGCTGGGAGACAGAGCTTTGCCCTCTCTGTGGACACACATATATCCCCCACCCCTGCATTGGCCTTGGAGTTGTTTCCATAGTAACATGGCTTGATGGACACTATTCATTTTACCTATTTACATTCTGTTATAAATAAAACAGTTGTAGATTTAAAAAATGCTTTGCAAATATTTTGTAAATAAAGTTAGTTGAGATATACCTTGTTCCTGGCTTCTATATTGGCATCGTAGGAAAGCAGCTTTGCTGCGAGTGATAAATTCTGGCAAAAGACAGCGTAGTGGAGAGCAGTGTTCCCACTGACATCCATGACATTTGGGTCGGCACCATGCTCCAGCAGAAGAGTCGCACACTCCTCTTCTTGGCATTCTACTGCCTGTCAGTGTTGTGCCAAGAAACAGAGTGTAAATTCTAGGAATTCAAAGTAAACGGTCCACAAGCTTCACCGGTTTACTATATCTAAATGAGATGAATTCACTTTACTCTCAGCAGTTAAATCACATCCACCTTGTGTGGACACAGTTCGCTGCCCCATACCTTCATCAGCGCGGTCCGGTTTTCATTGTCACAGAGGTTAAGCTGGCATTTTCTCTCCAGGAGGAGAGTGACCACCGCTGAATGGCCATTGGCACAGGCCAAGTGGAGGGCAGTCCTATGAAAGCAAGAGGAGTTTTCAGGAAACCGTAATGTTACTGTTTCAAAACAATTGTTCCTGTGATTGAGACATTCAGTAGTATGCTATTCCTATTGTTCTAAAACGAATATTTTGTTTCCTTCTGGAGAAAGAACATTATATATTAGTTTTAGCTCTTCTTACCACATTAATGAAAGAACAATCTACTTGAATAGAATAAGCATGACCTCGAGATTTAGCTCAACGTGGATTTGAATTTGACTTTCACTCTGTCACTTATTAGCTGTCGCTCACCCCCTCTGTACCTCAATTTCCTCATTAACATAATGGAGAGAGAGTAGTAGTTATCTCACAGAACTCCACCATGATGCTTAAATGAGATCCAAGGAAAGGATTTAGAACCACTCCTCACACAGATAACAGCTCAGTAATTGCTAGGTAACATTATTATACTTATTACTATTATCTTACAAGGACAACATCTCAATAAAGTCAAAGGTTATTACACATCCTTTGCAAATATGTTTTGAATATTAGAGACAACATTGTACTTCGCTGATTTTAAAATCCTCATTTTCTTACTTTTTAACGTCTCTGACATTGGGATGAAGTTTATAATTAACGTCTTTACAGCTATAATTGGTAGCATTTTTGTTTATTTCTCATTTTTTCCTTTTCATCTAATTACCATAAAGTCTTTTTTCTAAGGTTAAAGTATAGATGATGTATATTGTATATTATTATATTTTATAGGTGCACAACATAGTGATTCACAATTTTTAAAGGTTATACTTCATTTAAAGTTATTATAAGATATAGCTATATTCCCTATGTTGTACAATATATCCTTACAGCTTGTAGGATTTTCATTCCCCCACCAGGGATCCAACCCCAGGGCCACAGTAGTGACTCTTAACCACTGGACTGCCAGGGAATTCCCATGATTCCCTTGACTTCTGAAAAGGCTGAAAGTTGTCAGAGGATACCAGTCTCAAAAGAATTCTAAAAAAAGTTATGTGAGAAATTATTTTTATCTGTGCCACATTCCTATTAGTGCCAGAAAGACAAGCCCTGTCTGCTATTCCGACTTCCCTACAGACAGCTTGATCTACAGAGAGTTTTAAGTTTTTTGATTGTTAAATCAACCTCCAGATTTCCTTTTCCTTTTTTTTTTGGTCCGGAAACTCAGTAAACTCCAGAATTCTTGCTTTTGAAATCATTCTTAGAAAGGTCTTTGGGGTGGGATGGAGGCTCAGGACTAAGAATATATGTATACTTAACAACTGATTTACGATGTTGTTTAGCAGAAAGCAACACAACATTGTAAAGCAATTATTCTCCAATTAAAAAGAAAATTAAGGTTAAGAACCAGTAGAAATAGAAAGAAAAAGAAGGTCTTTGTCAGCACACACACAAAACATGTATAAACAGGAATTTGTGTTTTCTTCTGGTAATTTTCTCACTGTGCGTATTTAAAATTTTTGATCCATACTCCATCTGAAGCTTTTTTGTGAGATAAAAATCTAGTTACTTTTCTCTAAATAGTTACCATAATAGAAAATGTCACCAGTATCAAGTTCTAAATTCTTACAAACATATATTTGGGTGTTTGGGTAGTTTATCTTCTGTTCCATTCATTTATCTATCTTTTCAGTTGTTAGTAAATGAATACTTTGTGGGCACTTACAGCACATTTTGACATCTAGAAGAGCAAATCTTCGTCTACTATACAAAACTTTTAATTTCATCACAACAATTAAGACAGCATATGTAACCAAAAATCTTTAAAACCACAATATGTTGATTTGGTTTAAATATTGAAAGACCATACATCCTAAGAAAATGTCTTCCTATTCAAGGACACAGCCAGCTCCCTACTTCAAAGCTTCTAGATCCTTCAGCAAAGAAAATACATACCTAGGGTACACTGACATAAAAGATATTGAATTGTATCTTAAGAATTTTTAATCCAGTAGTTGATCTGGCATGGGAGTTATTTTCTTCACTATGCAGTTTTCTATAATATATAATCTTAAAGTTATAAAAATGTGTACATTAAAAATAAGATGCTAACAACATCAGAAATCTGTCCACTGCCATGATCCACAATAGGCGATCCATAAAGAAGTATTTTCATAAATCACATGAGAAAAAATGTGAGAGCCAGGAGATTCCAGATTTCTTGAAAGCTATATAACTTAAGAGCTCTTACTCATGAGTACATCATGCTAACCCATGCATAATAACAAAAAAGGAAGATGAAGAAGGTGAAAAAAGATACTATTTATGTTTCATTTCATTACTCTGATTACCGACATTCAGCTAAATGACTTCAAAACTTATCAGTAAAGCGCTCTATAAGGGAAATTATAAGTGGGTCTGAAATGAGCTAAGGCTTTTTGCTGCCTATAACGTCTGCAGGGCGCTGGATCCCAGGAAGGTGTCCGCGAGCCTTGGAAACTCACAGCAGGGACCTCTGCCAGGCCCTTCCACCCCGCTTACCTGTTCATCTTGTCCCTGTCGTTCAGGCCATTCTTCCCCAGCAACAGAATCTGCTGCACTTTGGCTACGTTCCCTACAATGGCAGCTTTGTGGATCTTTCCGAGGTCCTTGTCTCGGATGCGATACCCGGGCTGGAAGTTGATTCTTTGACCGCCGTCTCTCCCCGGACTGATGGAGGAGCCTAAGGGCGACTCGCCCTTCTTACTCCCGAAGCCAAAAATCTTCTTCATCACAGAGCACACAGCCTTCAAACACACCTCACCTCTCCCTCGGCTCTTCACTGTCCCCGAAACCCAATACTAATGGTACAGATAAGCCTAAGCAGTTCCCGCACAATATCCCAGTTGGGAAGCTCCGCGGTTTCCAATCTTTCAGCCCAGAAGAGTCGTAGCTAAGCGACACCGCTAAACACAGTGCGCCTGCGCGCCTCAAAAGCGGGCGTTCCCGCCTGTAAGCACAGAGACTTGCGGGGCCACACTGCCCAGTGCGCATGTGCTAAACTCGGCGGCTCATGTCTGAGATTGACTGTGGGCGGTGCTAGGCACATTTCAATCAACTGTGCTATTTGGCTAAGCGTTTCCGGATGCTTAACAAAAGATAGAGCAGGTGAGAAAGGCATCTTTGCTGGAGCGGCGAGGAGCTTCAGGATGCTGAAAGCCTGTCCCCCAGAGCTTTTTTAGGGCTCTTCTAAAAAAACAACAACTCTAAATCTACTTATCCCTCAGCTTATTCCTTTCCACATCCCTCTTGGACCAGCGAAATTTAGCAAGTGTAACTACAGAAAACTGTTTTCATGGTTCCAGAAACTGTGGTAACAGCTATTATCAAGTGCAAATTTAGGGGAAACCAACTCAGGTTCTCCAGATGAAACCGCGTTTCCGCATCTCTCTGATCCTCCCGTGGCCCAGCCTCCATCTACACATTTTCTTCATTTTAATTTTTTGCTTTTATTTTCCCCAAATCTTTAATCAACCTGTCAGGCGAGTGTATGCTCCTCGGTTCTTTGTCTCGTCACAACAAAGATTTGGAGTGACGGACATTAAAGCCCCCTCCGAGTGTCACAGCTCTCCGCCCTTTGGCTCTTTTTGTTTTTTTCTCCCCCCTGGGCCTGCCCTATGCAAATTGGGCTTAGTCAGGAGCGCTGTTCTACCTGAAGTCCTCATCCTGGTCCTCCGACCTTCCTTTGACCTTCCTCTCTTCTATTTTCGCGGGCTTTTCCATTGTCTTTTAGCCACCGCCATTTTTGGACTCCTTTTCCCTATTCTAACTAGCTAACAAGCCCAAGATTTATTTTGGAGCATAGTGTAACATTTGAGAACTTTTAAAAAAAATTATCATTCACGTGTCCGAAATAATCCATCTTTTCTCATCTAGTTTAAAATACCACTTTTTAACTCTGATGTTCTGTTTCTGGGTTTTCCATTCTGTTCCATTGAATGGTCTGCTGCTTCTAGCATAGGTAGTATATAAAATATATTTTAATATCCTTTATAGGTCCAAAGTTCCTCCCCTTATTTGTCCTTTCCAGCATTCTCTTGGCAATGTTTATTTCTACATTATTTGAGATGACTTTTTAATCACCATGCCAGTTAAAGAGAATTCTCAGTGAAATTTGTATTAATTAGGTTAAGAGAAGTAATTTTAACTTGACAATCACTTGTATCAATGTATCCAGGTAGTTTTTATATCTCTGTCCTATTTTATGTCCCTTATTAACCTCTGGAAGCTTTTTTTTTTTTTAAATGTAAATCCTATACCCTTCTTGATGTATATCTGGGCTTTTTAAAATTTTTACTGTGATGGTACATGATTTTTCATTATAATTTATGAACGACTAGTTTTGATATCTGGGTATTCTTTTGACAACCAGAATGAAGAACTTTTAAAATTATAATCTTGTCATAGGAAGAAAGTGTTGAGTTTCTGGTGGTACTTAAGGAAGCCACAAACTGTTGGTATAGATTTCACCAGAAAGATGTAATACTGATAATATCCAAGATTGTACATAATCAAGCAAATACAAACAAGATGGGCATTTTTAAAAACTGGTCTAAGACCATTGCTACAAATTAAAAAACATTTAATATAGCTAAATTTCACTAAAATCCTATTAGCCAGATTTTTCAGTAAGTTGCTAACTAATGTGTGTGTGTGCACGCTCAGCTGGGTCTGACTCTAGGGACATCTTTTTTGTTTCCTCTTAATATTCTTTGTTCATTTGCTTTATTCACCCAAATCTATTTCCCACTCCTAAGTGTGTGTAATCATCATAATGGCCTTGCAGAATATTATCGAGTCCATTTTTATGAGGCATCTTATGCTCTATACTTGTTCCATCCTCTTTAACATTTCCCAAACTTTAAATAATCTTTCCCCTTGTTTCCATCTGTCTGAAACTTGTGTGTTTCCATCTTTATTCCATTTCTTAGGAATAAAGCGAAACAGGTTGAATCCATACTGGCATGAACAGGTGAGTATATACCAAAGCTTCTTTTAATGTAGTTATTGATCCAGTAGTTACAACTGGACTAAACCTAGTATTGTGGGTGAAGCAGAACCAAGCTCACAAGTTAACAGAAAACAGGCTAACCCAAAACTCACTAAGTTCCTAGTCCATTTGTTAATGATTTAAAGTTAATGACTTTAAGACTTTTGATTAACCAAATTCAAAAAGAACAGATATACCTCCATTGCACAAAATGCACCAGCAAAATCTGAATGTATGGCAGCCTTATTTTACAGCAAGACAAATTAATTTATGTACTTATTCTTCCGAGGCCATTTAATGCCATTTTGTTCTTTGTAGACTGAATGAATTGACAACAAATTTTTGGGATTAGTGACTCAGAAGCCAAGTGTCTAGACCTTCAGCAGAAATTGCTGCTGGAATGCACCAGAGAACTCTGAAGACAAGCTGGGTCCCTATTGAAGTGATGTCTGGTTCCAGGACAGCGTTTTCACTGATGAAAGAGCAATGAGCAAAAATGAAAACAAAAAAATATTTCTCAGAGGTATCCAACTCAGCTACACCAAATGGTTTTGGTGTGTGACTTGTATCAATTCTTGATCACCAAGCATTTGCTTCCTACAATAGCCCAACCAAAAAATTATCTTTTGTCTTCTGCCTCCACAGTATTCTCCAGGATGACCTATGAGACCAGTAAAAACTATAGTGATATCTGAAAAAGACTCCTGACACTACCTGAAGCAGCCTGGAATGAGGGTCAAAGCCACTACCAAGCTGCAGGGAGATTAGAACTACACACTGGGACTTCAGGTAGGTTGTCAAGATTTGGTTTACTGTAGTGTTTTTGTATGGACCAAGATACTCAAGGAGTCTTCATTGGGTCATCTCTAAACTTCTGTGTTTCCTTCATCAAATGCTATCTGGATCCCCAAGCAATGGAAACCTAAGATTTCCCATTCCCAATTTCTATGGAAACAGATGCCCTCTAGAAAGTTGTTGCCTAAAATACCCACAACTAAGACTCCTACTAAGCCTAGCTAAGATTCAAATAATGCCCTGGTGGTGAATAAGCATATTACTGGAAAACAATATAGAGGTGAGAACTTATTAGTATAACAAAAACTACACAAATCAATAAGAAATGACATGTATGATTAATAAATTGTTTGGGAAAGTCAATTACTGATAAGAAATAACTACACATCTCAAGGTATCACCAAAATAAACTCCAGGTTAATACATGTTTAGTCTTTTTAATAAAAACCATTAAATATTTTAGAAGAAAATATGGATGAGTGGTATTATTTATGTTTAGATCTTTCCAAAAAAATGGAAATTAGAAAATATCAGTACATTTGGCCACATAAAACTTGAGACCAAAAAATTAAGTATAAATCCAAATATAGAAAAGGAATGAAAAGACATAATTAATGAAACATTCTTAGCTTATAATTAAGGAACTACATTTTTTTAATGATCAAAGGATACCATCAGTTCACAAATTAACCATGGGTACCAGAAATTTTCTACTCTTACTTGACATGGATAGCAGTTCAATTTCATCATCTTGCCTCAAGACATTTGCTCTTCAGTTCTGTGATAATTTAATCCACTGGGATCTTGATATTCTCACTGCCTTACAGCTCATCAAATTTACCCATTAAGTAGATGACTTCATACTGATGGTACTAGGTGTATAAGAAATAGGATATAGTTTGAAAGTCCTGGTAAAAATCTATGTGCGAATTTATGTTAACCCACTTTAAAAAAACAAATCAGCATTATCCATTTAAAGAAATACCCTCCAAATTAAGCACAAATCTAAACTATCACCTTGACATCACAAATGTTTATAAAATATGTATTTACAAAATATAATGTTAACAGTATAATCAGTTCTAACAGTGACCAACAGCTTTGGTGGATAAATGAACTTTGTGATTTATGATAGTGAGAAGCATACTAACAGCTCACTTTTCTTTAAAGAGGTTTATTTTTAAAAATAAAATCTAACCAAAGGAGATATTTTATTTTCTATGTATTCCTCCAACAACTGTTTCTTCAAATTATGCATGAGGATTTGAGATTTTATGACACTAAGAAGCAGCATGAACTTAAGAATCTTAAAATCTAACTAGGATGAGAAAGCATACAGAAAGTGGAACCAAACCACAGCACAGGTAAGCACTTGCCTATCAGTCAACTTCTCAAACAGGAAAAAAAAAAATCACATTGAAAGTGAGTGTTAGTCGCTCAGTCGTGTCTGATTCTTGCAACCCCATGGGCTGTGGCTTACCAGGCTGCTCTGTCCATGGAATTCTCCAGGCAAAAATACTGGAGTGGGTAACCTTTCCCATCTCCAGGGGATCTTCCCAACCCAGAGATCGAACCCAGGTCTCCTGCACTGCAGGCAAATTCTTTACTATCTGAGCTACCAGGGAAGGCCAAAGTTTTGATAAATTTTAGTTTTCTTTGTGCTATAACAGTATAAAACACTACCTTTCACCAAAGTTAAAAATTAAAAATTGTGAACCTTTTGGCCTCGCATTGACTGACAACATGCTTCTACCTGGCAGGTGCTATGCTTTCTTCCCACCAGGGAACACTGCACCAGGCTTTGCAAAGTTTGATTCACAAATTTCTTAGCAATCATTCGGTTATTTCATATTTTTTATTATAGTGGATTTAGGTTTCTTTTAGAACAATGATGCTTATTTCCTAATAATATAAAAAGAGTCTCTTTTGTTCTTCCTGAAATCCTTTAGCAACCATCTTCTTCAATCCTATTTTGTCTTCTTCCTCCATCTTCTCCAACCTCTGCATCTTTCATCACCTAGTTCAGAATTTCTAGGAGAGCTATACAGATATTACTAACATCTCAAGTTTACTAACAACTGGTCTTTAACATGTGAAAGGAGGAAACTGGTTGATAAAAGACGAAATACCTCTTGTGTGAAATCAACCCATAATACCTTAAGGAATTTCACATGCTACAGGTCTTGAAGTTATCGTTTTATTCACTTAACAGATTCTTCTATGTACAAGATACTGTTAGCCTGGCACTCAATCCTATCTTGCATATTCTATCTTCTACTCTACTATATATAAAATAAATAAGGACTTACTGTATAGCACAGGGAATTATACTGTATCTTGTAGTAACTTATAATGGAAAGGAAGCTGAAAAAGAATATATATATATAACTGAATCACTTTACTGTATACTTGAAACTAATATAAATTAACTATACTTTGTAAATTATTTTACATTGTAAATTAACTATACTTCAACAAAAACTTAGAAAGTACAAAGACAGCAGAAGCTTTGTTAGTTTTTCACACATGTATCCCATACATTATGATGGAAACTACAAATAGTTCGATCCTAAAAAACCTTATGAATTGCATCACCCAAAGTGTTCAAACAAAAATCTGTTAATATATCTAATCACCTTTTTTGACTCATGGAATATAATTAGAAGGCAACACCATCTCCCACTACCCTTTGAAATTTTCACAGAGGTTCTTCTCCTAGCCCAGGTTGAAAAACTTTACTCTCAAATAATAAAAAGTCCAGAATTGCTTTCACTCACAAAGTACTTAAAAAGAATTTCCAGTCTCTAACTATAAAAACACAAAGTCAGGGTTAACCAGCTCAGCCACACTACAGGATGCCCACGTGCAGTAGGGGTGGAAGGCAGACACGGTCCTCTTTAGCTTTCCTGCCTAATTCCATTCTTCCTTCTTTAGATGGCAGTTTATGGTTTCCGACCTGCCAGGATCAAAACTGCAGGGAGTAGCAGTTCTGTGAGATGGTTTTGAGCAGTCTGGATCTGGCAGTTATTTTAAAGCTATTACTCTCAGTGGTATTTCTGTGCCCACAGCTTTCTCACCTGTAACTCCACTGACCTAAGTGTACGTAATCCACTCTGGTGACTTTTCTTCTTAGCTCTTAAGGAATCCAGAGCACCATTTCAGATTATCCTTTTCTGGGGCCCGTCCACACCTCTAAGTGCCCGTCTGTATAAAATCTAATGTGGATCCCCCAACATGGCTCACGTTCTCTCTAGACCAACATTTGGTCCTCCGTAAGCATTCAAAAGGGATTTGTCAAAGCCAATGCAGAAAATGCAGAGCAGTCTCAATATATCAGCAGTTCTTCTCCCGTCCTGAGCCAGAGTTACAAGCTTCTTTAGACTCCAGGTTCCCTGGGCATGTTACACACCTGCTTCCAGAAATGCAGAAAATTAGATTCCCAACAAGCTCCCCAAACTAGGTTTTACATCCTCTCTCTCTCTGTAGCCCTCCCTCTTTGGCCGCTCTGTAACCTTTTTTCATGAAATGCATTCTCAAATTCGTTAACAGATTAGCCACCCATTATATTCTTGTATGAAACACTGATACCATAACTAAATTAAGTTTCCTATTTTAAAAGACAGGAGGGGGTATAGGGAAATTACATTCTTGCCTAAAAGAACAGGGATTAGTATGACAGAATAGGGGGCAAGGGAGAATTTGCATAGAAATAAAAACCTCAGTTCAAACGTATCAACTCTCCAAAGTTTACGTCCATGACTAAGCGTTGTTTCTTTCAATCCAAGGATCAAGTCTACATTCCAACATATTTTATTAAAATATTACATACTTACATTAAAAAATATGCTTATAACTAGGCAGACTGAAATAACTCAGTATTTACTTTTGAAATGAGTATGAACAAATACAAAGAATATCTAAAAACAAAATACATATCAATTACCAAAAGTAGGTACAGGTTACTTGTAAAACTCTGGCACTGTGGTAGCTTTGAACAGATAGCTTTGAAAGTCTGAGTCCTCTTGAGGTCTATCCTTATGAAGTTAACTTGGGTGGAATGTGATTCAGAATAAGTTGGAAAATTCACGTTCATCATGATGAGGGGAGGAGACTGATGAATCATCTCAAAAAAGCAGCTATAAATCTGGACAAACTGTTGAATAAAATAGCCATCTCAGCACTCTGGAAATGAATTGAATATCTACAACAAACTAAGAAGTGCTTACTCCTGACAACCAGTTCAGGAAAGAACCTGTGAGCCTGTGGGCTTCCTGTGCTGCCGCATCCCGGACCTTCGCAGGCAGCAGTTCAACCAGGGCGATGGCAGATCCTGGGAACAAGGCCTGCTGCCACTGCCGGAAGGGACTCACCTGACCTGAGGCACTGTAAAACTGTGAGCTCGAGTTGTAAGCAAACAGGGTTCGCTGAGGTGATAGTCCTGTGTGGGGCAAACAACAGAGTAGCAAGGGATTTCACTGGAAGTTCTGGGAGGGAAGACAGCCATCTGGGTTTGATAAGCACTTCTAAATACTCTGGATTTACAGGCATGCAAAGCAGAAACTGGGGCCATCCACATCCTCACAGTTGCTCAAACCTGCACACATGCACAGGGGAGAAGGAAAAGGTCCACCAGAAAGCAAAGACCAGACAAGACTTGCAAATGAGCTGAACACTGAATGTACTTGCCAGCCCACACAGATCCACTGGCAGAGGGGAGGCCTGACTGATGGGGTTTGAACACAACCTCTGTCCAATCTTTTGGCTAAATACTAAGCTATGCAGTCACAGCAGAAACTGTTAGGAAGCAAGAGTCAACATTTTTTTTAATAAAAGGAGTAGACACACCAGTGGCTGCACACTGTCATGGAGACAGATTTCACAAATTTACTGATGGCAAATTACTAAATAAGAACAAACCTCTAGGGAAAAATTTCAGAATCAGTAATTGCTACATTATCTGAAATTCAACAAGATTACAAAGAAAGATGAAAATGTACCCTTACTGAGGAAGAAAAGCATTCAGCTGGAATTGAGTATCTCCAGATGCTGCAGTTAGCAAAGATTTAAAAGCAGCTATTATGAGCATGCTCAAAGAACTAATGGAAGTCATGTTTAAAGAATTAATGAGACCTATGATGAAAATGTGGAGAAGGCAATGGCACCCCACTCCAGTACTCTTGCCTGGAAAATCCCATGGACGGAGGAGCCTGGTAGGCTGCAGTCCACGGAGTTGCAAAGATTCGGACACGACTGAGCAACTTCACTTTCATTTTTCACTTTCATGCACTGGAGAAGGAAATAGCAACCCACTCCAGTGTTCTTGCCTAGAGAATCCCAGGGATGGCAGAGCCTGGTGGGCTGCCGTCTCTGGGGTCACACAGGGTCGGACACCACCAAAGCGACTTAGCAGCAGCAGCAGCACAATGAAAATGATGCAATGTATAAAGAATCTCAATAAAGAGATACAAAGTATAGGAAAGAACCAAATACAAACTCAGAGCTGAAAAATGTAAGATGTAAAGTGAAAATTCAGTTGAAAGAACAATCAGTAAACCTGAAGAATCAACAGAAAGTATTCAATCTGAAGGAGAGAAGCAATGAAGAAAATGAACAAAGCCTCAGAAACCACATCAACATCAAGTATATCAACACATGTGAAAAAGAATCCCAGAAGGAGAAGAGAAAGGGCAAATAAATGTTTGAAGAAATAATTGCACCAGACTTCTCAAATCTGATGAAAAACATTTATCCATAGATCCAGGAAGCTCAACAAATCCCAAGTAGAAAAGCCTCAAGGAGATCCACACTTAATACCCATCAAACCGTTAAAAAGACAAGGCTAAGTAAGGGAAACTTCTTGAAAGTGGCAATAGCTGTTTACTATTAACATAATCATTACCAGTGACACTGACCTCTCACCAAAAATAATGGAGGTCAGGGGTTTGTGAGATGACATGTTCAAAGTATTTAAAGAATAAACTCTTAATCATGTACTCCATATCCAGCAAAAATATTCATAAAAAAAACAAAAGCCAAATAAAGACACCCCTAGATAAAGACTGAGGATTTAAGATTATATAAAGCAGTAGTTATGTCACTGTACTATCAAGCTGTTCTAAGACATACAAATGTAACATGACAACTATAGCACAAAGAAGAGAAAAAAAAGGAGATATATCAGAACAATGTTACTATATTTTTACAGAATTAAATCTGTATTATTTTGAAGTAGACTGTAATTAAGAGTGATAAATGCATATCATCATCCCTAGAGCAACTGCTAAGACAGAACTCAGAAGAAGAGGAAGAGGGAATTTCCTGGTGGTCCAGTGGGTAGGAATCTGTGCTGTCACTGCCAAGGGCCTGGGTTCAATCCCTGGTTGGGGAACTAAGATCCCATAAGGCATGTCACACAGCCAGGAAAGAAGAAAACACAAGATTCATGTGACAAAGGACTTGTCTTCAGAATATGTAATCTCTTACAACACAGAAGACAACAAACCAAAGCAGGGAGGGAAGATCTGAATGGACATTTCTCCAAAGAGGACATACAAAAGACCAAAAGTCTAGCAGAGGATACTCAAAATCACCAGTCCAAGGGCAATGTAAATTAAATCTACGATGAAATTCTACTTCATATCCACTAAATGACTCTGTCAAAAAGATAAGACTGTAAGAAACGTACAAGATATGGATAAACTGGAACATTTCATACACTGGTAGCTAGAACACAAAATTACATACTTATATAGTTACTTTAAAACAGTTCATCAGGTCCTTAAGAAGTTAAACAGAAACTCAGCACCTCAGGCAGCAATTTCTGGAAGTCTACCTATGAAAATGAAAATGTGTCCACAAAAAGACATGTATACACACATATATCAACAGACAGGGGGCAGGAGGAGAGGAGGAAGGGAGGAAGGGCCAGAAAAAACGGGGGCAAATGAAAACAGCTGATGAATCTGAATCAAGAGTATAAGGGAGATCCTTGTATTATTATTCTGATAATGTTTCTCTAAGGTTGAAAGTACATCAAAATTTTAAATTACCCAAACAAAAGAGCAAGAGTATCATGTAGCAAGCTCCCTCTATCAACCTCAATAAAGACCATAAACAATTTAAAAGTTACTAGAAAACTATAGGTAATTTTAATAAAATCACTTCAAGAATATAATTTGGTTGTAAAACCAATATAATGTGCTCTAAATAATTTTTCTACTGAGCTAAATAAAGTCATCTGTAAATCCTGTAACACCACATTAATATTCGCAAGATCTGACTGAAAAGTAAACACAACTTTCCATTTCTAACACAGAGTAATTCAAAAGTTCACTCTGAAGGGGACTGAGTTTTTGGTTTTATTTTGGTTTCATTGCCAAGCATAATCACATTGTTATTCAGAATTTGAGGTGTGTTGCTTGTTTATTTAACATAATACTGTTGCTCTGAAATAAGCTTCATTTTCAGAGTGATAGTAATATTTTTTTAAAAAAATGAAAATGCAAGCTGCATTTTTTAAAAGTTATCATCATTTAAATTCTGATTGTATCTGTAGGTTCACAATTCTCCACTCTTATTTTTTTAAAAAAACTCTATATATGATCAATCTAGATCATAATTAAGTACATCTTAATGAAGTTTCCACCAATGAACGTAGAACTACGATGTACCAATAGCCAAACAGCATCATTTCTTTATCAAAGATAAATGGTACTATCTAGAAACAAAGACAATCCTTCATGAATTTTACTTTGCCAAGTGAAAATACCTCCCAAGAGCTAAAGGCACACTTTCTATTCACATCTAACACTGTAACCAACCATAAAATCATTACTGATTTTCAACTTAATAACCAATTAACACTTCTCAAACAAGCTGTTTTCAATCCTGATAGCTCTTTATTTTCTTTAATAAATTTGCTATTTGCAATAGCTGTTCATCATGAGAATAATCAAAATTAGATGAATGTGACAATAGACTGACAAAGTGTTTCACACCTCTGAATGATACCGAGTCAAGAATGGGAGAAAGAGTTGCAAAATAAGACTACTTCAATGCTACTAATGGTCTTGCAATAAAATCAGCAATACATCCAATTCAAGAGCTATCATCTCACTTCCAACTTCTTCCCCTCAAGAACAATTTGAATCTCTTTGGCATCCAAAGTCTCGTAGGTCAATAAAGCTTCTGCCAGATTCTTGTGCTCTTTTGCATGAGTCTTCAAGATATGTTTTGCTCGCTCATATGAATCCTGAAATACAAAGCAGATATGTAAAAGGCAGAAACCTTAGAAGCAAAACCATAAATGGAAAAAAAACCCTTTATGTACTCTAAAAAAATATATAAGATCTACTGATTTCTATCTATAAAACATAAAAGCATTTAAAAGCTTGGTTCCCTGACAATAACTTTCATACTTTCCAGTGTTGCATTTTTAACCTCCAAATCTATCCTACAGATAATCAAGGTCCACTTACACAAAAAGCTACTGAAGAAGTAAAAGTATACACTACTCATTTGGTTTCTAAGTAAGGTCTATAAACACAGAAATCTATTTATTTATTCAATATACATGCTAAAAGTAAAGGGAGTTTAGTTTGTTCATTCATTTTTTCTCTTAACATTTCACCAATTTACTCAATCTAGAATGGCCAGAAAAGACACAGATTTTCATTCTTTTACTTGGTAACACACTCACTTCACAAAACTGTAAGTCTATCACTAGAGGTGATCTTTGACTTTCATACTCTTTTTTTTGCAACCCACCTTGAACTTATCACTTAAATTCTTCAATTCTCTTTCCGAAGCGAGTCTGAATTAAGTTTATCAGTTTATGAATAACGGCAATAATAACAGTTCATTTTTGACAGTATCACATTTGCCTATACAAATGTCAATATTTGAATAGCTAATCATTTTTGCCCTTATAAAAATGGATAGAAAACATAAAAATGAATTTACCAAAAGCAAGAAACACAGGTATATAAATATAATACAATTACTAGACATTGTGAACATAACCATAATGTCCAAATGAAATAACAATATATAAATTATTAGAAATAAGGAATATTATAGCTAAAAATCAAGGATTAGCAGTAAGTTTAAAAACTTCCTTGGAATGAACCCCTTATTTTACAACAGGTAAAACTATCAGGTTTCACACTTTTAAGGCTCATGTACATTTGAACCTGGGGCTTCCCTGGTGGTTCAAATGATAAAAAAATCTGCCTACGATGAGGGAGGCCAGGTTCAGTCCCTGGGTTGGGAAGATCCCCTGGAAAAAGGAATGGCAACCCACTCTACTATTCATGCCTGGAGAATCCCTTGGACAGAGGAGACTGGCAGGCTACTGGCAGTCCACGGGATTGCATTTGAACCTAATACAACACGTAATACCCAAGTAAGCCTGCCATCTAGTGGAAAGAGTACCTACTGTACTTCCAGTAGCAGTGGTGCCCCTATTAACTTTATGAGCTATATCGACATTTCTAAAGAACCGTGGAACTTTAGCTATTTTGCATGCACCCAAATAGGCACATTTTGACTAAATAGATAAACAAACATCAAAAAAGAAAAAAAAAAAGATTATTACCCTCAAAAGGATTCTGATTTCCTGTTCAATAGCAGATTGAGTTTCTGGACTCAGTTTCCCTGTATCACTGTAGGTCATAACTCCAAGCTAAAATCAATGAAAAGAAAGAAATTCAACATAAAAACCTCTAACTAATGTTTGTAACAGAGGGAGGACTATACCATATATAAGAAAATAAGTATCACGGGAGCAAGGAAAAATTACAATGTAAAAATGCCCTTGAGGGCAAAAAAAATTCATTCTTCTTCTGAAAGTATAATAAGTGACGTGAAAGTCACTCAGTCGTGTCCAACTCTTTGCGGACCCCATGAACTATACAGTCCACAGAATTCTCTAGGCCAGAATACGGCAGTGGGTAGCCTTTCCCTTGTCCAGGGGATCTTCCCAACCCAGGGACTGAACCCAGGTCTCCCGCATTGCACGCAAATTCTTTACCAGCTGAGCCACAAGGGAAAGTATAATACTAAAATGTACAGAGAGAATTTTAAAACCCAAGTATGGTTCTGAGTGGGCTTCAAGTTGGCACCCAGTTGGCACTAGTGGTAAAGAACCTGCCTGCCAATGCAGGAGGTATGAGACATGGGTTCAATCCTGGGTCAAGAAGATCCCCTGGAGGAGGGCATGGTAATCCACTCCAGTATCCTTGCCTGGAGAATCCCATGGACATAGGAGCCTGGTAGGCTACAGTCCATAGTGTTGCACAGAGTCGGACGTGACTGAAGCAACTTAGCATGCATGGTTCTGAGCACCTTCTTGGAAAACTTTAGCAGCTATTCTAGTCCAGAAATTCATAGTCACAGTATATTGGAATTGCTTTAAGGAGCCACAGCGATAAAGCAGATATAGAGTATGTGGAAAGGGCAAATTAAGCAAGCTCAACAAGTAGATCTTTGATGTCATATGAACAGAAAACTAAATAATTTATATTTATATTATCATTTGGTTAATTCATTAATAACTGTTACTGTCTGAGCAGCTGGAATAGAAAGAGTGTGTGCCATTTCTCAGAAAATGAGGTTTAATTTATAAATAAGCTTTGTCAAATCCATTTGGAATGAAACAAGAAAATCTATCAATTTATAATAGAACCCTCTCTCAGAAAGACACTACACTCTTCACATCATCATGTGATACATGAGGGAGGGTTAAAATTAGCTATTACCTTTTCACTCATTCCAAATTTGGTGACCATGCGCTTTGCTATTTTGGTTGCATTATCAAAATCACTGGAAGCACCTACAATTTGTAAATATACATAGAATTTAAGTTAAAAAAATCTTTAAATGAATGAACACAATTTGAACTAAAGTCATTATTTACAGTAACCTGTTGTAATATGGTCACTTCCAAATATAAGCTCCTCTGCCACTCTTCCCCCCATGCTGACATCCATCTGGGCAAGCAGCTGAGCTCTAGTTTCATTCCACCGATCATTCTCAGGCAACAGGGACACCTAGACAATTGAAAAGCAAAGAGAAAATTCACACACAGTTTTGAAATACATATTAATAAGCTGAATTATCATTTGTCTCTCTTACTTAATGCCATGATGCTGAAAACTCAGCAACATTTCATAGAGACAGTCATGGTGACTGATGACCAAACCAGAAATGTATAAAATGAGGAAAGCAGAAGTGCATTTTATAAATAAGTAGTTAATGCTGCAACACAACTGCCTGTCCTTCTCTGAATAAAAATATTTAAAATGTCTGTAATTACAAAGATATGAAAATGAAATTTATGCTCAATGAGACAAAACTTGGAAAAACAACTGGACCAGTCATTATGATACATAATTTCTTCTAAGGGGAAAAAGAGCAACTACACATTTAAGATATATTTTGTGATTCCTGAATTAAATTTCATAATTTAAATATACTATCTGAAATATTAAAGATATCCTTTATTAGCAGATAAATTTCACACATATGTCTGAATTCAAGACAGTTGAGGAAGTTAGAAAAGAATGTATCAACAAACTTAGGAAGTACCTGAATTTTCTTTTGAAATGTTTTCATCAGTAATTTCCTTCATAAAGTACTAGGGAGGATTATCCGAAAGAAAATAAAAACTAAAGGTACTCACATGTCCAAGTGTTGGCCCTCGAGGCATGATTGTAGCTTTGTTGATAGGCATTGCATCTTTAGTGTAATATGCAATAATAGCATGACCGGATTCATGATATGCTGTGATCGTTTTGTTTTTGTTATCAATTTCCACACTTCTACGCTCAGGCCCTAAGAATAAAAATTTACTTAAGTAAAATACTCCATTAGGAAGGAATATTTAAGCAAATGAAGTTCATATGCCTCAAAGTCATTCTTAGAGTAATATGATTTAATATCATTAATATTTTAAACCATCGTGAAAGTTTAAAAAATGAGTAGACTCCACTCTACAACACGTGTAAATCATAATTTGTCAACTGAAAACCAAATTCTAAGAACTATAATTTTACTCCTTATATCAAAAGGAAAAACTATTTCTAGAAAATAAACTTCTAACAGGAATAACATAACAACCTGTTTTGAAGCCAATCTAAATAACCTTTATTTTAATGTCTTTTTGGTGGTGCTGCGCCTTTGCTGCCGCGGGGGCTTTTCTCTAGCTGTGGCACGCAGGTTTCCCAGCACGATGGCTTCTCTCGCCGCTCTGGGAGCTCAGGGTCTGTGCTGCAGCAGCCGTGGCTCCTGGGCTCTAGAGCACAGGCTCAGCAGTTGTGGCACGTGGCCTTAGTTGCTCCGTGGCATGTGGGATCTTCCCAGATCAGGGATTGAACCTGTGTCTCCTGTACTGACAAGTGGCTTCCCTACCACTGACCCACCAGGGAAGCTCCTTGAAGCCAATTTAAGGTTTAAAATAAAACTGAAATACTGAAAAACAGTAAAAAGTCAACTATTCTTTAATCAGCAATATCAGATAAGAATAAAAACATAGGCACCTTCAAAGAGTATAATATACGGTGTATTTGTTCTGTAAGAGGCCAAACTTTGTGCTATGTTTGAGTATGTATTTGCATGTTTCTATACCTTTTGTTTTTATAACCTTTCTCTCAAAATTAAGAATTTTTTCTCTAACATAATGAACAGCATAACATAGGGAAAAAATGAAAAGAAACCTACCCATTAGGATTTTATCTTTGGAAAACTCTAGTTCCTTCATAGTAACCATTTCTTTCCCATCAACAGCTGCCTTTAATGCAGCCTGGTTCACAAGATTCTCCAACTCTGCTCCAGAAAAGCCAACAGTACCTCGAGCTATGATTTCTGGATCAACAGCTATATGCAGACAGAACACAACATTGAAACTTCAAAAGCACGAATAAAAAGCTCTACATAAAGAACTCATTTTTCAAAAGAAAAAAGAAAATAGCAATCATGAACTATAATTAAAAAAAAAAACTTGACTGAATTCTAAGAAGAAAAAGGAAAAATTGCTACTGAACAGACTGTAAAAATTGTCACTGGGACAAATAACATAAATTCTTGTACTTAAATAATTTTGTGAAAAACAAAGAAAGGTAAAGTTGTCAGATAACGATTCACAGACTTTCAATTATCACCCAACCACAAATCGAAAAAACACATTATCAGTTTCATCTTGAAATAACTCTGGACACAAAAGTCCATGTTACAAGAGGAAACATGTTTGATTTTATGAACTGATTCTGGTACCTCTAAAAATATTGCAGTTTAATAGCTGCTTTTACTACTCAGGAGGGTCCATAATATTTCCATGTATTTTGTTTTATACTTTTGCTTCCCCTCTTTTGGCCCCAGAGTGATTACATCATGAGGTACTATGCTCATAATATACAGGCAGGTACTTATTCTATTTGTATTTTAAATTCATCTAAAGAAACATTTATATGTAGATTCATCAATTATCTATCACAATATTCAAAAGAAAACTTTCTTTCAAATCAGGATTCAAAATTATAGAATCTCTGGTACACACTACTTAAGAAATGGACTTTAAGGACAAATAAAAGGAGAGAAAAAAAAAACATTTAAAGGAAGTTGTCTTTTAAGACATCCTGAGTAAGGACCACAAACAGGGTAAATTGATATATTACCATTTCACAGAGATAATGTTTGTATCATAGAATTAGACTTACACTGATCAAACTTTATTTTATTGAGGTACCACTTCAAGATTTCTGTTCGACCTTTCACATCTGGCCTTGGAACTGTAACCTGCATGTCAAAGCGACCAGGGCGTATTAAGGCACTACAAGGAGAATACAAAAAGAAAATATAATTAATAAACTGTGCTGAAGGTCTGGTTATAAAAACAGGACTGACATCCTAAAGAGAAGATGAAAAGGTAAGGGCAACCAACATTTGAGCATAAATATTCAGATTAGTTCCTTGTAAAACAAGGTTGAAATAATAATTTCAATAACTAGAAGGCTAAACAAAGGTTCATATAGATAAATGTGTGTATCAGGATAGTATACAACCCTTCAGAGACAAAGACAAGCAAGTCTGTCAGTAAAGGAACAAATAATTCTATAGCAGCCTATTATATGAACCACACACCCATCTTACTGATGTATTATAAAACGTTAAACTAGACTCTTAAGCAAGAACCAACTATTAGATCAAATGAAAGTATGAATAACTTAAACAGTAAAATCAATAAAAACCTTAACTACAGTAATATTTACTTTTAAAAATGTGCTGTCTACCACCCACCCCCAAAAGCTCTGTGATGTTTAAATCATAAAAAGATTCTTTTAGTAGCTTTACTGAGATACAATTCTCACATCGTAGAATTTGAAGTGGACAATCCAGTGGATGTTAATAGATTCAGAGTTGTCTAACCGTCACAATAATTTTAGAGAATATTGATCCCTTCCCCCACTTTCTCCAGCCAAAAGAAACCCCAAGTCTACTGGAAGTTATTTCCCTCCTGTTTGCCCAACCTCTGGCAACTGCTAAATTACTTTCCAATGCTATGGATCTGCTTATTCTGAACATTTCATATAAAAGGAATCATATAATATGTAATGTTTTATGATGGGTATTCTTCACTTAGCACAATGTTTTTAAAGTTCATCACTGTTCTAGAATATATCACAAAAATTTTAATACTTACTTATCTAATGCCTCTGGGAAATTTGTGGCACCTATGATGATAACTCCTTCATTGGGTTTAAAACTATTAAGGGGGAAAAAAAGTATCTTTTCACTGAAAGTTAAAACAGCACACACAGAGAAATGTTCTAAAAAACTGTTTATCTTCAGTCTTATTAACAGCAAAGAAAAGGGATTGTCTTTCTAATGCCCCAAATAGTAAGACATCACTAACTGCTTTTTAAAAGGTCAGTGCACTTCAATAAAACTTCTTAATAATACATCACCAAATCATCTGTGGTTTCACAAAATTTTCTACTTAGGAAGAGATAACCTGACACAAAAAGCTTGAGTTCCTGACTAATTTTTTGAAAAATTATTTTCAAGTTTACCAATTCCAATTATTTACTCTTAAACTTTCAGAATGTCTTATATGACGTTAAGAAACTTCTCTGCTTCATTCAAAGCAAGTCCACCTCTTACTTTTTTACATTATGGAAACTGATGCAAGCTTTTGATCTACAACAATACTCAGAGCTAGTCACAAACAGTGCAGGAATGAGGGTATTCTTCTTGCACATCTCCAAAGAGATGACTTTCAGCTAGAATCACTGCTTTTCTGTCATACTACAGTAAATGAAAATTTTACTTTTCAATTTAAGAGTAGTTAATACATCAGTTATCAATGATCCCATTAGTAAAACAAAACAATAGTCACAATAGTTTGTCTTTACTCCTTGCCCATAGGATATTCTGTTGCCTATAACCTTAAAATTTTTCTAATCTCTGAAATGCTACTAAATATACCACCAAATTCTCAAGACAGAAGATTCAATTACCCATCCATTTCAGCCAGAAGTTGATTTATAGTCTGCCGTGAATATGGATGCATTGGGGATTCAATTCGCTTCCCACCAACAGAATCCAATTCATCAATAAATATAACACAAGGGGCATTTGCTTTTGCTTCTCCTAAAGACAGAAAAGAGTCAAATAAGTTTAATAAAATCAACACCTTTAAAATAAAATTGTATAAATATTTAANTTAGGGAGCAAATACATAAAAGAAGGTCTTTCTTAACTGCTTTAAGAAGAGTAGTCTCAAATGAAAAAAAAAATTATAACACTGAGTATTCATTCTTTCTAGTTGTATAAACCATATACAGTCAGATTTGAGGCAAATAATTTTTAAATATATACTACAGAATTGATAAATAAGGTGAAAATAAAACAAAACATACCAAAAACAAAACAAAACAAAAAAACGAAACCATAGGTTTTCAACAGACCCCAGTCTCATCCAGCAATCTAGCGATTCCACAAACTCTTCTGACTAATTGGAAAGAAAAGTAATAGTTTTATTTTAGCCCACATACTAAGTTACCTGAGATTAGGATCCTACAATGGCTATTTCAGCCAACTATCAAATCAGAAACAAGAAGCAAAGACAGAGTTTAAGAAACCCTCTTTTCCTAACATTAAGAGAAATTATTACTATATGAAAGATCCGCTAGACCTACTAAAAAGATTTCTTATACGGCTGGCTCCCACACCCACAAACATCTCATCAAATTCTGATCCAGAAGCGTAATAAAAAGGAACATCAGCTTCTCCAGCAACAGCTCGGGCAAGAAGTGTCTTTCCTGTTCCCGGTGGTCCAACTAAAAGAATTCCTAAAGGAAAAAAATAAACAAGAATGGTTCAAATTAAAAAATAAAAATACAACCTGATAAGAAATTAAAACAAATAATTACAAATTAATAAATACAGTGCTGTGGTTGAAAGCACACCAATGATCAATATTTTCAAGCATAGTCAAACACATTTGTCTCTATAATGATTCACTTCAGGACCTGCTTCGTAACTAATTTTTCTGTATTATTTAAATACTATTTACACATTGGGATAAATATCTGAATATGACTTTGGATTAGATAACAGTTTTGGATCTAGGTTAAATTTCCTGACTTTAATAACTATACTGAAACTGTAATAAAAAGAATATCCTTAATTCTTAGGCAACACATGATGAGGTATTTAGGGGCAAAAGAGCATGACATCTGTAATTTACTTGCAAATGGTTTTTAAAATTTGCAAAGAAAATCAATTAACAAATAGAACAAAATGTTAAAAAAATTTTGAGCCTGAGTTAAAACCATGGAGGGAATTCTTTGTACTATTTATTGTTGCAATTTACTTAAAAGTTTGAAATAACAAACTTTTAAATTATCAAAGAAAAAAGATAACAAAATAGTATGTTCAGAATTAGCACTTGTAAAATAGCAATTAAGAATTACTAATAAACTTTCATCAGGTAAATCTGATAAAAGTTAAATTAGTGATATATTACAGTGTTTTGTCAAGTCACGGGAAAGCGAAGATACCTTACCTTTTGGAAGTTTACCTCCAAGAACAGTAAATTTTTGTGGATTTTTCAAAAATTCAACAACTTCCTGTAATTCCTGTTTGGCTTCCTCCACCTAAAGTGATACAATTTACCAAATAATTTAAAATATTAATTATCTTACCAAGACACTGTCTTTGAATATTGTAAATTTAACCTGATATTAATTTGGCTTTTCATTTCAGTGAAAGTATACAAAAAGACCCCTTTAGAAATACTCACATAAAGGGTTTTCTCCTGACCCTCAGTACCAGATACATGAAATCTCCTTACATATCCCAACAAAACCCTTTTCCAATTGCTTCCTTTGGTTAAAAAAAAAAACAAAAACCTGTTACATTCAAAATTCTAGTTAAATGTCTCAGTGGCATTTAATATAGAGTTGCCTAATGAGTTTCAAATCTAAAACTTTTTTGGACCTGGTTATAAGCTTCAAGGGCAAACTATCTGGACTTACTATATATTAACAATAAGTGAGTCTGTGTTTAAGTTATAACATTAATTTGTGACTAGTTATGAAGTCATTTTTATTATAAGGAATTATTACTAGAATAGAAACAATTTAGTTCCTAACAAATGCCAAAGGACAGTGACTAAAATTAAGCTATAGTGTACTGCTTTATAAATAGTTGTAGTAAAAAAAATTTTAAAGATTTAATTCCCCAAATATAATATCTTACAGAATTGAGATCCCTAGCAAAAAAAAAATCCAATCTGGCCAACAAAAATTGCAATCAGAATATTAGATCATTTTTAAAACCCTGATAAGGATTAAGAAAGCTATCTATTAGAAACAGTGAGCAATTTTCCTAGTCAGCATATAAGCAGAAGTCACAAATGCAAATTCCTAGTGGCAAAATGGTATCAATAAATGAATGAAGAAGGCCAGATGTAGAACAGCTCTGGCGGAAATGTGCTGAACTGGAAAGCAACAGTCCCTTTAAAGACAACCACAACATGGCTCTGCAAAAGAATACAACCTGGTGTTCCAGAATTCGATTTTCAACAAACACGGAAATTTTTTCATGGGTGCGACTTCAATTTAAAAATGTTGGCTACCAGTGTAAATGAAGAATACCTTTTTTGTATGTATACTTTCACGTATTTATTTCAAATTACCCTCAAATAATAATATATTTGTAGCCAACCTACAACCTCATATCACACAACTTTTAATAACTCAGTGAGAAAACTCATTTACATTGGGCAGTGATAAAAAGAAAGTACTTGGGAAGGGCCGAACAGAAAACATAATGATGGGCCAAAGTCCCACAAGACTTACCCCTCCCCGCCTCCCACACACTCTCAGATGTCAATCCCACATCTAGGTTGTCATCTGTGCTTCTGCCAATTGGCTATAAATTGGAGATTCCCAGAATCCCTCCTTGGGTTTAATTTGGTAGAGCAGCTCACAGAACTCAGGAAACCAGGTTAGGTACTATTGGCTTATTATGAAAGGATATACCCTAGAACAGCCAGAAGGAAGAGAGAGGTAGGCAAGGGATACAAGAAGGGGAACAGGCCCTCCATGTCCTCTCTGAAAATGCTACTCTCCTCACACCTCTATGTGTTCACTAACTAAAAACTCTTCCAAACCCCCACCTGTTGGGATTTTAATGGGAGTGTACTCACATAGGCATAATCAATTATTAACTCCTTTCCAGCCCCTCTCCCCTCTTTGGAGAACAGAGAGTAGAGGTGGAAGTTCCAAGATTCTAAGCACAGCTTGATCTTTCTGGTGACCAGCCCCCCTCCAGGAGCCCACTCAGAGCCACTTCATTAGAACAAGACACTGTGGGACTTCCTTGGCGGTCCAGTGGATAGGACTCCCATGTATCCACAGCTGTGGGCCTGGGTTCAATCCCTCGTTGGGAAGCTAAGATCCCATAAGGTACAAGCTGTGTAGTCAAGGGGACAAGGAAAGAAAAGAACAAAAGACATTGCCATCACCCAGGACATTCCAAGGGACTCAGAAGCCCTGTGTCAGGAACTGGTGTCAAAGACCAAACAGTAGAACAAAAGATACTCCCAGTGCTCTTCTCCCCTGAGAAATGACAAGGGTTTTAGGAGCTCTGTGCCAAGAACTGGAGGCACAGACCATGTATGTATTTTCTATCATTTCAACCTTTCTAATAAAAAATACAATTACAATAATGTTTGAAGAGACCAAGGTAAACTTTTTAACTTACTCCTTTAACATGTTCAAAGGTAACATTTTTCATCTGCACAGGATCTACAGCAGAATCAAGCCCCGTTGTTGTCCGGAAGCGGACTAAAGGGACAAAAAAAAATGCTTACATATTTGATAGATTCATAAAATTCTAACTACCTTATTTTTCAGATGCAAGAAAGTCCAGAAAAATTAAATGTCTAAGATCACAATGCAAGGAGTAGGAATTAGGTCTTCTGGATTTTGAGACAATGTTCAAGGAATGAATGATTCTCATTAAAATGACATCTTTGCCTTTCCAATTTAAACTAAGAATTTTCCTCTTCTCCTTATATCTAATAAAAACGTAAACCAATGGTTCTCAAGCTCCATTGTGTGCAATTAAGAAACACAAAAGAATAATCATCAGAGCTCTTCCCACTCTTCCACCACCCTGCTGATACCACCTATCAATCCATACACTAGTTCCTTTTTTTAGAAAAAATAATTTTTAAAAAACACAGAGAGACAAGAGAAAGCAGATCTATATATAAAGAAGGCTATTCCTGGATGTTAAAACCTCATCTCAGGTTTGATAACTTTTAAAATAACTGGGGCTACGTCAAGTTCTAGGAATAATTTCTGATCTAGGTCAATCAGTTCTTAACTGTGAATCATTTTTTTTTTCCCTCTCAAAGTAATCATAAAGAAAGGGGAAAACACAGTATAAACACTGAATGACAGCTGGAAAAATCAATTGGATCCACTTAAATCTGAGATTATTATTTCATTTGAGACTGGCAAACTGAGAAAACCTGGGGCTCTAAAGTAATTTTCTGTGTGTTAATTTTAAATACATTGAATTTATTACTGTGCCTTTGAAATACATGGATATTTTCACTCTGAATTGCTATTATAAAATTCTTCTGCATGTTCCTAGAATTTTACCATTGGTTAAGTATAATTTCCTAAAAATCTGGGGAATTAATCACGTCTAGACGTAAATTTAAAATTANCTTTAAGAGTCCGTAAATGCCAACTACCAGCAGAATAAAAACAATCAGACGAGTTCTTCTTAAAGAATCTGGAGGAAAGAGAAAAAAGCCTTAAATAAAATGTTATCAATGAGAAATGACAGCTCAATGAAATGCAAACATGAGGTTACTAGTGGTAATCACATTTCACAACACACAATTCTGGAGCCTAGTATATTCTGCATAATCTCCATGATCGCCTTTCAGCACATGTTATCAAAAATTTCACAAAGCCTCTTGTACTTCTATCACTGACTTAGGTTCAGTTCAGATAGTGAAAGTGCCAGGACATATTCTCTCCACACAGCTTAAGATACAAACATAAGGAAATGTAACCAATAAAAAGTTGTATAGTTGTTAGAAAAGTTATTATACTCACTTAGAGGCAGGACTACGATTTCCTTTCAGATATTCCTCTCCAAATATGGATGGTGTCTAATCAACTTACCATTGGTTTTTTGTGTTAGCGCTTGAGCTTTCAGGAAACCCTCTGCAAAACCAGTTTTAAATGCATCTTGGTGAGCTTCAGGTATATTTTTGGTTTTCATCAGTTTATCCAAACTCTCAACGTCTGATCCTCTGTCCCGCAAAAGAAACCCCTAAATACACAAACAACACATCAGTATCATTGACTATAGGTAATATTCCTCCCAAACATAATAACTAATCAAAAATAATTCATTAAAATTCTACAATTTAAAATTTTTATTGTCAATGTGAAGAATTATGACTCAACAATAAATAGCCAATGATTAGGAAACTAACACTGGCCCATATACTCCTAGCGGTTAGTGAATATAAACTATGTGAACCACTAACTCTACTGAATAACAAACAGGTCACAAGTTGACTTAGGGTTTGATAGCTTACAACAGGTCACACTCCTTTATTCCTGCTGGAAGAAAAACCTCACTCATTTATTAAATGTTTACTTAGCACCTTTCATATATTAATACTTGACCGTGTGTAAGTTCTGAAGATGTAAATACCAATGATCATAATGTTTTCAGTCTACTGGGAAGAGATACACAAATAACTAAGTTTTTGAAGTTACTTTGATATTACATTACAGGAAATAGGTATGGTGGTAAAACAAATGCTGTCTAAGAAGTCAGGAAAAACCTTAGAGAGGATGGGATGACTAAACCACAGAAACACAGGGCATAAACAATTTGACAGTGCCATGAAACAACAGCCTCTAGTACTCAAGAGCGATAAGCAGTCTTGTTTGACAGGACTTTAAAACACCAAGAGAGGAGAGGATAGAGGGAGAGAGGAGGTGGTACACTCAAAGATGAGAACAGAAAAATGTTAGGCAGAATGCCAAGTGATGACATGCCTTATGTACCATGGCAGAAATCTGACAATAAAGCAGAGGAACACAACCATTACACTATTACATTTTAGACAGTCCAGCAGATGGCAGTCTGGAGACTGGACTAAAGCTGGCAAAAGTGAAGGCAAGGAGACTAAATAATCATCGTCTGTCTATGCAGTGGACCTGGGGATGAAGACAGATTTAAGAAATATTTAAGAGGCTGGATCAATAGGATTTTAGTAATTATGGATGCAGGAAGTGAGAGAAGATGGACAAATTACAGTTAACCACAATGTTTCTAGCCTGGATGGATGCTACTTATTAACATAAGAATACATAAGCAGGTGTAGATTGACAGAGGAAAAAGCAAAGGAAGATGTCTAACTAACAGGCTAGTGGAAAAATAAGCTTGGAATCCAGAAATGTTGTAGATATAATGATTGCATAGAATATTAATCCATTATCCTAAATGAAAAGATGAAAGAAAATCAACTAGCCAAAAATATACATCAGATATTGAACATTCTTTCTGAAAAGTACTGCTTTTTCAAACAACAACAAAAAAGGTCTGATTACCTTCACAAATGATGGAGCTGTGTGCTGGGTTTCTGCTAATCTTTCAGAGGTGGACTGCAGACGTCGTGTCCTTGATTTCAACGTTTTAAAACCCCGAGACTGTATGAAAACTGAATGAAACAGTATCACATTGTTTTCATTTTAAATTTTCATGAGGAAAATGTCTACTAAGAACCAAAATTTTGACACTAGTTATTTCCAAATATTCTGAAGATTCTACTGTGAGCTACAAATGAATGTTTCTAATCATTAATATCACTAAGAAAGACAAATCAGAACATATTAAACAAATCTAATTTTTTCAAAATAAATATAATTGTTGCTTCATACCTGGCCAGTACTGAAGATCTGAACAAATTCTTTTAAGAGTTCTTGAATGTTGTCTGTACAAGCAAGAGGAACGTAAAATACTAAACATATCTAAGCAACCTGGAAAGAAATGGTAAAAACTAAACTTTCTAATTGTCAAACAATCAAATCATGAAATACAACAAATGATTTTACCAAATATTAGAAAAATCAAAACAAGTTATTTCCAAGAGACAATTTCAAAATGAGTCTACAATGTGATGAAACATTGGAAACCAGAAGTATGTTAATAAGTAACATGAAAGTGTAAGTGGCTCAGTCATACCCAATTCTTTGCAACTCCATAGACTGTAGCCCTCCAGGCTCCTCTGTCCATGGAATTCTCTAGGCAAGAATATTGGAGTGGGTTGCCATTCCCTTCTCCAGGGCATCTTCCTGACACACAGATCAAACCCGCACTGCAAGTGGATTCTTTACCATCTGAGCCACCAGGGAAACCCACTAACCTTGTTATCTATTAAATTATCAACAGTACTAAAATGGCTTACTTTCATTGAAACATAAAATATATTAACTTACCATATTTATTTTCAAAGAAGGACTGTGCAGATACATGAGATGTATGCCAATGGGAAGAAACATTTTTGTCCTTATAAAATCCAGGAAGTAGACTGTCTACCAGTTGATCAATCTGTCCAACTTTTAATTCAGATAATCCAAGGTCCCTTAAGTTAAGTACAGGCTGTAAAAGATTGAGTCAACCATGTAAGCATTATTATTTTTTAACTTTTTATTGACATATAGTTGATTTACAGTGTTTCCGTTGTTGTTCAGTCACTAAGTCATGTCCCACTCTTTTGTGACCCCATCAACTGTAGTCTACTAGGCTCCTCTGTCCATGGGACTTTCCAGGCCAGAATACAGGAGTGGGTTGCCATTTCCTTCTCCATTGGACCTTTCTGACCCAGGGATCAAACCCACATCTTTTCAGTTATATATATACAGACTCATGTGTTATATATACACATAAACACACACATATGTGAAGTGTGTGTGCTCAGTTGTGTCTGACTGTCACCCCATGGGACTTCCCAGGCAAGAATACTAGAGTGGGTTGACATTTCCTTCTCTGGGGCTCTTCCTGACACAGAGATCAAACCTGCATCAGCTACATCTCCTACATTGGCAGGGGGAGTCCTTACCACTAGCACCACCTGGGAAGCCATATATATATACATGTATATATATAATTTTCTACTATATATAGAATTATATATATATATATATATATATATAATTNTATATATAGAATTATATATATATATATATATAATTTTCTACCATAAGTTACTACAAAACATTATATAGTAGGTCCTTGTTGTTTAGCTCAGGTAAGCATAATCACATCAAGCTATTTAACTTAAAAAGTACTTATTAACTAAAATAATGTGAATTTTTAAAATCTAACAAATGTATTGATTCCCTTTTCCTTCAAATATTTAAAAAATAAATTGGTATGCATATTTTTCTAGTTCTAGCTTTACTGAGGTCAACCATGTGAGATTTGACAAAGCTTTAAAAAAAAAAATCATACTCCCAATAGTATTAGCAGTCCATGGAGCTTTAATGACCATAAACAAAAGCCCATTCAATAAACAATTGCTGAGATTCTTATTTGAACCAAAAGGTTCTATAAATTACCTATATCTAACTCCTAGTAAGGAGAAACATTGAACAAAGCAAAAGATGTGTGAAAACGAGTCAAGAGAATACATTCACCTTAAAACAGTTCTGAAATAACTAGAAATTAAATAAGAGTAAGCTATTTTCTTGTTCAAATGAGCAGACAGGGAGCCACTAAGGACAAGTAACAAGTCCCAACAGCTAAAACTTCAAGTAAGAGAAGTAAAACTAAACAAAACAAGTAAAATATCAACTTTTTATGACTGATGTAGTCAGATCCCTGGATTACATAGCTCTGGATTGATGTTCAGGTGCCAGTTAATTATAAGCTTTTAACAAGTCCTTCACATTCTTAGAATTCCTTTCCTCGTTAGGAAAATGATTATAAAATATATCCTGATTATTTCACAACAGGATAGTATGGATCAATGGATGAGATCATGCCTTGGCCATCTACATAGCCTAATATATACAGTAAGACAGTTAAAGTCAGAATGAAATATTTAATAAGTGCTTTTTAAGGTAATAAAAACTGTACAATATAAGGCACATTATTATAGTAGAAGCAGAAGGACTACAATATTTAAAAGCTATAAAGATATTTTATCTTCTAAAGTAGGGAAACCAAAAAGTCTATTTATAATACAAAAAGAAATGCAGATTTTTAACTAAGATTATTCACCTTATTTATTAGGTATCGGGTGCTAGGAACACAAAGAGAAATAAAGTAAATATGAGTATGATAATTACCATACTACATGGTAACTGCTCTTATAGAGGTTCTTTTTTTTTAAGTGGTAACAGAACACAGAACAACCAATTTCCTAAGTCAGATAAGGTTTCCCAGAATTAACACTTAATTCACAAATGATGGGGAAACTTCGGGGAAGAGGACAAACAAAAAGTCATCAGAGGGCCTGGAATGTTTGAAATGCAGTCAAATTCAGTGACTGAAGAAAGCACTAAAAGAAGGGCTATGGCCAAATTGTGAGGAGCTGTGTTTGAATTTAATTCTATACCTAATATCATTAGTTTCGTTTTAGAGGAAGAAGACAGAAAACAAAAATGATAAGCTAGAGAAAAGAAGGGTGATATAACAAAAGAAAAAAGGCATGAACCTGAACTGAGCCCTAAGAGGGATGCAAATACCAAGTGGCAGACAACAGACATTTGAAGAAACCAGTGAAGTACAGGATTATGAGGGAGTGGGGTTCTGGATGGATGCGCTGGTTATCAATCTGCTGTCTCTCAGCTCCTCTTGGTCCTTTCTCTGGCTCCACAATCATGTATCTGGGTCCCTTTAAATAGTCTTCCTTTGTTGGCTAGAACATTAAGTTGTCAGTAGAGGGCACTGGAGAGACTTCGTAGGAGGCGTTTCTGTTCCGGGTTCAGGCCATGTATTACGTTCATTCAATAGGCTCCTGGGTGCAACACCCATGGTTTCTCCAGCATCTGGCTCCTGCAGCTTCTCTGAAGCCTGGCTCCTGTGTGCACAGCTGCCAACAGGACTTGGCAGCTTTACCACGAACAGCTTCTCCTGGTACCCAGGTGGCAGATTTCCACCAGGTTCACCTTGCACAGCACCAGCGACTTCTATGCCCTTTAGTGAGCCAAGGCCATACCCTCTCCAACAACCTCAGAACCTCAGCCCAAGGGTGGAGAGCTCTTCGTGGGTAGCTCAATCCTGGGAGTATTAGCTGCTCCTTGAATCTGCAAGTCCTATATATTTCGAGTTCTCCTTACTTATTACTAGCGAATCCCTAGTTATGCCAATCCCCTGTAAGACCAATGTTTTTAAAATATTCAACTAAAAATATTTATTCTGTATATTAAACTTGCACTATTCAAATGACTATGTGGTCTCTCTCCCTTGGCTGGACCCAGACTGACAAAGAGGTGCTAAAACCACTGCTAAAGATCAAATACACTGGAATCTAAAGAAGTAGTTCAGTTTTAGACATCTTTATTTTGAGGTCCTTTAAGTCTGTCCAGAGGGTATTTTAATAAGTCACCAGATGACTATTTTAAAACTTTAGAAATACTTTATAGAGTTGAAGGTAGATTTGGGAGTTATCAGCATATAGAAATATATTAAACATTAAAATAGATAATCTGGGAGACTGTGGAGAATGAAAACTAGATTACAGGTAAACACATCCACTATTTAAAAGGCTGGCAATAAAAAGAAGTCCAGCAAAACAGAAAGAGGGGGGAAAAAAATCAATGCACTATCACTCAATTTCTGAGTACTTTGAAAACAGTGGATATTCTTAAGTAAAAGTTGAAAAAGTTGCAGATTTTTTTAAATGCCTGTATTTACTGCTAAGGAAATCAACAAAATACACCAAGCCTATAAAATGGTAAAAGTAGTAGCCAAACTACAATGGGAGATGGTATAAATAAAAGCAACAATTAAGTTCAGAATACTACTTTCTTCATAAGTCTGAAAGCAAAAGGCACAGAAGTCAGACAGCTTGGAAGGAAGTTAAAAAGAAAGTTTTTTTTGCCTGTATTGTGAAGAGGATGTTTGTATGAGTAAGACTCGATGAAAGCAAAGGCATTGCAGAACAAAGGAGGTGAGAGTAGAGATGAGGAAGGATGCTTAAGAAAAATGGAAATGTTTGTGAAAAAATAACAAGCAGACATCAGTGATAAAGCACAGGACTAATGAGGGTAAACCAGGGGATAAGACACCAATTCTGTATCTGAAACCATCAGCCTTAAGCTCAACTTTGGCTTCTAGAATTTAGTTACTTTTTAAGCTAAAATATACTTCACCACTGATCTAGCCATTTCACTTAATGCAACAGTCAAGTATTTCGTACCATGGAAAAGTACAAGTGGTGGTGTTTATAGCAGAAAAAATTGGAAACAGTACCCAACAACAGACCATAAAATGAACAGTCTGAAGTCATAAAAACTAATGTATGGTATAACAAGTTCATAAGACTATTAAATGATGTAGGAAAAATCTTAATCTGCATAAACAGTATGATCCAACAATTATAAAATATAAAAGTACAAGGAAGAAAAGGAGAAGTAGAATCATAGATTAATTTCTCCCACTTACATAATATTTTCCAAAATTTCTGAAATGAATATAATAGTGCTGCATGTAGCAGTTTTGACACGTGCAGTCATATCATTAGGAAAGCTCTCTTAGACTGTAACTGAGAAGGGTGTCAAAAAAAAGAATGGACCACCTATAGAAAGACACTAGTATAAAAGGAAAACATAAAGACAAATTTTTCACCTACATAAAATTGTATTTCAAGACTTAGCTCACAACCATCCCCTCATCCCACTCCCACCAAAAGCAAATATGGAAATAGTCTCAGATTTCATTTTCTTGAGCTCCAAAATCAATGCAGATGGTGACTGCAGCCACAAAATTAAAAGACGCTTGCTCCTTGGAAGAATAGCTATGTCAAACCTAGACAGTGTTAGGAAAAGCAGAGACATCACTTTGCCGACAAAGGTCTGTCTAGTCAAAGCGATGGTTTTTCCAGTAGTCATGTTTGGATGTGAGAGTTGGACCATTATAAAGGCTGAACACCGAAGAACTGATGCTTTCAAACTGTGGTGCTGGAGACCTCTTGAGAGTCCCTTGGACAGCAAGGAGATCAAACTAGTCAATCCTAAAGGAAATTAATCCTGAGTATTCATTGGAAGGATTGATGCTGAAGCTGAAGCTCCAATACTTTGGCCACTCGATGCAAAGAACTGGCTCACTGGAAAAGACCCTGATGCTGGGAAAAATAGAGGATAAGAGAAGGGGGCAACAGAGGATAAGGTGGTTGGATGGCATCACTGACTCAATGGACATGAGTCTGAGCAAACTTAGGGAGACAGTGATGGACAGAGAAGTCTGGCTTGCTGCATTTCATTGGTTTGCATAGAGCTGGACACAACTTAGCAACTGAACAACATATACTGTCCTCTGCCACAGTCCTTCAAATGAGGACTAAGAATATAAGCCATTTACAGGCTAAAGAGGCTTCTGTGAAACTTAGCCACATATTATAGTGTTTACTATGAAAAACATATACTGAGCTATGCTGCTACTGCTAAGTCGCTTCAGTCGTGTCCGACTCTGTGCAACCCCATAGACGGCAGCCCACCAGGCTCCCGTCCCTGGGATTCTCTAGGCAAGAACACTGGAGTGGGTTGCCATTTCCTTCTCCAGTGCATGAAAGTGAAAAGTAAAAGTGAAGTCACCCAGTCGTATCCAACTCTTAGCAACCCCATGGACTGCAGCCTACCAGGCTCCTCCATCCATGGGATTTTCCAGGCAAGAGTACTGGAGTGGGGTGCCACTGCCTTCTCTATCTTAGTAACAAGTCTTGTAAACACAAGTTCCTAGATTGGCAATTTGCTATATACCAGACCACGATGATTTTACAATTCTCTGAATACTCAAAGCAGTTTCATAGCTAATACATTTCATTTTCAGGTATCTGTGTTTCAACTGTTCAATTGCCCTGAAAGCTTCTATAAGGCAGCATATAATAACATCTTGCTCTTCTGTCTTCCCTGAGCTTGTGGGGCAGATGTGGAGTTAACTGTGGGATCCCTGCTACCACTGAAGCAATACAAAAGAATACTTAAACAGTATCACACAAGTAGTAACATAGGAAGTGAAAAGAATACACTGCCATACAGAATTTTTTATAAGATAAATGTTAAAAATAGGACAAAGTAATATTCTACACATACAACAAAGCCAGAATTAGATATATTTAATCCTACAACAGAGATTAAGCTAAAGAGAGAAATCACCCTGCTACAAATGCCTAAACATAGAAAGTTATTTCAGGCATGTATACAATGTACTGAACCAAAAAAACTTTCTCACACATCCAGGGAAAAACTCTTACCTCATTGCTGGGGGCCTCATGCTCAGACACTACATCTCGATGCTGGTTTTGAGAAATGGAGGCACTGACAGAAACTGGTGTGTTTTTCGGTGAATGGAAGGCATTGATGAGATGACTCAGAGGAACTGTAACCTAAAAAAAGATAAAAGCTGAAAATCAGCAGTGCTTTCTAGAATAAAAACAGCAAAAAAAAGAAAAACTTTTTATTGTCAGAACTGGGGATTGTACAAGGTTAAACATACATTGTTTATCAAAACTATACATTAAAAATTGTAAATACTGAGATTATTGCTGGTCGAAAACTACTAACTTTCAGGATAGTATTGGGGGTATATACAGCAAAAGTAAGGCAAAGAAAGGCAATACACCAAAGAAAGGCAATGCCAAAGAATGCTCAAACTACCGCACAACTGCACTCATCTCACACGCCAGTAAAGTAATGCTCAAAATTCTCCAAGCCAGGCTTCAGCAATACATGAACTGCGAACTTCCAGATGTTCAAGCTGATTTTAGAAAAGGCAGAGGAACCAGAGATCAAATTGCCAACATCCGCTGGATCATGGAAAAAGCAAGAGAGTTCCAGAAAAACATCTATTTCTGCTTTCTTGACTATGCCAAAGCCTTTGACTGTGTGGATCACAATGAACTGTNGGGGCTCCAAAATCCCTGCAGATGGTGACTGCAGCCATGAAATTAAAAGACTCTTACTCCTTAGAAGAAAAATTATGACCAACCTAGATAGCATATTGAAAAGCAGAGACATTACTTTGCCAACAAAGGTCTGTCTAGTCAAGCCTATGGTTTTTCCAGTGGTCATGTATGGATGTGAGAATTGGACTGTAAAGAAAGCTGAGCACCGAAGAATTGATGCGTTTGAACTGTGGTGTTGGAGAAGACTCTTGAGAGTCCCTTGGACTGCCAGGAGATCCAACCAGTCCATTCTGAAGATCAGCCCTGGGATTTCTTTCGAAGGAATGATGCTAAAGCTGAAACTCCAGTCCTTTGGCCACCTCATGCGAAGAGTTGACTCACTGGAAAAGACTTTGATGCTGGGAGGGATTGGAGGCAGGAGAAGGGGACGAGAGAAGATGAGAGGCTGGATGGCATCACTGACTCGATGGACGTGAGTCTGAGTGAACTCCGGGAGTTGGTGATGGACAGGGAGGCCTGGCGTGCTATGATTCATGGGGTCGCAAAGAGTCAGACATGACTGAGCGACTGAACTGAACAGCAAAAGTACTAAAAACACATATATTTCACTGTTGTAGCAACCTAACTCTGAGGAATTTACTCCAAGGAAAGAATCTGGTAAGTAATAATCTATGCTTGCATATGCCTAGATGATAATTTTCATCAAAATATTTTAAAATTTATGGAAAGCTAGAAATGTCCAAGAATAGGGGAGTGGCTAAATAAACAATACCACAACAAAAATGAAATATCTCACAGACATGAAACAAGCAAGCATATATCCAGAATTTTGTAATTTTCAACTTCCCTACTACACCACCCCATGCCATTCTGAGCCACCATCATCTCTAAGTGGATTTTTTTTTTCCGGTATGTGGATTTTTAAAAACAGCAACCTAACTTCTCTCCCTGAATCACCTCTATTAAAGCCAGTCAGATCTCATCACTCCTCCGCTCAAAACTCTCCAATGGCTTTTCTCACAATAAAAGTTGATGTCCTAACAACGATGACTCCCTGGCTCTTTCTCACTTCTGTGGCCTGGGCCACCATCAAGTTCCCCTTCACGCTCTCTGCTCTGGCCCCCTTGGCCCCTGTGCTGTTCCTGGAGCATGCCTGGCAGGCCCTCACTCGCGGATTCTGTGCTGCTGTGTACCCCCACCTCTCCCGTTAGTCACAAAGTTTGCTCTCATGCTTCCTTCAGTACTTAACTCAAAAGCAACCTTTTCATGTGTCTGTTCCCTGGCCAACCTACTAAACAACCCTTGCCTAAGAAATATTCCTTACTGCCTTCCTCTGCTCTATTCTTTCTTCTTGACATTTATGTTATCTAACACACTTTATATATTTACTTGTTTATCTATATATTGTTTACCAGAAACCTCAACATAAGTCCCCTTATTAGCATAAATCCAGGTGGGTGATCCAAACAGGGGCTTTATGAATAAAAACACACCTATCACACAGGAAATTTCAAGGGCTTCAGGAGCTCTGTGCCAAGAACTAGGAACAAAGACCAAATATTTTTATTTATTATACCACATTTTCCCACTGGAACATAAGTTTCATGTCACAAGGGATTTTTTTCCTGTATTTTAATATTTTTCTCTTTTGTTTATACAGTTATTTACTATGTTTTTACATAATACTTTTGGAGAAGGAAATGGCAACCCACTCCAGTGTTCTTGCCTGGAGAATCCCAGGGACGGGGGAGCTTGGTGGGCTGCCGTCCATGGGGTCACCCAGAGTCAGACACGACTGAAGTGACTTAGCAGCAACATAATAGTTACACACCTTAGATTTTATTTTTCTCTAACTTTCTCTATTTCATTCAATACTGTATCCCAGTGCAACAATAATGTACACAGTAGTTGCTAAATAAACATTTGTTGAGAAAATGAACAAACTAAATGGGCTCTTACTATGACAGGTTTTATACTATATGCTTTACTTAACTATCTCATTTAATACTCGTAGAGACAAACACGTTAGTTACTTCTATTTAACTGAAGAGAGCAAAAAATTAGATTCAATGTCATGTTCCAAGTCATTCAGCAAGAAAGTATAATATTAGAGGAAAGATTCTAACCCAGATAATCTGACTTCAGGTTCCACTTAAAGATTTTTCATCACATGGTTACTGATGCAGAAGTAAAATCATAATATTGTTATATGAAAAAAGCAAGCTATAAAACTTTATTAACTTTTTTTTTTAAATCATGCATACAGAACTTTCCTGGTGGTCCAGTGGTTTGATCCCTGGTCTGGGAAGATTCCACAAGCCACAAGGCAACTAAACCAGTACGACACAACTACTGAGCCCAAACGCTTGAGTCCGTGTTCCTCAACAAGAGAAGCCCTTGCTCGCTCCGAATAAAGAAAGCCCAAGCACAGCAATAAAGACCCAGTGTAGCCATGAATAAGTGAATAGCATGCATACACATATTTGTATACAGTTAAAGGGATGAAAGAAGTTATTCTAAAATGCGGTCTCTTGGAGTGATGGAATTATGGGTGATCTTTATTTTCTGGTATTTTTCTTTTCAGCATTTTTGGCAATGAGTGTATATCATTTTTAAGAGTCAGAAAGAAATGATAAGCTCTTTTAAAGCTGCAGGAATCAAATTAAGATACATATTTTCTGCCTGTACCTTTAAAAAGTTTTATTTTAATTACTTATATTTCTTCTCATTCAGTAAAGAATTTAAATTGCTGTTTCCCTAGGTCCTCTGGAACAATCCATCTGGCCCCACCTATTATCTGCTTCCCTGGACCTTTAGGCTTGTCTTGGCTCATTTGAATACCAGGGAGTTGATAAATCCCGAGGCTTGCTGCTCAGACTGGCTCGGGTAGAATGTAAGAATGGGGCAAGTGTCCGGACTGCTCTCCTGGACACTGAGTAGAGTCCTGTAGCTCTCAGACCTCTCTGAGTGGGGAGCTGCCCAACAAACCCACATCATGGAAAAGAAAAGAGCTAGAAGTTTATGACCTGATTCAAACTCTCCAGGACCCAGAGAAGCCCAATACTTTAGAAGAAATGGAAGTGGTAACAGAAAGTTGTGTGGAGCTTCAAGAGATAAATGAAGACGACTATTTGGTCATTATAAGGTTCACGCCAACAGTACCTTATGACTCTTCAGCAACTCTTACTGGGCTGTGCTTAAGAGTAAAACTTCAACAGTGTTTACCATTTAAATATATGTTGGAAATCTAAATTTCTGAAGGAACCCACTCAACAGAGGAAGTTATGAATAAGCAGATAAATGACAAAGAGCTAGTGACGGCTGCAATGGAGAAACCCAGCTTAATGGGAAATCATGAAACAGTGTGTCCTTGCACCTAACAGCTGTTTTAAGAGCCACTAAACAGTAATCATTTGATATATTTGTTTAAACTCTTCGTAAAATGTAGAAGATTCATGTTTAATACATAGGTGATTTGTACCTCAGAGCATTTTTTTAAAGGATGATTTCCAAGCAAGACTTAATTATAAGGTAGTACCTAAGTCTGTTCAGTGTCCAATATTCTCAGGATTTGTAACACTTAAATGATCAGACAGAAAAATATTTTTTAGTTATTATGTGTAAGATGAGTTGCTATTTTTCTGATCCCTATTATGATACACCTGCTTTTCATGTCAAATATTTACTATGCCCAAATGTATTAAATCTAAATCACTCTGTAAAATAATAAAATAGACATGATTCTTGTTTAAAAAATAAAAAGAAGAAGAAGAGTTTAAATTGCTGGTCTGATCTCTTCTCAATGAAAAACTTGACCCTCTGTCATACAATTTAAATTCAACTGTATTAAACCAATTAAGCAACCAGGAAATTCAAACTGTGTTCTGGGCTTCCATAGAGGTGCAGTGGTAAAGAACCCACCTGCCAATGCAGGAGAGGCAGGTTTGATCCCTGAGTCAGGAAGATCTCCTAGAAAAGGAAATGGCAACCCACTGCAGTATTCTTGCCTGAAAAACCCCATGGACAGGGGAACTTGGCGGGCTACAGTTCTGACAATAAAAAGAATCAGACGTGACTGAGTGACTAAACAACATTAGTATCTCCTACTGTATAAAATGCATAAGAGTCCTACGTGGCCCAGTTACGACTGCCTATAGTACAAACAGCTCCTTCACTATCTCTACCAACATCACACACCACTAACTCCTCTTAGCAATGATAAATTCTCCTAATATGGGATCTTGATACCATGGGCTTCCCCGGTGGCTCAGTGGTAAAGAATCCACCTGAAATGCAGGAGACACAGGAGTCACTGGTTCGATTACCAGGCTGGGAAGATTCCCCAGAGGAGGGCATATCAACCCACTCCCAGATTCATGCCTGGAGAATCCTAAGGAGCCTGGTGAGCTACAGTCCATGGGGTCGCAGAGTCAGACACGACTGAAGCAACTTAGCATGAAGAGTCAGACACGACTGAAGCAACTTCCTGCAGGTTCCAAAAGGTTTAATACTCAGCAGACCAAGCCAAATTTTTTTTCAAATGATTGGCAGGACTCCACCAGACCCTAGTAACACCTTCATGTAGCCGGCTGATCAAACCAGAAACATCTTTTTCCATCATCCCTGAGGAAATTCTTTTTTCAAAATAAATCTCATACCCTCCTTTTCATAAACATTGTCACCCCTTAGCAGTGCATTGGCTCCTCTCTGAATTACTGCAATAACATCCTTATCTGCAAACACCTCCACTCTTGTTCTTTCACATTCTCTACACAGCAAGAAGCCAGTATTACTCTGTAATAGACTGTAATGTAAATCTGATCATGTCACTCCTTAACATGTTTAAAAGAATTCAGTGGTTTCCAACAAATTGCAAATGAAATTCAAAGTCCCCTATTATAACTCCCTGTATGATATGTCAAGTCCTCTTTCCAACCTCCTTTCTGTCATTGGCCCTTTAATCACCAACCAGGCTCTAGCCACACTGGCCTTATTCTTGTTCCTCCAATCAGCTAGGCTTGTCAGGATCTCAGAACCTC
>SJYQ01004926.1:1198817-1255522 GCA_006410935.1 Redunca redunca
CTGAAGCCTCCGGGCCCCGCGAGATGATTTATTATTTGAGGTGACAGCGCGGGCAAGTCGCTGTTGCCTCTACCCCGCCCTTCTGTTCCCACCGCGTAAACCTTAGAAGATCTAGGACTTCTGAACCCTTTTTACTAATTTGGGCTTTACCAGAATTAAAGTTGAAACTTTAAATTAGAAATAGTTATTTCCAAATTATATTTTAACTACCAACTTGATGTAGATTCATTTCTATTTTTGTTGAGGCGTAATTGACATATACCAATTTCAGGTGTACAACTTAACCATTCAGTGTTGTCTATGTGGTGAAATGATCATCATCATAAGTCTAGTTAACCATGATGAAACAGCTGCATATTTTTTTCTTGTGATGAGAACTTTATCTTTGCAGCATTCAAATATATAATGCAATATTGTTAACTATAGTAAGCATGCTATGATATAGATGAACTTTTGACCTGTATAACCAAAAGATATCATTAAACAAACCCCACTTTTAAAGCCTTTCATTATAAATTTGGAATGTAATTTTATTTAAAGACTAAGCTGAAATATTCCTAAATCACTCCTTTATCCTTACAGTAGCATGTGCTTTGCTTAGTTGCTCAGTCCTGTCCAACTCTTTGCAACCACATGGACTGTAGCCCTCCAGGCACCTCTGCCCATGGGGATTCTCCAGGCAAGAATACTGGAGTGGGTTGCCATGCCCTCCTCCAGGGGATCTTTGCAACCCAAGGATGGAACCCGGGTCTCCTGCAGTGCAGGTGGATTCTTTACCAGCTGAGCTACACGAGAAGCCCAACAGTAGTATGTATCATTCCAAAGCATTCAAGAGCTCAGAGTATTCGAAGCTGTTCAGGCCACTGTTGATTCTCATCTACTCCCGTAGCTTCAAATTAGTCACATCTCAGGAGTGAGTGATAGTAATAAAGGAGAAGCTAGTAGACTGAGTACTGATGTGGTTTCAACTTCCTCTTGGACATTGCCTTGTGAATACCTAGCAAGCACCTCAAAATTGTACTTGCCCAGCTTTGAACATGGTCCTCTCCACCTAACCACCTCCCGGATTTCTTCTCTCCCTGTAATAGCACCACCATCATTCAGGCTAGGAACTTGAGTCTTTTTAACTTTCCTCTACTGCATCTGTATATCCTCTCTCTCAACTCTGCTTGTCAATTCTGTCTCATTCATTTTTAGTACCCTTTTCATTCCATTCTCAACTTTGCCCAAATACAGACTTGATTTTTTCTTCCTTTTTTTTCTTAAAGTACAACTTAGTTTTTAGTAAATCAAAGATTGGGTAAGCATTAACACATTACAATTTTAGAAAATTTCCAATACCTGAAAACTACCTCTCTTGGTTATCTGCAGTGTCTCCCCACTTAGCCACAAGTAACTTTCCATCTCTATTGGTTTGTCTTTCTGGACGTTCCATGTTAATAGAATCATACAATACATGGTCTTTTGCATCCAACTTTCTTCACTTCCTTCACATGTTTTTGAGGTTCCTCAGGCCTTCCTTGGGCTTCCCTGTGGCTCAGCTGGTAAAAAAAAAAAAAAAAAAAATCCTCCTGCAATGTGGGAGATCTGGGTTCGATCCCTGGGTTGGGAAGATCCCCTGGAGAAGTGAACGGCTACCCACTCCAGTATTCTGGCCTGGAGAATTCCATGGGCTGTATAGTCCATGGGGGTCACAAACAGTCAGACAGAACTGAGCGAGCTTCACTTTTACTTTCTCTTTAGCCACCCCACCGTGCCCTCCCCCACCCCGCCTTCAAACTTTTCCTAACCTTTCAGACCCAGCCTATTGAAATTAATTCTCCATCACTTCATATTCCAAAGATTTTTTGCTTTTCCTTCTGTTTACTAAGCAGTCGTTATTAGCTGTTGAAATGAAAATGCCAGTATATTTTTTCATAAGTATTTATGAATATCCACTTTGTGTAGGATATGGATACAGTGGTGAACAAAAACAAATATGCCCTCATGAAGCTTCCAGTCTAGTGGAATGATAAGGAAATCATGTTTTAGACTGGCTATGTCAATTTTCCTCATTTTTCTTATGGGAAGGCTCTACAGCCGGAATTTACAGTGTACTGATGATTTTATTAAATGCTTTAATGAATCTTTGGAAGAAATATGCCTGTTTTTCTTTGTAATCTTCCTGAGAATTGATATCAGTGTTAACTAACTATTCAGATTGCTGCTGCTGCTGCTGCTGCTAAGTCGCTTCAGTCGTGTCTGACTCTGTGCGACCCCAGAGACAGCAGCCCACCAGGCTCCCCCGTCCCTGGGATTCTCCAGGCAAGAACACTGGAGTGGGTTGCCATTTCCTTCTCCAATGCATGAAAGTGAAAAGGGAAAGTGAAGTCGCTCAGTCTTGTCCAACCTTCAGCGATGCCATGGACTGCAGCCCACCAGGCTCCTCCGTCCATGGGATTTTTCAGGCAAGAGTACTGGAGTGGGGTGCCATTGCCTTCTCCCAACTATTCAGTTTAGTGCTCCAATTTTAACATAGATTTATAATTTTGCTTCCCTGCCAGTTACCTTGAGACTTAAAAAGAGTAATTAGTTGTTTTCTGTAACACAGCATCTGACACTTAAGTGTCAGTAAACTCTAACCATTTTTAAGAATTTCTCCGGGAGATGTTGCAGACCTCGGACCCAGAGAAGCTCAGAGGCAGTGAATAATAGCTCTTTAAGTCTGCAATAAAAAATGGCCTCCAATAAAACTACATTGCCGAAAAATGGGAAAGAAACAAATTGGAAAGAGTAAAAAAGTTGAAGAGGCAGAACCTGAAGAATTTGGACTGCTGTGTTGTGAATGGGAAGGTGGAGTATTTCCTGAAGTGGAAGGGGTTTACAGATGCAGACAATACTTGGGAACCGAAGAAAATTTAGATTGTCCAGAGTTAATTGAAGCATTTCTTAATTCTCAAAAAGCTGATAAAAAGATGGAACAAAAAGAAAATCTTTGTCTGACGGTGAATCTGATGATAGCAAATCAAAGAAGAAAAGAGATGCTTCTGATAAACCAAGAGGTTTTGCCAGAGGTCTTAATCCAGAACGAATAATTGGTGCCACGAGCAGCAGTGGAGAATTAATGTTTCTCATGAAATGGAAAGATTCCGATGAGGTGGACTTTGTGCTGGCAAAAGAGGCAAATGTGAAGTATCCTCAAATTTTAATTGTAATTTTTATGAAGAGAGACTAATTTGGCATTCTTGTCCAGAAGATGAGACTCAATAATTGTTTGCATTGATTTGTGTGTGTGTGTGTGTGTGTGTGTGTGTATATATATATATAAAGTGGGTCTTGGTTTTTTGATTTATTAGTGTGAAGAAATAACTACATTCTAATGAAAATCAGGTTTGATATGTTTGTTTTGAAGTAGTATTGGGGAAGTTACATTGGGTTGTTTTTTTTTTTGGTCTGTAGCACTAGCTGCTTTGAACAAATAAAAGTTTTCTATAGTTGCTTTCTTCAGCAGAAAAGAATTTGATTCCATAGTATATTATTTCCTCAGCATTAGAGAACAGCTTTTCTAAATGTTGGGGGAAATCTCCATAGTCATTACTTAATCAAAATTTAGAATTTGCATTTCACTCATATATGCCTAAGGATCATTCTAAGTTTTTTGTATGTGTATACATAAAATACATATGTAAATTGTTTGGGACCTTTTTTGTTGTGGTGGTGGTTTTTGTTTTGGTAAATAGATTTATTTATTTATTTATTATTTTGTGTGTGTTTTTGTTTTTGTAAATAGATTTAAACAACAGCTTTTCATAACCATGGATAAGCCCATGTTTCTGGAATTCCATCATTTTGAGCAATATAGGAAATCCCTGCAACTGAAACTGAAAACTTAAGTCTTAACCTTTCAAATTAAATAGTTTTGTAATTAATTAGGTAGTTTAAGCAATTTAAATTAGGTAATTTTTTAAAGCATCCTATCAGAATCTTCATCCATATCTGCATATAAATCTGCATATAAATGCAGAAGCCCTGGAAGGAAAATTCTTATCACTGTCAACAACCTCCCCAACCAAATGAAAAAAGTAGAAAAATTTTGGTATGTTTTAAATAGCGAAGCAAGTGGACACTTGATGGTTCCTTTTGGTGAACCATTATTTTACAAGAAAGTGAAGTCTCTTTGCTATATTTAAGAAAGGTTGTGATATATGGAATGTCTCAGATTTGTTCATGGAAACCTAATCAAATAGTTTTAAAATACTGGCAATTTACGATATACAGGAATATGCCCTACAGAAATATGTCCATAGGGCATATGGGATCTTAGTTCCCTGACTAGGGATAGAACCCAGGTCCCCTGCAGTGGGAGGGCAGAATCGTAACCACTGGACTACCAGGGTTGTGTAAACACAGGTCCTATCCTATAGGGCTTCCTGCATTTTAGCTGGTCCCAGTCTGTGAAGCGGACTCCCTGGTAGCTCAGTCAGTAAAGAATCTGCCTGCAGTACAGGAGACCTGGGTTGGATCTCTGAGTCGGGAAGATCCCCTGGAGAAGGAAATGGCAACCCAGTCCAGTATTCTTGCCTGGAGAATCTCACGGACAGAGGAGCCTGGTGAGCTACAGTCCGTGGGGTCACAAGAGTCACGACTAAAGCGACTCAGCAACTCAGCACAGGAATAAATGAGTGAACAAACTTTTCTAATCTACACTTGACCTGCATGGTTTTTCAGACCTTACCCCAACCCATTCCTTACATGAAGGCTCAATTTTCTCAGTATTTCGGGTTACTAGTTGAGCAGAAGCCAAGAAAAACAACTTGGTAGTAATCAGAATGTTATTCAACTGTATATTATTTACTTTATTGTAAATACTGGTGAACACTGGTCAATAGTTTTATATTCCTAAAAAAAAAAAAAAAAAGAATTTTTCCAGGGGAAAAAAAGTACATTCTTTCTCTATTTCCATCCATCGAGGAACCAAAAAAATTTTTTTAATGGATTGGCCAATTATTTCTCTATGCCTACATTCCTGATTAAGTGAAAGTCGCTCAGTCGTGTCTGAGTCTTTGCGACCCATGTCTGTACAGTTCATGGATTCTCCAACCTAGAATACTGGAGTGGGTAGCTATTCCTTTCTCCAGGGGATCTTCCCAACCCAGGGATTGAACCCAGGTTTCCCGCATTGCAAGCAGATTCTTTACCAGCTGAGCTACCGGGGAAGCCCTACAGTCCTGATTATCTGGGAGTGTATTAGGAACATTGCTATCTTACGACTTGTAAGAACAGCAGAACAGAATTTATTTTCTACTTACTGGTAGGGTAGACGGGGAGCATTTGCTTACATCTTTTCCTTCTCAAAAGGGATGTGATACTTTTACCACTTGATACCAAGATGAGAGGTTCTATGTTAAAGTTTTATTTTCACTAGTTGTTTCCCTGGCAGAGTTTCCTGCTGGCATTGTGAGGGCCAAACAGCATGTCCATGCTTTCTCTCTTTTTTTTCACAATGGGAACTTGGAAACCTGAGATCACTCTGAGATAAAAAATAAAACCATGTGTCGTCACATTATGTACTACAGGTTGTCAAAAAGGCGGATATGATCAACAAAAATATGACTCATCAAGTACAAGCTGAGAGGGACGCGCTGGCCCTAAGCAAAAGTCCTTTCATTGTCCATTTGTACTATTCCCTGCAGTCAGCAAACAATGTCTACTTGGTGAGTAAATGACATGTTTTTCTTCATTCAGGAAACACTGCTAAGTCACTTCAGTCGTGTCCGATTCTGTGCGACCCCATAGACGGCAGCCCACCAGGCTCCCCCGTCCCTGGGATTCTCCAGGCACGAACACTGGAGTGGGCTGCCATTTCCTTCTCCAGGAAACACTAAGCCCAGTGATTTAAGAATTACTGTCTTTAAGTTCAGAGTACCTAGGTTTGAATTCCAGAGGTTGAACGTACTAGCTTTATGACCTTGGCCAAGTTACCTTACCAGTTCTATTTGTTAGGGTTCTTCAGGGAAAAAGAACAATAGGGTGTCTGTATCTGTGTCTGTGTGTGTATGTAGAAAGAGGGATTTACTTTAGGGAATTTTCCTTCCTGGTTGTGGCAGTGGCAAGTCCAAAATTTCTGGGGTAGGCTGACAGGCTGTAGAGCCAGCGAAGAGTTGATGTTGCAGCACAAGCCCAAAGGCAGTGAAGAGGCAGAATTCCCTCCTCTTTGGAGGAGAAAGACATGACCCCTCAACCTTTTTTCTCTCCAGGCCTTCAGCTGATTGGATAAGGCTCTCCCACATGATGGAGGATAATCAGCTTTTACACAGAGTCTAGTGGTTGAGATGTTTATCTCGTGTAAAACAATAGCTTAACAGCAACATTTAGGTTGGTGTTTGACCAAATATCTGGGTGCCGTGGCTTAGCCAATTTGATGCATAAAAGGAATGCCTCAGTTTTCCCAGCTGCAAAGTGGGGATAACAATAGTACCTACCTCAAATGTTGTTATGAAATTCCAGTAGGTTGATATAAACCTTGTAGAACAGTGTGTGGCACATAGTGCTAAAAATATTTCCTAAGTAAAGGATGCATAATAGAAATATATAAAGTTTGATGTGTAATAAGGAAAAGATATTAGAAAGTGGTGGATTTGGGATCTATGTACTTAGCAAGTTGCTTGTTTTTCACTGAACATGGCAGCTTGCACTCTTTTAATTCTAATGAGGAATTTGGGTAGGGGGCAGGAAGAGGTGTGGATGGCAGTTATTTTGACTTCCCAGTTCTAGAGGTTCATGAGGAAATAATCAGATGTTGTGAAAGACCACCCTATGCCCCACCCCCAGTCCCATCCCCTCTCCAGCAAATAAATAGAAGAAAAATTATTCCAAATTAAAGGAGACTAAAGAGATATGATAACTAAATCCCATGCATGGTCCTGGCCTGGGAATGAGGGACGAGGAGAGAGGCCGTCAGGAACAATATGGAATTATCAGAGAAATTTGAATACAGACTAAACAACAGGTAATAGCATTGTTTTAGCATTAAATTCCATGCCTTTTATTACCCTGTAGTTATAGACGATGTCCTTGATAAAGTATTTGTTTTAAAAAAAAAATGTCCTTGTTAGTAGAAACGTGATGAAGAATTCAGTGGTATACTTTCATAATTTAAAAAATAAAAAAGAGCAAAAGAATTCTGTAGTGACATATCATGCCCTCTTCAACTTTATTCTTGAATTATTCAGCCAAAATTCCAATTGCTAATGTTGCCTTATTTAAAGTATTTTATTTGAATAAAAATACATGCACATAATGTATTTATGTTAATGTTGTTAATAACATTTATTATGCAACATAATCATGTTAATTATTAGCATAAATAAGTATTGTTATATTCATATATGTGTAGAGGAAGAAAGCAGATGTGGCAAAGTGCTAATGATGGGTGAAAATAGATGAAGAGTACATGAGAAATTATTCTATTCTTCATACTTTTTTCGTAAGGCTGAACAGTTTAAATTTTTAAAAATGTATGGTAGCATGAACAAACCTAGTATTGATGTGTACTCAGTGACACTAAGAAAATGTCTGTTAGAGAACCATGCTAAAATGTATAATCATTAATGCTCAAATAAGACATTTTTAAGTAGTCATATTGGTTTATTTTACAGCATTTCTATTTCATTTTGACAGGTAATGGAGTATCTCATTGGTGGAGATGTCAAGTCCCTTCTACATATCTATGGCTATTTTGATGAAGAGATGGCTGTGAAATATATATCTGAAGTTGCATTGGCTCTAGACTACCTTCATAGACATGGAATCATTCACAGGTAATGACTGACTTTTCTCCAAACTATTACTTAAGCACAAGTAATCAAATTATGTATTTACTATTTGAGTCTTAGATATTTGCATAACCCCCAATATATGGGTTATCTTTAATAGTAATTTGTGGGAATTTAGAAATTCCATCAACTCTCATCTCCCAATGTGTGTGAATGTGTTACTTTGTCCATGGATATCCCATTTTATTGTGGAGAATATTGACTCTTTTATTCCACTCTTTTAGCTGTACATCATGCAAAAGTACTGTAGTTTATAATCCCAGCTGATTTACAGTGCTTTGCTGTGTTCAAAGAAAGGTTAAGTGACTCTTTTTGATTAAGGCTTAATCTGACATTCTCTTAATCTCACAGAAATAGGTAAATATGATTTGACCTGGTTTGAGGTTTATTTTACCTAATGAAATTTATTTTAATAGAATAGTGAATAATGTCGAAGATAATCTAGCATTAAATAGTTAACTCTTGTATATTCAGATATTCAAACTTTAGTTTGCTTTTCTTTTTTTTTTTTTAGTTTGCTTTTGAGAGTTCTTTTCTGTACTTTCAAAGCCACCAATGAGAGGCAATAAATAGGATTTGATTCTTCTTTAATGTTCTGCTTTTTTTGCTGGAAATTTTAAAATCAACACTAGCTCTTTTACAGTTATCTGCTATTTGTCTTTTTTATGTGCAGGGATTTGAAGCCAGACAATATGCTGATTTCTAATGAAGGTCATATTAAACTAACAGATTTTGGCCTTTCCAAAGTTACTTTAAATAGAGGTAAGAAACATAGTAAGTACCTGTTTAAAAGTCCAACACATTTTAGACACTAACATTTCATTAGTTTACATTGTTTTCTATTAGTTAAAAATGAATAAAATGGCTTTGGGGTGTGTACCCAGCAGAAGAATTGCTGGATCATATAGACCAAATTCTATTTTTTAATTTTTTGAGAAACTTCCACTGTATTTTTCATAGTGGTTACACAGTTTTACATTTTACAGTTGACCAGCAGTGCACAAGAGTTCCAGTTTCTCCACATTCTTTCCAATACTTCTTATTTTGTTTTTTGATAGTGGTCATCCTACCAGGTATAAGTTAAAATTTCATTGTAGTTTGGATTTGCATTTTCCTATTGGTTACTTACGTTAAGTATCTTTTCATAAGCCTCTTGGCCATTTGTATATCTTCTTTAGAGAAATGTCTGTCCAAGACTTTTATCCACTATTTTAATTAGATTACTTGAATTTTTTTTCTTACTGAGTTATATTTGTCTCTATATTCTGTATATGAACCCCTTATTAGATAAATAATTTACAGATATTTCTTCCATTCTATAGGTTGTCTTTTCATTCTGTTGCTTGTTTCCTTTGATGTTCTGAAGTTGTGAGGTTTGATATAGTCCCATTTGTCTATTTTTGCCTTTTTCCTGTGCTTTCAAAGTCATAACCAAGAAATCATTGCTGTAGCAATTTTTTAATTTATAAAACATATTTTAAGAAGTTTATTGTAGTTCCCACAAGCTTCCCTTGTAACTCAGTCAGTAAAGAATCTGCCTGCAGTGCAGGAGACCTGGGTTCAAACCCTAGGTTGGGAAGATCCCCTGGAGAAGGAAATGGCAAACCACTCCAGTATCCTTGCCTGGAAAATCTCATGGACAGTGGAGCCTGGTGGGCTGCAGTCCATGGGCTCGCAAAGAGTCAGGCATGACTGAGTGACTAATACTTACTTACTTACAGTTTCATCAGTGTGAGGTATAAGTGAAATTTAAATTCAAACTTTCGACCTACATTTTGAAGTCTTAGACCACATACAAAGCATTACACTTCTCTTACTATTTTTGATATCTAAAGAAAATTGCACAATATTATGTGTGGCTGTTGAATCATTTTACAGTGTTACACATTGAAAGCTGATAAAAATCTGCATTAGTTTCTATCTTGCTTACCTAATAAATTAACATGAGTGTTCCATAATTTGTATTAATTCCTAAATTGATTCTGCTGTTGTTTAGTCACTCAGATTCTGTTATTGAAATTTATTTTGTATTCTTAATATATTGATTCCTTTCTTAACTTTATCATCTCCTTTTCTAATGCTTTATTTACCAATAATTATTTTGTTGGCAGTTAGGTAACACTCTTGTATTTCTCTCTCTTTTTTTAAATTTATATTTATTATTTATTGATTTTTACCTTTTGACCCCTTTCATCCATTTCCTCCAACCCTTAATCCCACCTCTGGCAACCACAAATCAATTCCCTGTATCTATGAGCTTGATTTTTCATTTTGTTTTTTAAATTCTATATATAGAGAAAGCATATGGTATTTGTCTTTCTCTTGTCTGGTTAGTTCTACATGTTAACTGTATGGCATGATAGTTTTCCTAGCTGTGTTTGTCTTGCACAGGCCAACTTTGTAGTTGATGTTAATAATGTGGAAAGTGGGACAAAGTCCAGAACAAATAATTGTTGACTTTAGTCAATGACAGCTGAAGTTTTTAAAGAATATCATATATTTTCTTTTCATACATAGATATCAACATGATGGATATTCTTACAACACCATCCATGGCGAAACCTAGACAGGATTATTCAAGAACCCCAGGACAAGTATTATCTCTCATCAGCTCTTTGGGATTTGTAAGTACTCGATAAGAAAAAAACTCACATGATATGCCCTGACATGATTGCCGTTTACACGAATTCAAATATTAAGCACGTTGCATTACTTCAGCAGTTCGTCTACCTAGATGTCATAACAGTCTATGCATTTAGGTGGTGTCTTTGTGACAACAAATCGTAGCATTTGCTTTTGTCTTCCTCTCTTTCATAGCACACACCAGTTGCAGAAGAAAATCACGACTCTGCAAATGTTCTTTCGACTCATGTATCTGAAACATCACCACTTTCTCAAGGACTAACTTGTCCTATGTCCGTAGATCAAAAGGACACTACTCCTTATTCTAGCAAGCTACTAAAATCATGTGAGTATAAAAGAAAAGGTAGTATATTCCATTAAATGTGCCCTTGAGGAACAAAGTATTTTACAATTTTAAAATTCTGAGTATCAATAATTTTGAAATGCAGACATTCAGATAGCCTGTTGATTTCCTCTGTTTTGTCATGTAAGTGCCATTTCTGACAGGGGTTATAGCAAATCTCTTTTGTTGCTGTTGGCTGCACTGGGTCTGGGCTTTCTCTGGTTGCAGGGAGCTGGGGCTACTCTGTAGTGAGGTGTGTGGGCTTCTCACTGCGGTGGCTTTTCTTGTTGCCGAGCACAGGCTCTAGAGCCCTCGCTTAGCTGCTCCACAGCTTGTGGGACCTTCCTGGACCAGGGATCGAACTGGTGTACCGTCCATTGCAAGGTGGATTCCTAACCACTGGACCACCAGGGAAGTCCCTGTTGCAGATCTTTAACATCAACAAAATAAAATGTAAAGTGAATTTTTCAATTAGCTGCAACACTGTAATGATCATTGGGTGAATTTCACTGTACTGAGTCTATGGAAATCTTAGTGGAGAAGATATAGTAATACTGTGTGCCTTTATAAAATGATTTCTAAAAGGTTCTGAAATAAAGTCAAGATGATATAGTTTTAGTTATTACACAATAAAAGACAAAAGTCAAAGGAAGCAAATAGAAAATCTGTATAGCACTTAACCTCACCCTCTAACTTATCAACAGTGCATGCATTCTGTGCATGCGTATTTTCTTCATCTTAGAAATGTGAATAATGATTCTCTAAAGAGTGATTATTGTTTGTTGTTTTCATAGATGCTACTTTGTTGTGAATTTGGTCCTCAATTCTATATATATCTTGGATGGATAGATAGACCGAAAGGAAGAATTGCTTCCTTTTTACAAATGAGAACAAAAGAGTCTCACTTTAAGTTCGGGAGCAAAAAGTTTTAGCATCATTAGTTGTTTATAAGATATAAGAACTTGTATTATATAGATGGTGCTGCTTTTTGGCACTGGCTCACACTTAGCAAAGTCACTATTATTTCTTTTACCTAGTAGTATAAAAAAGTCCCTATGGATGTATATAATTCCACACTGGTAAGAATGTAAACCTCAACATCAAAATAAAGCTCTGGTTTTAATTAAATACAAATTGAATTAAGTAAGAGTAGTCACATTCCAGCCTTTTAGCACATCCAGATTTAGCCCATCAGTAATGAACCTTCATCGAGAAAAGTTTCAGATTGGATGATGGATATTCAAAATGAATTTTCTCCTAATTATAAATTTGCTCCCTGTCCTGATTTCTACTTTATAAATGTTGAGAGTTTTGTCTGTTAACTTTCAGAACAGTACTTGTTTGTCAAAACAGCCTGGAGCCATCCTTGTAGATGAGATAATGTTTACATAGAAATAGTTCTGATACAAAATATTTACTTACTGCTTAACCCAATTACCTGTAAAGATTCAGGATTCCAAGGGAAGTAGGAAAAATGTGACATAAGTAAGCCTCGGTGTTTTCTCTTCCCCACAGGTCCTGAAATGGTTGCCTCCCACCCTGGGATGCCCGTGAAGTGTCTAACTTCTCACCTCCTCCAGTCTAGAAAGAGGCTGGCAACATCCAGCACCAGCAGTCCATCCCATACCTTCATATCCAGCATGGAATCCGAGTGCCACAGCAGTCCCAGATGGGAAAAGGATTGCCAGGTCAGAGTGCCACTCTCCTTACCCAGAACCAACTGTGTGTAATGATAGAAACACTTGACACCTTTTCATACAAGTTCTGTAAGGACATGAAACTGTTATGTGAATAGCAGTGAAGATACTCTTCATTTTCCTGTATATTCTGTCAAGTTCTTTTGCAGAATTTCATTTCTCATTCAAATGTGAAATTATTCTTGTTCACTGTATGAGATTACAATTTTTTTTTAATTTTTTTAAAATTTATGTTTTGGTCATACTGTGAGGCATGTGGGGGTCTTAGTTCCCCAACCAGGGATCAAACTCATGATCCCTATATTGGAAGCATGGAGTCCTAACCACTGGTTCACAAGGGAAGTCCTCCAATTTTTAATTTTTGCAGTATATTAATGGTAAATGTTTGGCTTCTAGGCATCTAGATGGAATTCTCTTTTAAAATTCTCTACCCTAACACAGAGATTAGATGGTTGAGTTCTTTTAACTTTTGTCTTATTTTATAACTTATACTACCTCCTTCTATAACTGTTTACTGCCAGTTTATCATTTAATGGAATGGTAACTCTTCTGAATCAGAAGTAACTTCTAGACCACAAGGGTGATACAGATGTGTCTTTAAAAGTATCTATTCTAAGGAGCTTGCTTGCCAAGTGAATAGATACTGAAAGTTATTTTACTTAATTTATGTATTCTATTCTGGGCTTTTAAAAGCTATTAAAGCTGAGAGGAACTAAAAATATGATAACTTTTCCTATATAGGATGCGGATAAAATGTTAGATTAGAATTATATTAATACCCAAAGAAAAAAATCTTTTCACTTGATAAAATAAACTGGACTCTATTTGCTCCTTAGTCTCAGTAATATGATTTTCTTCATTACAGTGGCTAAGTCCTAATCACTAGGCCACCAAGGAAGTCCCCTAATTTTTTGTTTTTTCCTCCCTCTTAGGAAAGTGACGATGCCGCAGGCTCTACGATGATGAGTTGGAATACAGTTGAAAAGCCTTTATGCACAAAATCTGTAGATGCCATGGAGACCAAAAGTTTCAATGAAAGGGATCTTGAGTTAGCTCTTTCTCCCATTCACAACAGCAGTGTCGTTCCTGCCACTGGAAACTCTTACGTTAACCTTGCTAAAAAATGTTCTTCGGGGGAGGTTTCTTGGGAAGCAAGAGAACTAGATGTAAATAATAGCAATATGACTGCTGACACAAGCCAGTCTTGTTTCCATGAGTCAAATCAGTGGGCTGTGGATTCTGGTGGGATGACTGAAGAGCACCTTGGGAAAAGAAGTTGTAAAAGAATTTTCGAATTAGTTGACTCCAGTCCTCGTCAGGGAATTATACCAAATAAAAAAAGTTGCTTCGAGTATGAGTGTAGTAATGAAATGAGAGATTGTTATGCAACTCAAAGGACAGGCTTAACATTGGAAGTCCAGGACCTTAAGCGGTTGGTATACAGAGATCAGCAAAATGACTGCGTGAATAAGGAGAATGTGGGCAATTCTTTTACTGATAAACACCAAACCCCAGAAAAATCACCTGTCCCAATGATAGAAAAAAACCTTATGTGTGAGCTGGATGACGATTGTGACAAGAATAGTAAGAAGGACTACTTAAGTTCTAGTTTCCTGTGTTCTGATGGTGATAGAACTCCTAAAAGTATTCACATGGACTCTGATTCATCTTTCCCTGGAATTTCCATCATGGAAAGTCCGTTAGGAGGGCAGTCTTTAGATCCAGATAAAAACATCAAAGAATCCTCTTTGGAAGAATCAAATATCGAAGACCTAATTCCTGTATCACCCAGCTGCCAAGAAAGTACCTTGCCAAAAGGTGTTGAGTGCCCTACCATCCAAGACAGCAACCAAAAAATGTTGGCTCCTTCTTCAGAGGTCTTAAAACCATTACCCTCTAAAAGAAATGCCGTGGCATTTCGAAGTTTTAACAGTCACATTAATGCTTCCAATAGCTCCGAACCTTCTAAGATGAGTGTCACTTCTTTAGATATGATGGATATTTCATGTGCCTATAGTGGGTCATATCCCACGGCTATCACCCCTACTCAGAAAGAAAGATCCTACATGCCATATCAGGTATGTTACCACTGGACACTTCATGCTGTATCAGGTATGTTATCACTTGCTAATGTGTGGTCCTTTAGATTTTAGAAAAATAAACTATGACACTTACCTATCAGCTGGACTATATCATATTAATCAAATGGTTTTTTTCTGCTTATTGGGAATCTGTGGCTCTGTGGAGGTTTTATAGAAAGGTGAAGCGGGTAGCAGTGTTTAGCATTTTTAATTCCAGTGCCTCCTTCATTTGTATTGTCCTGCATACTTTCACATATTTACATTTCACATGTTTACATATTGACAGTCACATTTTCACTTGATCACAGTAACTCTGAGATACAAAATTAAAATCCATCTACTTTACTGCCTTCTAAGGACATATTTAGATGATCTCTTTTCTTTATAGAAGAGAGTTGAAAAATAAAATCTTTTTTTTTTCCTAAACCGTTATCTTTTTAAACCCAAAGTTTCTTTTTTTTTCTTCCTTTGGAGAGACATCTTAATATAGAAAGTGCACACCTCGAATGTAGGGTTACAAGACTTGAGTTTTCTATTTAGAGCTTAATGAGGGACTTAGAAATTCTTACCTACAGAGCCTATGTCTGCAACCTGTCCTGCTGGTCCAACAGAGTCCTTATGAGACAACAAAATATCTTAAAAACATAAATGCCAGTTGGCATTAAAGGTTATTTGCATATAGTTCCCATCTTATGCATTGTCCTAATAATTCAATCATTTTTCAGCTGTAGCCTCCCTCCAGGACACTTCGTAAGCTTGTTTTGATCCATCCTATCAAGAAATTTTTCTCATGGATTTTTTTCATTGTTTCTTGGATATCCAGATCTTATTGAAATAACTGATGTTAGCTAAGCAATTGAATTGCATTATTATCATTAGGATGTTTTAAGTAAGACTTTTCATAATTAGTTCTGAGACCATTTCCAAAGCTGATCAAGGACTTGACTATTTTTCATGCCCAGCAGCCTAGCTTTTCTTTGGTGTAAGCATTTCTGTTCACTGCGAAAGGAATGAAGGTATTTATTATCCTTAAACTCTTGAAATTAGCAGACCCCAAATCAGGTCAAATCAGAAACTCCATACCGAACTCCAAAGAGTGTGAGAAGAGGGGCCGCCCCAGTGGACGACGGGCGAATCCTAGGAACGCCAGACTACCTCGCACCCGAGCTGCTGTTAGCCAGGGCCCATGGTAAGGCACACGCGTCTTGAGCTTTTGAAGTATCTATCATTAGAGTTTCTTTTGAGATGAATTGTGTTAGATTTCTGTGGAACTTAGATTGCCTAAGGTAAAACAAGATGAGATCGTGCAGTACTCTTTTTCTCACATACATGGCGTTTATTATAGTAAATAAAGACACACGGCCATTCATCCTCAGCCCACTGGTTTAGTCTCAGTGACCCAGAGAAGCCCGACCTTCCACCCCTCTACTGTCTTTGTTCTAAATGTCTTCCCAGGTCTATTCTTGTCTGGTTTCAGGAATACAAAATTAGTCCTGCACTTCCGTTCAGTCTGCAGATGCCTCTTCCTTTTCAGAGCCTGCACTCAACTATATCCTCACCAGAGGGGTCCAGCCAGAGAGGAACCATCCCTCAAAAAGCAACTCAGAAATAAAAGTTCCTCTGGGCACTTAACTAGTTTTTGGACATTGTCCCTTTTGCTAAGTCACAGCTTTTCTAGCTCATTTCCTATATTATCATTTATACATTTTCTCAAATCAATACAGTATGAATGAAAACCTCAGATGGCAAGGTTTACTTGATAAAATCTTGCCACTCTTTTGGTGGGACATCTATTTATCATAGCTAGCTAGTGAAATGTTCTAAAATTTTTATTTCCCATAAAAGTAACTTGACACATAGTTTTAAAAATAAATAATAGAGAGCAACTTATCATTTTAAAGACAACAATAACAATTCCCTGCTCTCTAACTACTAAGGGGACTTAGGGACCCCAGCCTGAGTTTCCATAGCTGCTGCTTTTAATACATATGTCTGTTTCAGCTCTCTTATATTTGTAGTAAAATTACCTGAATTATTGCTCCCAGGCTGTTTTCTTCTTGGGAAAAGCTCTCTTCTTCATCTTTTATCACTTGTATCAGGCACACTGCCTGGTTTCTAGTTCAATAAATGACATAAGAATGAACTTATAACTTTCAAACAATGTACCTAACTCCTGTTTTCTTACATGCAGGATTTCTGACTTCAGGTGAGTGAACTTCTCCATAAAGGAACGTGGCAAAGCACATTTATCTGAACAGTCAAAGTCTAACTAGATCACATTGCGTGAAAATTTTTTCTTAATTTCAGCTCACTTACGAAATACAAAATGAGCTTCCCAGGTGGCACTAGTGGTAATGAACCTGGCTGCCAATGCAGGAGATGTAAGAGACCCCTGGGTTCAAACCCTGGGTCAGGAAGATCCTCTGGAGAAGGGCATGACAACCCACTCCAGTATTCTTGCCTGGAGAATCCCATGGACAGAGGAGCCTGGTGGTCTACAATCCATGGGGTCACAAAGAAGCAGACGTGACTGAAGCAACTTAGCATGCACACAGCGTGTACATGTTTATCTTTATCCCGTGAAATACAAAAATGAACTGTCTTCTGAGCAAGAAGACATCCAGAGAGAGTGCTCTTCTCTGTGAAACAAGTGTTGGCATGTGGAATTTTTTTTATTACAACTGAAGAAATAGGCTTGATAAAAATATTAGAGTTAATAGCTACAAAAAGGTTTGAATTTTCAAAGCCTTCCATTCCATTATTATTGGAAAATAGAGAGGAATTAACAGTATTAACATACAAATTACAGACATGGATTTTAAACTAGAAAGCCAGTCATGTAAAACAACTCTGTTCTAGCTATTTATAATTGATAATATGATTTATTATAATACGTGATCTTTTTAGACTCTGACTCATATGTATGGGTATGTATGACATATCCATGGAGAAGTCATGTATGTTTCTGACATGAGTACATTTTTGGCTGAGCTGGGAAAAGGGTCCTAATTTCTAACCTAAGTAAAATAAAACGCAGGGGTTTTCCTGATTTCCTCCTACTTTCCTGTATTTGGTTATCTAATCTGTTGAAATAATTCTTTCTCAGTGCTGCTTAAAAGGCCTACTAATGGAGGTGGTTTGTATGTTTTTATAGTGATTACAATAGAGATAGAAGCCTGTAGACTGTACCTTGTGTTTCATAGGAAAAATGGGATCATATGGCTTGCAAATAGAAAGGTATTCTAAATGCATGCGATTATTTTTTCTAATGCCAGATTCCACAATGCTTTCCTATTATTCTTTGTTTTGGAGGCTTTTTTGTTTGTTTTTCTACTTGTTTTAAAATGAAATGGTATTTGCTTAACCACAGTAGTGAATTTTGTGAAACTGACTTTAAAGAGTTAATTTTCAGACAAATTTAGTTCTAGACTAGAATCTTAACTCTAAATTTATATTAAAGTTAATCATTTTTGGACTGAAATTAACTTTTGCTTAGGAAACATTTTGTTCGTTCGTAGACATAACTAAGCAAAAGTATAAACCAGATTATAAGGTCTTGTTTAAAATAAACATCTAAAAAAAAATCTTTGTAGGGAATGCCCTGGTGGTCTAATGGTTAGGACTTGGTGCTTTCACTGACAAAGCCTGGGTTCCATCTCTGGTTGGGGAACTAAGATCCCACAAGCCTCATGACATAGCCCAAAAAATAAAAATAAAAACAATCTTTGTATAGAAATGATGCTTTCATTGAAGGTTTTATTTAGAAGTCAGTTTTACCTACTTATTAAGACTTATCATCTAATTCCCTCCTCAAGCTATAGTCTAAATGTTTTTTTTTTGTTAAACTATTGTCCCCCTCTGTCCTTAAAAAGAGTAAAGCAACATTAAAACACCCTGTAAGTAAGGCTTCCCTAGTCACCACGTTATGCTCCAGTTAGCATTAATATTACTACCTCATCTCATTCTTTTGTAAAACAAGTAGATACAGAATCATCTGAATATTATTATTTCCTGGTCTGAAACTGAGGAGTACTCTAATTTTAAAGAATAACTTTTAGATTAAATGCATTTCTTCATTGTGTTTTAGGATTTAGCACAAATAAGTCTCCAGAATATTGGAAGAAATTAATAAATGGCAAAAGATAACTTTTAATTTTTTTTTTTAATAGCCACATTAGTTGTTAATCTAAACTTCTATATTCAGGACTTCCCTGGAGGTCCAGGGGTTAAGACTCTGCACTTCCAAATGCAGGAGGTACAGGTTCAATTCCTGGCTGGGGAACTAGGATACTGCATGCCACATGGTATGGCAAAAAAAAATTTTTTAATAAATAAAAATAACAAAACTGCTATTTTCCAAGAAAATAACTACCACACTGCCTAAAGGAAGGTAATTTGGGGTTTTATACCTTAAAGAGCCAGAGGAAAACCTTAGGAAGTAAGTCTTTGGGCCTTCATTGTACCCAGATAAAAACATATTAATGTTTTAGTTGATCAAACATTTGTAGAAAATGCTTGCAAGTTCAGCTGCTGCTTCTTAAATTCCAGGTCCTGCAGTAGACTGGTGGGCCCTTGGAGTTTGCTTGTTTGAGTTCCTAACAGGAATTCCCCCTTTCAATGATGAAACACCACAGCAAGTATTCCAGAATATTCTGAAAAGAGGTGATTCTTTTTCTCCTATCTATGAAGATAGATTCATTTGTCTCTTTTATCCTTGTGTATTGTTCCTTTGACCAGTGATGAACATGTTAATTTGTATTTGTAGATATCCCTTGGCCTGAAGGTGAAGAAAAATTATCTGATAATGCTCAAAGTGCTGTGGACATACTTTTAACCATTGACGATACAAAGAGAGCAGGAATGAAAGGTAAGGTTTGGTGTTAGTCACCAAACCTTGGTGACTTTTACCCTTGATTTGCTTCAGGGAGAATGTTAATAACATCAAGTTCTAATATAATACTACTGATAATCTGACAGCTAAACTCAGTTGATTTTAAACTTTCAGTTTATTTTTGCCCTCTCAGTATTCATTGATATATTTGTCCTTATTCAGAACAGTAAAATTCAGTGCAATCAGGTTGCAGTCTTGAATTCTCATCTTGTCGATGTCTTTAAGTTTTTCAGAGCTTCATTTCTGACATCATTATTGATTGACAAGTATTTTTATGTACTCTGGCTCCTTGTTGCATTACCTTCACAGCTAAGATGCCTCAAAGAAGACAAAATGGGCTGGAAAATTAATTTTAAACTCCAATTTTGAAACTCCAGTAAATCTCATTAGCAGTTGCCTTAAAATTCTTTTTGTCACATGGTATAGATAGAGACAGGTAAGCACTCTATGTCTCAAAATACACTTCCATGTGAAGTACGATATCTTAGGAAAATGGACTTTAGTAGTATGTCATTTGTATCAACTTCTAGTTTTCCCTCTAATCAGATCAGCATACCCGATAGAGTGACTTCTAGGTGTCAGTGTTGTTATTTGAGGCACTGGTGGTAACCTAGGGATGAACCAGACTGAAACTCCTGTGCTTAAGTTCTAGAACTACATTCTAGTGAAAAGACAAGAAGTAGACAAATACAATCATAATGCCATCCAGTAGTAACTACACAAAGAGAGAAGCAGAGAGGGTACAAAATGAAGGCAAGATATTTATTTTCTAGACTGGATGGTCACGAAGATTTCTGACAAGTGGAATTTGAGCAAAAACCAGTGTAAAGTGAGGATGCAGACGTTTGAAAACTGAGCTTTTGCTCAGAAAATTGCTTTAAGGGACTTCCCTGGTGGTCCAGCAGTTAAGACTCCAAGCTTCCACTACAGGGGCCACGGGTTCAATCCCTGGTCGGGGAACTAAGATCCTGCATGCCACATAGTGTGACCAGAAAATAGTAATAATGAAAATTTAAAATTGCTTTAGAGCAACAGTTCTCCTCTGGAATGAGTTTGCTCCCCAGAGGACATTTGGTGTTGTCTGGAGACATTTCTGGGTTGTCACAGCAGTGGGGGTCATCAAGTAGGTAGAGGCCCCGGGTTCACTCAGCATTCTACAATGCTCAAGGCAGTCCCTACAACAGAAAATTATCTGCTCCCAAATGTCAATCATAACAAAGTTGTGAAACTGTTATTTAGAAAATGGCTGCACTGCACTGTATTTGCTTAGCACATTTCTTACCAGACCTCAGATACTGTTCATTTGTTCCATGAATAGTTTACCTAGTGAAGCAGATAGGGTTATTCTTCAGTTTAGTTAATCTTAACCTAGATTAGAATTCCTTTGCAGATGCAGCAGAAATAAAGAGATACAGTGAGAGAATCATGAAACATCATATCACATCCAATACTACAAGTAACTCCAAAGTAACCGATGCTCAGTTATTTATTTTAAACAGTTGAGACAAGTTCCCTAAATGTGAATTACTGTTACTATTTTATCGTTTTTCCTACCAGTCTTTTAGTTTATGGTAAATCCAACATATACACATACTGTTTTTCCAACCCACTAGTCCCAGCACAGACACACAATTCCCTACTGTCTGCATAGTCATCTTCTGATATTTTCCTTAAATTTGATTGCTTTTTTGGTTTGCATACTGCCTTAATTGACACTTCTCTTTTTTTTGCCATTTTTACTGTTGCCTGATGAAGTGAATAGTTAAGGAGAGGGGAGCTATGTCTACTAACTGAATACCTGTGTGACCAAAAAAGCAAATTCTTATTTTAGTCGACAGAAGAAAAATGTAGTGAAGATGTGATTTTGCAAGTGGAAGCCATAGACTCAGATGTGGCCATACTGCTGGGTGGCCAATGTGTTGTAGAGATGCAAGTTAGCGAAATCAAAGAACTGGGAAGAGAAAGAATGTGTCAGAAGTGTCATCGGTCTGTATGCTGACATTAGCAGGAATGATAGGGATGGAGCACAGGGAAGACAGCCTGGGAGTAGAGGACGAGCTTCCTACTGAAGTTATGTAGGCGGGCGATGCTGAGCTCCCAGCAGTCAGCAAGGCCTTGAAATAAGAACTGGGGCGTTAATCACTTAAGATCAGTGATGGGGGAACAGGAAGTAGTCCAGGCTCCCTTATCTCATGAAGTCTGGGATTCTTCCAGCAGGTACAGGCAGTGAGAAAGATAGGCTCCTGTTAAGGCCAGTCATCATTTACTCTTGGACCTATTCAGACAAGGCACCTGTCGTATGCCAGGCGATACACAGAATGAAATAGCATGTGCTGTTGGGAAGTGTGTGGTTGAAGAGAGCGATGTTTTTAAAATGTCTGTGAAACGGGCATAGTAAACCAATATTACTGTGGTTTACTATAGTAATAGCAAGGTCCACATGAGACAGTCTCTCCTCGAAGCCTGTAAAATATTGGGTTAGCCAAGAAGTTCATTTGGGTTTTTCATACCATCTGATGGGAAACCCAAATGAACTTTTTGGCCAACCCAATAGTACTTTGGTAATGGTGTCATAATATTGTTTCGTTTGATATTTTTTCCCAAGAGCTGAAACATCATCCTCTCTTCAGTGGTGTGGACTGGGAAAATCTACAGCATCAAAAAATGCCTTTCATACCCCAACCAGATGATGAAACAGATACATCTTATTTTGAAGCCAGGAATAATGCTCAGCACCTGACTGTATCTGGATTTAGCCTTTAGCTTTAATCTATTAAATTTTTCCCTTTAATCTAACCTTGCCTTATAGCATGAGCTAGCATAATTACATACACCTTAGTACTAGATTGATCTAAGCGGGAAAAATCATTATTTTACCTGGATCAGTGAGCTTTTGTGTTACAGCTTCCACAGCATTAAAAAGGCTATCAAGAATGTAATCAGTAATTTATCTTAGTCCCAGAGTTGTAAATAGATCTTCAAAGCTTGTTTCATCTTATTTATTGTTATTGCACTTTATAAAAATTAATGCTTCAGTAAAACTATTAGAAACATGACCTCTTTAGAGAAAGAGTAAGCCTCCTTTCTCATCTATTCATGTCGGTCTACCATTCATTTGGTGTTAATACAACAAAACATTATAATATAGTTTTATTTTATTGTAATTTATCTTTACTTGATTGGCTGCAAAAGCTGTAGTCTTAAGGGCAATCATGTAAAGTTAACATTGTGACCTCAAAAATGCAACTAGAAAATTCCTTCACTCAGTACTATAACTCCTTTTGGAAATGAGAAATAAAAGGATTAGGGTTTTGCCTCACTTTGCTATGAATAAATACAGTTTTGTTGCATTGGCTGCTTCTGGAGCTTTCTCTACAACACAGATTACTTTAAAATAGTAGTAGAAAGCTTAGGTGAGATATACTGTGGCAATTTTAACAGCTTGTTCAATTTTAACAAAAAACATGATGGTTTACATTTTTAAATAATTCGTTTAAAACATATGCAGCATTACCAGAATAGCCTGATTCTTTTTTTAAAAAATAACTTACTTTTGCTTAATAAATATAATTGTAACATACTTTGACACATTCTGTCAACATCACTCTTTTCAATATAGATACACTAAGATTCAGCTTCACAAGTCATATTTTAAATTCATTGAGGTTTTCTGCATACTTACCCACCAAAAGAGAAAAATTCAAATTTAAATGTACCATGTGTAAATTTTCTGTTAATATATTAAATACTGTTGCTCATTTTGCAAAATGGCTCGAGTGTTTTTACTTTCTATCAGCATCCTGTTATTAATGTAGTTGACAAAGATTTAAACTGTTTAGAACTGTTGCAGCGAAAGAGACACTGTAATAATCGGTGCCATGTAATTCAATCCATGATTTAATGGTTTCACTGAGTTTGTTCTAGCAATGACTACTCAGGTTTAATCTGCCTAATTGTCACCTTTTCTAATAATAATATGTTCAAAATACATTTGTTAAAACTTTGTTTAATATAAATTACATCTTTCCCTTAAATTAGGTTTTCCTAATTTAAGCTAAGATTATCCTCCCATGGAATTTTCAAGTAGTAGAAAAAATAGTGGTTTTGGAATCAAGCACAAATGGTTTAAACCACTGCTCTGTCACAGTAAAAAGCTGTAGGTGGGTTAAACTCTGATCATCTACTTGTGTTGTGTAGAAAGGAGCTTCCCAGGACACCAGTCTTACCAGGAACTTGAAACATTACTGAAAGGTCAGGGGAGATGTGCAGTGAACCTAATTCTAATGCAGGAGAAGTACCCTTAAGTGGAAAAGTTAAGGAAAGTTTGCTGTTACAGCCCTCGCAGATGCAGCAATGGCCACCTAGAATTCTGCATCCTGTAATGGTGTCTACTGGGACCAAGTTATTTACTATCTAAACTTACCTTTGGGGATTCCCAGTGGCGCAGCAGTAAAGAACCTGTCTGCCAATGCCAGAGATGTAGGAGACACGGTTTGATTCCTGAATGGGGAAGATCCCCTGGAGAAGGGCATGGCAACCCACTCCAGTGTTCTTGCCTGGAGAATCCCATGGACAGAGGAGCCTGGTGGGCTATAGTCCATGGGGTCGCAGAGAGTCAGACATGACTGACGTGACTTAGCACGCATGCAAACCTTTAAGACACCTGTCAAGATGTTCTGGGTTCAGATACTCATTAAGGAAAAACTTGAAACAGAACAAGAATGAAAGAGAATGGAAGTGTTTTGGCAACTGTTTGGATGTGTGTGTCTTTAGATAACACAGATTGCTCTACCAGTAGAAATCTGTGCATCCATTGCTATGTATAATTTTTATTAATTAAGAATAATTTTCTCCCCACTTCCACTAACTGTTAAACAAATACAGAAAATGCATTTACTTTGGTGTACCTTTGTCAGAATCAAAAAATACAAAGTACATAAATACCAAGTACAGACTCAAATAACATGTTAAGTACATTAAATGATGTTTAATAAATGATCACTATGGCCCTAAGTACCCTACTACTCAGAATATTTGTCTTAATTTGGGGTTTAGGAAATAGTCGCTATATAAAACTCTGCTGTTATTCTCCAAAACATCTTGAAGACCATTTTCAGGTCTGATCACTCTTATTTGTCAGTTTGTCTTATTTTTAACCAGTTACAAACAGACTTAGAGTCCAAAACACTGCAAATATTTACCATTTCCACCTGGCCTCCTTTCAGTTAATACCATGCCAGCCGTGTGTGGGTCATTCTTCTAACTGTGGAAAGTGGATGGGTCACGGCAATGTTTAAAGGAGGGAGACTGAACAGAAGGCTACTGGACCAGCCCATCTGGATTCAAGACAATTTTAGTGGTAGAATCAACAGGACTTACTGATGGATGGGATGAGAAGGGTGAAAGAATAGGAGTTCTGAGCTTGTTTATTACACAGCAGCATTGTAGCCGATACCTTTCTTGTACATACCAAGTTATATAACACAGTGACATTTCAGACAAAGGAAAAAACATACTGCAAGCATCCAAAGAGAAAGAAAAAAGACTGGTAAGAGATAATAGAAGACACATATATTGGTCTCTGCCTCTTATTCCCAGCACAGAGTTCCTAAAACCTTTTAATCTCCAAAGTGATAAAAGCACCAGGAGCATTTTTTTGTTGTTCTCATATTTGATCTTTGGCCCTGATTCCTCACCCAGGGCTCCTAGATCCCTTGGGATTTCCTGGGTGATAGCAGTGCCTTTTGTTCTAATGAGGTGACTCTGGGTGGGCTTCTGGAAGGTGGGGGGAGGGTGGTCACCAGAAAGACCCAGCCATGATTAGAAGCTTGGAATTTTCTGGGACTTCCTTGGAGGTCCAGTGGTTAAGCCTCCGAGCTTCCACTGCAGGGGGCAAGGTTTTGATCCTTGGTTGGGGAACTAAGATCCTGTACGCAGAGCTCCTCTCTGAACCCTGTACTTGGGGGATTCTGATGGAGGCTTAGTCATAGGCAATATCAAACATTAACTGTTTCCTTTCTCTAAAGAATGTAATTTTCTGCCCCACCCTGCATTCTCATGGATGAACACAAGGAGGCACTGGGAGAATGGTGCCCCTAGAGAGGGATGGAAGCTGCACACCACTTCCTGCATCCCTTCCATCTATACTTCATCTGTATCTTTTACCACATCCTTCGTAAACAAAGTGATAAACAGTAAACTATTTACACATGAGGTGTGACTGCAAAGGGAGGGGGAAAAAATGAAATCTTCCATTTTCAGTAGGTGGAAGTAAACAGATAATTCCCAAAACAGAAGTATCAAAAATTAGCAGTTCACACATCTAGAACCTTGGAGCTAAATTCCAAACTGCCAGAAGTGCTGAAAGTAGTTGCCTCCAGAGCAGAAATCACACTTTTTAAGGGAAGGAATAGTAACCAGAGGATAATGAAAGGACTAGTTCTTGTTAAAAAGGAAAAAAAAAAGATTTGGTACATTTGCACCAACATTACCAGCATCTATCTCTGCAAAAGGGATTTGGATTTTTATGTAACATAGTGAAATAATAACCCAATTATTGGTGTAATACATTGGTACATAAAATCTTACGGAAAAACACAAATGAACTTTTTGGCCAACCCAATATTACTATCATCATGGCAGCTATCAGTTTAAAAGCATTTACTATATCCTGAACTATATCTTATCTATGTACTTTATACATACATTAATTCTATGAGATATTTTCATCCACACTATAATCTAAGGAAGCTGAAACACAAGGTAAGGGACTTTCCATGACTGCACAGAATTTGAACCCAGACAATCTGGCTTCAGGGCCTGCGCTCAGTCCTGACAATCCCAAGTCATCTACACTAGTCAGGACTCTGGTTTCAAGTATCAGAAAACTAACTTAAACTGTCTTAAGTAAGAAGGCAAATATATTAACCCATGTAAACAAAACTGTGTAAACCCTATGTGTAAACATAGGGATAGGGTTTTCAGAGTTAACTGGATTAAAGGACTTGAACTCATTGTTTTCTGACACTTGTCTAAGTTGCTAGGTCTACATGTTAGCTTATTTAAGCCTTATTTAAATAAGGCTTATTTAGATGTTAGTTATTTAAGGCTCCTCCAAATGGCAAGATATACATCCTCAGGATCTCTGTTATAACCTTAGAGGATGTAATTTAAAGAGAAAGAGAATGCAACAATGAGACAACCACTACACGCATATCAGAATGGCTAAAATCCAAAACACCAACTCCCAATGCTGGCAAAGATATGGAGCAACAGGAACTCCCACTCACTACTGATGGAAAGGCAAAATAGTACAGCCACTTTGAAAGACACTGAAGTGAAAGTCACTCAGTCATCTTGCGACCCCATGGACTATAGCCCGCCAGGCTCCCCTGTTCATGGAACTTTCCAGGCAAGAATACTGGAGTGGGTTGCCGTTTCCTACTCCATTTGGAAGACAGTTTGACGGTTTCTTACAAAATTAAGGGTAACTTTACCATGCAATCCAGCATACTCTTTAGTATTTACCCAAGTGAGTTGAAAACTTATGAGCACACAAAAACCTACTCAGAGATGTTGACAGCAGCTTTATTCATGATTATTAAAATTTGGTTAGCAACCAAGATGTCCTTTAGTACATGACTAAATAAACTGGTTCATCCAGACAATAGAATATTAATCAGTGCTTAAAAGAGATGAATTACCTAAATCAGAAGGCAGCAAACTATAGCCCATGGGACAAATAGGGCCCCCTACTTGTTTTGTAAATAAAATTTTATTGAAACACAGCCATAAAAACAAAAATGAGCTATGAAGCTATATTACATGGAGGAAATGTAGATTGCAAAGTGAAAGAAGCCAGTCTGAAAGGGCTACATACTGTTATGATTCAAACTATGTAAGATTCTGGAAAAGGCTTCCTCTCCAAGCTCTGTGAAATAGATCCGGAGAATAACTCTTATTGCTTCACTGATGGTCATACGCCCCCCCTCCCTGAGATCGTCACTGTGGTCAAGAGGAGAATGAGGTAGACATGGGCCAGATCTGAGTGACATGCCCATTACTGTGGCTTGGGGTGGGGCAGAATTACAAGGAGGAAGAGGAGAGTGATGTTTTATCAGCAGGAAGAACTGGTGCTGGGCAGAAAAAATAACAGTGGCTACACCTCACCTGTATTATGTATATATTTAAAAGTTATTTGTTTCTTTTGAAAAAGGAAAAAAACACCTACCATTTTTCAGCTTGAACAATGAGATTCCATTGCAAAGGAGAATTAATGGAGAGAAAGACAAGATCAGGGTGAAAACAAGAGAAAACAAGGACTAAGAAGTAGAAAAGAAAATGAAGAGAATTTAGGACAGTATATCAAAGGCCAAAAGACATGGCCTTTCCTGTGTATGGGCAAAATTTATAAAATTAGTATTTCTATAAACTAGAACAATTTTATTATTTAAATAATATTCTTACAGACAAAGATATGAGACCCAGTTCTAGCCAAGAAGATGGTGAAGGGATGTCCTCTGAGACTTCCAGGAGAGTTACTGATTCTTTATTGGATAAGGATCTTTGCCTGCCTGTACTGTAGACATTGGACCGAGATGTACAGCAGTCATTTGGCAAACACAAAGAGAAGACCCATGACCTAATGATGACAGCACAGAACCTGTGTCCCTAAGGGCACTGCAGGAGCACGTCACTAGCCCTGGACTTCCTAACTCTGGACTCCTTGTAGATAAGGAAAACAACTCAAGCTGCTACAATTAGGTTCCTATTACAGGCAAGAGAACACTGATATCTTAAGGGTTACAAATAGCTGTCATCATTTTATCACTCAGTACTCTTGCCTGGAAAATCCCATGGACGGAGGAGCCTGGTAGGCTGCAGTCCATGGGGTCGCTAAGAGTCGGACATGACTGAGCGATTTCACTTTCACTTTTCACTTTCATGCATTGGAGAAGGAAATGGCAACCCACTCCAGTGTTCTTGCCTGGAGAATCTCAGGGACGGGGGAGCCTGGTGGGCTGCCGTCTATGGGGTCGCACAGAGTCGGACACGACTGAAGTGACTTAGCAGCAGCAACAGAGAAGTTATGGAGAAGGCAATGGCACCCCACTCCAGTCCTCTTGCCTGAAAGTACCATGGACAGAAGAGCCTGGTAGGCTGCAGTCCATGGAGTCACTAAGAGTCGGACACAACTCAGTGCCTGCACTTTCATGCACTGGAGAAGGCAATGGCAACCCACTCCAGTGTTCTTGCCTGGAGAATCCCAGGGACGGGGGAGCCTGGTGGGCTGCCGTCTATGGGGTCGCACAGAGTTGGACACGACTGAAGTGACCCAGCAGCAGCAGCAGAGAAGTTACAAGTTATGCATTTAAGATGGCTGATGACTGCACTGAGAGGCTGTGGGAAGCGACTGAGTTGGGATAAAAATTGAAACAAGATTTTCACATGATCAACAACACTTTCAACCAAATGACTAAATGAGTTAAACATCACCCCGTTTCTTTTTTTTTTTTTAATGATGTGTAATAGCATGGCTTTATTTTGAAAAAGGAACAATTACTTTCTCTGAATCCCTACTATTTATTCTTATTTAAGCCTTAGTATATAATCAACGCACTTCTAACAGTAACAAGAAATAAAAACCATAACAATTCTCATTAACCTTTTATTTTTAACTTAGTTTTACAGTAAAGAAACAGAAAAGTATTATCATTAAAAAAATACCATAGCTGTCAATCTTAAATGAGATTCTTGTTAAAGCAGTAACACTACGTCCTGTAATTACATCTTTACTTGTATATACAAGAACAGTGTGCAAAGTGCTTTTCAAACTATAAAATAAGACTTTGGAATAGGATACAAATGGTTAACCCTAGGAGCTAGTTACCTCCAACTGCTTGTCACGAATCACAACTGCTTACATTCTAACTCTGTATCTTATTTCCTTATATACTAAGAGAAAAGCCACCATTTTCTGATACCAGATAGAGGGCTAATTTTTTAGAATAATTCCAGATCCACAGGTTTAAATTTTATTGTTACATATAATTCAGTTACTGGCTTCATTTTTTTCCTCTAAATAAATAGAGGACAGCTTTTTAAAAGCAAATAATCGGTAGATCCATTTAGACAGACACATTTTAATCAACATGGGATTTAAAAAAAAAACACCAAGTTACATGTAAGAAAAAATCAAGGGAAAAAACAGTCTTCAGAAAAGCAAATCATATTCTTTCTTCAGGTAAACAAAGAACCACCCTCTATACTAGGGACAGATTACTTTCTCTCTTATCAAAAACACTCTAAACACATGATGCTAAAGCCAACATCACACATACCAAGAATATTTAAAAGTCATTTGACACTAAGCCTTTGAATCAGAGAATCTTGGAAGTATAAGGTACATCTACATGAGCAGGGAGTTTCAAAAGGTATACAGGAAGGAGAATTCCAAAGAAAGCCTTCAAGAATCTACATTACAGTCTTCTTCTTAGTCTATAGGTGGGGGTGGGGAAAAGACACTTAAATTTACATTAGTTGGGTGTGTCTTATTCAAATGAAAGCATATGGCCTGCTATCTTTCAAATCCCTCCAACATCCCTTGAGAAATAGGTACGTCTCCAATATTATACCCCGAAGAAAAACTGAGGCACTAAGAGGTTAAGAGTCCGGTCTGTGTGGTTTATACCAGTTGCAGAAAAGTGATTTTTCATGTGTTTCCTTTTGACCTTTGTAAAAACAGTATAAATAAGTTTTCATTTTATATTTCAAAGCACCCTATGAAGCAGAAACAAGATATTCTCAGTTAAAGGAAAATGATTACAAAGGAATCCATGTATATAACTGAATACAAATGATCCGCAGACTCAGAACACACTGACAAACCTACTTTAAGCCCACTCTTCATCATTTCCATTAGTCGGTAAGGTCTATTCTATGAATCATTTGTAAAAACGAAGCCTAGTACACAGGGCTCTGCTTTGTCATGATGCCTGAACACTGAAGTCAGAGCTGTGCGTGCCCAAGAGGGGTCTTGAGCAGCCCACAGAGTGGATGTGGAGAAGATCCTTCCAGTCTTTTTCTAGTAAACTGCATGGCGGTTCAGTGACTTAAAAAGACGGTTGATTTATCAGTTGAAATTCACTCCTGGTTTGCATACTTTCTCATATTTAATTTAGAAAGTTAAAAATACCCAGTTATAAATCTGTTCTCATCATCACAACTATACCTGGGAAAAGCAGCTTATCATTCTCTATGGGAGATAATCAGGTAAACATGTTACCAAACAGTAATTAATAACTTAATGTCCTTCGAAGTCAAGGGTAGGGGAAATCTATGCTACTTATCACCTAGTTGAGATTGATTATTCAAGTATCAGCAATATTAGTCCTTAAAATGTTTATCATTTGTGTAGTGCAAAATATATATATGTATATATGTACACAAACCAAACTACTGGACACAAAAATGTAATCATCACAAACTAGGATTTTCGTGTGAGCTCCACAATCGGCATCATCCCGAGGTTATCCAGGGCCAGTAGACTTCTTCAACAAAATGTCATTTTCTTTAGTTCAGTTTTCTTTGAAAAGAGGAAAATAAACAAGGTTCTATGAGTATAAAAGCAACCTGAATATGAGATACATCCATACCAAAGAATTTGCTGAATGGTAACATAATAATAATACTCAAATTCAAAATAAGACCATGAAATTACAAATGATTCTTACGCAGTTACTTCATGTCACTTAGAGCTCAACAGGAAAGATCCAGGTGCAAGTGATGACATTACCAAGTTATAGTTTCCAACAAACAATTTAAATGCACCTTCCCTGGGAGAGAAGTTCAAGAGGGAGGAGACATAGGTATACCTTTGGCTGATTCATGTTGATATTTGGCAGAAACCAACACAGTATTGGAAAGCAATTATACTTCAGTTAAAAATAAATAAATTTAACAAATAAATGTACATTCCTCCTTTATGGCTTCTAGAATCTCATCTACTTGGCTATTCCACAGTTCAGACTTTTGCAAATTATTTCATAATTTTATCAAAACAGATAAGTTCTGAAACAAAAAACTTAACTAAAACAACAAAAGTTTGCTAGATGCACAACCTGAACTGTTCATTTAATCAACACATATTATGTATCTGATACTTTCTAGGCACTGTAACAGTGACTGAGGATCACCCATCCATGAGGCAGGCTCTCAGCCCTCAAAAAGCTCTGTTTAATTGATGGGATGGGGTGGCAAGGACATGTGAACCAACAACTCAGATATGTATAATGTGACAGTTTTACTAACAGCAGGGTCAGTTACAGGGAAGGATAAACTTGTGAGCCCAAGACATCACATGTGATCTGAATTCTGAGAAAGGATCCACAGCTGTAAAACTTCTAAATGCTCCTCAGCATTGCAGAGGCCAAAATGCCTGAAACTATCATTACACACTGATTCCTCTCCTCTGTAGAAGGGCTTCCCTCATTCACATGGCAAAGAATCTGCCTGCAATTCAGGAGATCCAGGTTCAATCCCAGGGTCAGAAGATCCCCCGGAGAAGGAAATAACTACCCACTTCAGCAGTCTAGGCTGGAGATTCCAACAGACAGAGAAGCCTCACAGGCTATAGTCCATGGGGTTGCAAAAGCTGGACACGACCTGGTGATTACACCACTACCTCTGCAGAAATCATCTTAGGCAATGCCTTGGCAGGGATGACCTTGTACATAACTGGACATTCTTTATCCTCTGCAGAAATATTCTGTACAGCTGGGTGTGACATTTTAAATAATCATGGATTTTCACATAACAGGAGAAGATTACTCATGACATGAAGGAAAAGAAAACCCTGGAGGAACAGAATCGTGGGTGGTTGTAAAAACTGCCTGAGTAAGGTGTTAGCAGAAATGCTGACAGGGAGGTGCTTGAACTCACATGATGCAGACTGGCATACAAGGTCTTCTACAGATTTACCAAAAAGCACATGACTTGATCTATGAAACCCCCAATCGTCAACTGTAACAGGGTAATAGACGTAAGTCACTATTACTGTCTTCAGAATTTGGGGATTTTTTTCCAGGCATTTATGAACTTTCTCTCCTTTTATAAAAATTAACTTGCATAATGGGGTTATAGTGGGATAAGAGAAGTTACAGAAAATAACAGAAAAGAAAAGAGGAATAGCATCCTGCCTTCCCCCAGCCCACTGAACTCTGCTCTGTCAGGAATGCTGAGATGCTTTCGGTGCCCCAGAAACCTAGGCCTGACTTTTTTTAAACATTTATTTATTTTTAATTAATTAAAAACATGCTTCCCTTCAAAGTACAGGCTATCACAATTACGCTAATCTCACAATAAAGTGAAACATGCAAATTTTCTGGTTTCCCAGTGCCTAGTTTACACTCTACTGTAGTCTAGTAAGTCTGCAATAGCATTATGTTTAAAAAAACTTGTATATTCCTTCAATTAAAAATTGTTGTTCAGTCAGTAAGTCATGTCTGATTTTGCAATCATACGGTCTGCAGCACACCAGGCCTCCCTGTCCTTCACTATCTCCCAGAGTTTCCTCAAACTCATGTCCATTCAGTCAATGATGCTCTCCAACCATCTCATCCTGGGTCGTCCCCTTCTCCTCCTGCCCTCCATCTTTCCCAGCATCAGGGTGTATTCCAATGAGTCAGTTCTTCACATCAGGTGGCCAAAGTAGTGGAGCTTCAGCATCAGTCCTTCCAGTGAATATTCAGGACTGATCTCCTTCAGAATGGACTGGCTGGATCTCCTTGCAGTCCAAGGGACTCTCAAGAGTCTTCTCCAACACCACAGTTCCAAAGCATCAATTCTTTGGCACTCAGCCTTCTTTATGGTCCAAATCTTAAATCCATACATGACTACTGGAGAAACCATAGCTCTGACTATTGGACCTTTATTGGCAAAGTCATCTCTGCTTCTTAATACGCTGTCTAGGTTTGCCATAGCTTTTCTATCAAAAATGCTTTATTGCTAAAAAATGCTAACCATCATCTGAACCTTCGACAAGTCATAGGAATAACATCAAACATCACTAATCACAGATCACCATAACAGATTAAAAAAATAATGAAAAAGCCTAAGATATTTCAAGAATTACCAAATAAGACCAAGAGACATGAAGTGGACAGATGTTGGGAAAATGGTGCTGATAGGCTTACAACAGGGGTGTCACAAAACTTCAGAGTTTAAAAACTAGAATATATGCAAAGTGCAACAAAAAAATGAGACGAGGTCTGCTTGTAACATTTTAAGACTAGTCTTGTGGACTTAAAATGTCTGTTTTCAGGGATTTCCCTGGTGATCCTGTGGTCAGGGCTCAGTACTTTCACTGACGTGGCCTGGGTTTGATACCTGGTCAGCAAACTAAGATCCCACAAGCCATGTGGCTTGGTCAAATAGAAAAGTCTGCTATCAGTACTCAAGACTTAAGCCATGGACAGTTCTAACAGCAGAATGACCAGGTTGGGTGTCTGAGGGAATATGGTACCACTGGAGGTACCATCTGAGGAGGCTGGCTGTTCAGGGCCTAATTTTGAACAGGGCTACAGATGTTACTCTTCATAGCATGCAGAAAGAATGTTTTTCAGATACCCTGCAGAGTGATATAGGATCACATTTACTTTTATAATTTCCTAATGTAAGCTATTATATATAGAATGGATAAACACCAAGGTCCTACTGTATAGCACAGAGAACTATTTTCAATATTCTATGATAAAACATAATGGAAGATAATATAAAAAATATATATGTATAATTGAATCACTGCTATATAGCAGAATTAACACTAAATCAACTATAAAAAATGTACATTCTTCTATATTGGGGGAAAAAAATCAAGCAGTGGACCTTAAGTATTACTTTTCATGTAAAAAAAAATTTTTTTTAAAGCTTAACACAAATAGACAAGCAGTTACTTTACATGTGTATAGGATTATCTCAGTGTGTGCTTGCATCCAGATGCATATACGTTAAATAAAATCAAAGCCTATCCATGTCACATGGTACTTCAGCTGCTCTACCAAGAGTGGGCATTTAGCCATGTATTCAGCACATATTTACTGAAAGCCAGATACATGCCAGACACTGTGCTAGAGCATGACATACAGAATGGGCCCTCTCCTGGCCACACTTTTCCCATCCTAAGAGGATTTTTAGATCTTTGTCTTCACTGCTAACACGGACCTGTCTCCTCCAAACCATGCACAATGTTCTTTAATCTTCTTTCCTATCAGACTAAAAACCTGATAAACACTGCCAGATTCAGTTCAGTTCAGTTCAATTCAGTCGCTTAGTCGTGTCCGACTCTTTGCGCCTCCATGGACTGCAGCATGTCAGGCTTCCCTGTCCATCACCAACTCCTGGAGTTTACTCAAACTCATGTCCATCAAGTCGGTGATGCCATCCAACCATCTCATCCTCTGTCGTCCCCTTCTTCTCCTGCCTTCAATCTTTCCCAGCATCAGGGTCTTTTCAAATGAGTCAGTTCTTCACATCAGGTGGCCAAAGTATTGGAGTTTCAGCTTCAGCATCAGTCCTTGAGTATTCAGGACTGATTTCCTTTAGAATGGACTGGTTGGATCTCCTTGCAGTCCAAGGGACTCAACAGTCTTCTCCAACACCACAGTTCAAACGCATCAATTCTTCAGCACTCAGCCTCCTTTATAGTCCAACTCTCACATCCATACATGACTATTGGAAAAACCACAGCTTTGACTAGATAGACCTTTGTTGGCAAAGTAATGTCTCTGCTTTTTAATATGCTAGGTTGGTCTAACTTTTCTTCCAAGCATCAAGTGGCTTTTAATTTCATGGCTGCAGTCACCATCTGCAGTAATTTTGGAGCCCCCCAAAATAAAGTCTGTCACTGTTTCCACTGTTTCCCAATCTATTTGCCATGAAGTGATGGGACTGGATACCATAATCTTTGTTTTCTGAATGTTGAGTTTGAAGCCAACTCTTTCACTCTCTTTCACTTTCATCAAGAGGCTCTTTAGTTCTTCTTTGCTTTCTGCCATAAAGGTGGTGTCATCTGCATATCTGAGGTTACTGACATTTCTCCTGGCAATCTTGATTCCTGCTTGTGCTTCATCCAGCCCAGCATTTCTCATGATGTACTCTGCATATAAGTTAAATAAGCAGGGTGACAATATATAGCCTTGACATACTCCTTTCCCGATTTGGAACCCGTCTGTTGTTTCATGTCCGGTTCTAATTGTTGCTTCTTGACCTGCATACAGATTTCTCAGGAGGCAGGTCAGGTGGTCTGGTATTCCCATCTCTTTAAAAATTATCCACAGTTTGTTGTGATCCACATAATCAAAGGCTTTGGCGTACTCAATAAAGCAGAAGTAGATGTTTTTCTGGATCTCACTTGTTTTTTCAGTGATCCAATGGATGTTGGCAATTTGATCTCTGGTTCCTCTGTCTTTTCTAAATCCTACTTGAACATCTGGAAGTTCATGGTTCATGTACTGTTGAAGTTTAGCTTGGAGAATTTTGAGCATTACTTTATTAGTGTGTGGGATGAGTGCAATTGTGTGGTAGTTTGAACACTCTTTGGCATTGCCTTTTTTTAGGATTGGAATGAAAACTGCCAGATTAAAACATGCCTAAAGCCTCAGACAGCATATTAAAAAGCAGAGACATTACTCTGTCAACAAAGGTCCGTCTAGTCAAGGCTATGGTTTTTCCAGTGGTCATGTATGGATGTGAGAGTTGGGCTATAAAGAAAGCTGAGCGCTGAAGAATTGATACTTTTGAACTGTGTTGTTGGAGAAGACTCTTGAGAGTCCCTTGGACTGCAAGGAGATCCAACCAGTCCATCCTAAAGGAGATCATTCCTGGGTGTTCACTAGTAGGACTGATGTTGAAGCTGAAACTCCAATACTTTGGCCACCTGATGTGAAGAGCTGACTCATTTGAAAAGACCCTGGTGCTGGGAAAGATTGAGGGCAGGAGAAGGGGATGACAGAGGATGAGATAGTTGGATGGCATCACCAACTCAATAGACATGGGTTTAGGTGGACTCCAGGAGTTGGTGATGGACAGGGAAGCCTGGCGTCCTGCTATTCATGGGGTCACAAAGAGTCGGACATGATTGAGCGACTGAACTGAACTGAACTGAACTGAGAGCCCCTCAAAGCCAAAACTTTACTTCCAAATCAAACATGGCTCCACCTCCAACCCTGGTTGGTTTGTTACACATGTAATCAAACAATACATAAAAACACTATCTCATCAAAATGCAATTGCACAGCACTAAATGATTTACAACTTGGAAGGACTAAACACCCAGGATACATTGAAAACTGGATACAGATTCAATAATAATAAAACAGAAAATTAAAAACAGAAAGTTTTCCCATTCAGAGACATCTGTCAACAACTAGAAGGCATACTTAGGAGGACTGTTATATACTTTCACTAGTGAGGAACATTAAAAAATAATAATCATTTTAGAAGAACTGCAATTTCCAGAGACTAAGCAAAGTACAGTTTGTTTCTTCAGTTTTTAATAAAGGGACAAGCTGCTTCAACCTTAAGTGTGAAATAACACTGAAGTAATAAGCTTTACTTTTTTTTGTCCTGTGCCCAATTTCTTTATTCTCCAGTACCCAACTTTCAACAAAGGAAAACATGAAAAAGAATTCTTAAATGCACTGCAAAATATATACACGTTTTCCATTAGCACCACTGTTCCCAGCTGCGTAAATTCAGCATAACCACCTACTGAAAAACAGTTTGGCTCTTTTTTCCTCCTGTTATCAGGGATGTTAGGATTTAAAACCCTGTATAGAACCCAGCTATCACAGTAGAAACATAAATTGTGTGGAAAAAGAAAGAATTTCAATTATGGTCTGTATCTTAACAGCTGAGATAACACATATACAGATGGCTTAGAAAGGGGGTAAATGACACTGAGAAAGCAGCTTAGGCTTCTGAAATCCCACCTAAGTTTCTGTAAGTCAGCAAGTATATTCCAAGAACGTTAATGTACCAGAAAACTTATTGAGTTCATTTATAAACATAAATCAAACTGTCATAACATAAGCAGAGAACAAAGAAGACTAAACTGAGGTCATGTGCATTTTCAGTTTCTCTACTGTGAGGTACTCTCACTAGAGCACTTAAGAGTAGTAAGCTGTTTTACCCCTGTGATGTAAGAGAAGGGTAAATATTTGGCGTTTGCTTTTGTTATCATGTGCAGTAATTAGAAACGTCAGTTCTTTGGTAGAGACACAACAGACACACAATTATTTAAATTTGTAGGTTTTTTAAAAAATATGTTTCTACTGCACATATGTAAGAGAACACTTAAGATCTTACCACCAAACACCCCCTCTCTTTTCCCCATCGGTTCTGACCTAACGGGAAATGGTGACAGAACAACAAAAACATAATCAGTGAGGCCAAGAACGACCAACATTTGTCCATCTGCCCATCCAGGGAAAATAATTCAGTTTATGTATTGTCTCAAAAAATTGCTCTAAAGATTTTCTTGAACCCAATAGTTTTGGCCTCACATTACTCCTCATCTAGACAACCTCAGAGTACTTGCCAATGATTCTATTATTTTCCGTCTTATCTGAATTACTTCCTGGCATCCAATCTGGAATTCTGGTTCTCAAATTAGAATAAGCCCTACTCCTGGAGACAGTCAACCACCAGGGTGAACATTTTCTAAAGTGCCAGTGTCTATATTTCTGAAGGTACAGAAAATGAATGCAGGCATTATTTTTCATCTGTTTGTCCTTTAATATTAGCAAAAGGCCCCAAATAAACATCAGACATTAAGAACATTATTTCTCCATAAAACTTATGCCTATAATCAATCATTTTTTTGTTGCATGAATCAAAAGTGTACAAATTCTTTAGATGCTCTCAAGTGAAAAAATTTTAATCTAACAAGTGTCTAGCAACCCAGCAGATATTGTTACCAAGGTAGTCGCAGTCTCAGATCAGTACAGGATGTTCAGTATGACAATCTATCTGTAAGATGGACCTATCTCCCTGACTACTGCTGAAAGCTCTGTCTGCTGTAGAAGAGTTTGCATACCACTTAGAATACATACTGCTTAGAATTATATACCAGTATGTAAACTGGTAATAGAAACAGGCTTCCCTGGTGGCTCAGACAGTGAAGAATCCACCTGCAATGCAGGAGACCCAGGCTCGATCCCTGGGGCACAAAGATCCCCTGGAGGAGGAAATGGCAACCCACTCCAGTATTCTTGCCTGCAGGGTTCCATGAAGAGAGGAGCCTGGTGGGCTACAGTCAATGGGGACACAAAGAGTTGAACATGACTGAGTGACTAACACTTTCACTTTTTTCACTTTAGAATTATAAAACTATCATATTACCTTCTCCTTCTTTGGTAATATAAATGCACCAACCACTGGGCAATAAAAGGCCATATGATAGCAAACGTTAATGCACCAGGAGACATCTCGAAGGGCCACCAAGATGGTCTCTGAGAAAATAAAATAAGCTGGTCACCAATCTGTTACATGTATAAACTTAAAAACACATCTAGTGCATAATTTTTAAAATATAACAACTAATAAAAGATTTCATTCCTCCTAGAGGGAGGGGGATAATTTTAGAGCATAATTCAGTAACGTAGACTTTCAGAAGTACTTCAGACTTACAAGACAAACATAGATATATAATTTTTAAAATCTTCTACTTTGTAGCGTAGCTGGTCAACAAACAATGTTGTGATAGTTTCAGGTAAAGAGCAAACAGATTCAGCCATACATATACATGTATCCATTCTCCCCCAAACTCCCCTCCCATCCAGACTGCTACATAACTTTGAGCAGAGTTCCCCGTGCTATATAGTAGGTCCTTGTTGGTTATCCATTTTAAACTAGCAGTGTCTACATGTCCATCTCAAACTCTCCCTTCCCCCCACCCTTCCCCCACGGTGACCAGAAGTTTGTTCTCCAAGTCTACGATTTTCTCTCTGTTTTAAAACAAATATATTTTAAACCTCAAAGTTCAAAATGGTAAATATTATTTTGAAAACTTTAAGAGCATCACATAATCTATATTTATTGTAACCTGTCTGAAACCCTGGCGCTTAGATTTAAGAAAAGAATTTCTTACCGGTGAAGTGGGCTGATTACTGGTCTGTAATGCTGATGATTTTGCCTATAAATACAAACAGTGATTTAGCTTTGACAGAAAGAAAAAATACAGTACTTTTTTCCTATTTCCTGTCTTTTAAAAGAAGCCTGAAATATTAGTTTATTCTCAATTTTTCTGCTAATTATGATTATTCTGAAACTCACAGTGACCAAATTAAAAGTCCCTAAAGTTGTCAGCCAAAGAGTTATCTTTGGCATTTTATGTTTTATAGTTCAAATATAAAATTATCAAAATAAAACATCAAATTAATGAGCCATTACTTCTTTTACATTCTTTTTAAATTACCTACTCAACATTTCTTAATTCCTTAAATTCCATATAAACTACCAGCTTACAAACATTCAAGGAGAACTGCAGCCCTGATCATTAAGAATGTAAACATGTAAAGATTAAGTGAACCATATCCAAATATTTGTTTTGGAAATTCATGATCAGCTATAGCAAACCATAGTGGAGGCCAAATTATAATTTTTCCTTTCTCTCTGCTTAGAAGTTTTCATCTTAAACATAATTTACATGAAAAAACGGGGAAGTTAGTGTATTACCCCTAGAGCATTTTAAAAAGAGGTCAAGTAGAGGACCATGCTTACTATAAAACGATAACACTTCAGTGATGGACTCCAGGACATTAGCTACAGTCTCTCTGTTAGTGCCTAAAACTGTATTATTTGATAATTCTTACTCTCCTATTCTTCTTCATACTTCCAGCATGGTACTACTAATTTTATAGATTGAAAATTTCCTTTTACTTTAAGTGGTATTTGGCTTTTGGCACAGTCTTTTCTGAAATAATATTTTCTAAAGTAGATCCTTTTAAAAATCTTTAATCTCCACTGATGTGTGTAAATCAGATTTCTTTTTTAATCTAACAGCAAATAATTACTGTGCCCCCTACTTGAAATGAGGCTCTACACTTATGCAGTAGTAAATAAAATAGTTCCTACAATCACAGTGTTTAATAGTCTAACAGGAAAGAGATATTAAACACACAGTACCAAAAAAAATCACACATTCAACATTGAAAAACCATTTTGTAAATTGTTACTGTGTACCATTTTATGCTTCCAGAATCTCTTTCTTAGCAAAACCATTCAAATCAGTGTGTTTGAATATTTTTCTGTGTGTTTGAATACACCTCTTGATAAAACATCATCTGGGCCCTGTTCCCTAAAAATAGATCTTACGTAGCTGCTAAGATAAGGTTTGGGTATCATTTGTGTGCTCCATTTAAATCAGATTAACGCAGATTCCAGCTGCACACTGTTTGACAGGATCAACAGCAGATAAGACGAGACAAACGCAGAAGCCCACCTGTGAGGCCGCCAGCATCTCCAGTTTGTGGAGCCTCTGGAGGACGTTCTGCATGTCCTCCTGCAGGCGCATGAGCACCAGCGCGATCTGCTCGTTCAGGCTGCCCCTTGAGCCTCTGTCCGAACCCCAGCGTTCCCCATCACCTCCACTTCCCACTTGCCGACCCTTGCTTCCTTCGCTCAAATGCTGCATCCTGTGCCCTATTTTAAGAGACCAAAATAAATTACTTTTTGGCTCAGTGGTAAAGAATCCACCTGCCAATGCAAGAGACCCCTGGGTCGAGAGGATCCCCTAGAGCAGGAAACAGCAACCCACTCCAGTATTCTTGCCTGGGAAATTCCATGGACAGAGGGGTTCAGTCCATGGGGTTGCAGAAGAGGGACATGACTTAGCACCTCAACAACAACAGTCACTTTTATAAAAGTAGAAATGGCGGGGTTTGGGTTTTGTTTTGTTTTTTCATTTTTCCTCTGTTTCTTTGAGATCTAAATTTCCAAAATGGAGTGGAAGCAATAATAAAGTACACAAAATAAACTACTAAAATGAAAGATGTTGACATAGGTGGAAACTTCCATTTACACTTACTGTTTTTTTGCTAAGGTTTTATAACGTACCTAATAAACTAGTATACAACTCAATGTATATAATATATAAATAATACACATATTTGGGTACGTTCTTAAGAATTATTTACTAATATAGTAACAAGATTGAAAAACATGAAAACTGTTTCTCTTAGAGTACTGAGAACTACACCAAATAGCCATGTTTTCTTATTTGGTCATTATAAGCCTCCCACAGGTTTTTAAGTGATTTTTCTTATAAATTCCATCATACTTACAGACATATGGAAATCTCACTACTATTAACACGTGGTTATCTATCCATCCATTTTTTCCCTACACATATATTTACAGAATTGGCATTACCCCTTATATGTAATTTTGTGTACTACTTTTTAAAAAATATTATATTTGTGTGTTCATAACAAATTTTACTTTAAATAATAAAATTTTATTCCAGTCCCAATAACACGATAATGGNTTTTTTAAAAATATTATATTTGTGTGTTCATAACAAATTTTACTTTAAATAATAAAATTTTATTCCAGTCCCAATAACACGATAATGGCTACATGAATTCATTAGTAAGACGAAGAAGTAATTGACTCAATTGTTCTCCACTTTTGGATAGTTTGGATGACTCCAAATTTTTGTGATTACAAATAACATTGCAATGAACATTTTTGTATATAAATTCTTGTCCAAATTTCTGTTGATTTCTTTAGGTCAGACAAATTCAAAGAAGAATTTCTGGGTAAAAGGATAATAACCCTGTTGTGGTTTTTAATAAATGTTGCCAAGTTATTTTTCAGAAAGACTGAAATTTTGTTTGTTTGGTTGGTATTTTTTCTTTTTTGGCTGAGCTGCATTGGGAATCCTAGTTTCCCAATCAGGGATCAAACCCAGGCCCCCTTACACTGGGAATGCAGAGTCATAACCACTGGACTGCCAGGGAAGTCCGAAACAGCTTTATACTGCAGTGTGTAAAAGGCACTGCCATGTTACCTTACCCTTGCAGAAATGGGATATCACAAGCTTCACATGTTTGCTTATATAATGCATGAGTTTCCAACATTATTATAGGGGAATTCCCCGGCAGTTCATGGGTTAAGACTCCATGCTTCCACTGCAGGGCACAGGGGATCCTGTATGCTGCATGGCACGGCCAAAAGACAAAAATAAAAAAAAGAGGTGACAGGACACACACTTGGCTACCTTAAAGAAGTGTATAAAACATGTGGAAATAGACATGTTTTCCCCCATATCGTCAAAGAATACAGTGCTATGCCCTGTAGAGTCAAAGGAGAGAACCAGACATAAAAGACAATGGTCAGATGTTCTGAGGATAACTCTCAACACTCCCTTTGCCAAGGGACAGTCCTGGTGCCTCTCCTATCGAGAACCTCCCCATTTCATTAATTCCTTTATAAAGGCAGTGAGAACAAAAAACAAGTACCACCTACCTCTCCCTCTCCTAACGTTAGAGAATTCCTCACTTTCTCCAGCCCGCTTCTCGCGGTGCGGGGCGCCACTGTTACTCCCGCCGTCCTCTCCACCGCGCTTTACTTCACCTTTGCCTTCAACTGCTGCTACCTGCAAGTTCCCAGGGCTGCCGTTCCCAGGAAGTACTTGAACATCTTCAGGAAAACCAGAACTTCCCAGCGGTTGACTGGGATTACCACCCAAGTAATAGGAAAACGGTCCATTGTTTGATATAAAGCCATCTAAAGACTACAAATGGAAAACAGTCATACATCACCAAGTTCTTATGACAACTGAAGAATTACTGGCTTTATAAAGTGGGTTTTTTTAATGTTATCATAGAAAATATTATTTTTCTAAAAAATGTCAACTCATTTTCTGCCTCCCATCTGAAGGGAAGAAATGGGATGGAGATGATTCATCTATGAGCAAAGAACTGAGATACTTGGCGATGAATTGTTCTCATGAGTCATCCATCCAAGAAACATTTAAATACCTATAGTTAATGTGTTCAAAGCACTGTAACAACATTGTAAATCAATTATACCTCAATAAAGTTAAAAATAATGAATTAATGAAATCAAAAATTAGAGTGAAAAGAAATTTAGAAGGAACTGTGTTCGAATATGGGTGGGGAAAGCCTGGGGGGTGGGATATATAAACAATAAGCATAAATACGACTGTCAAAACCACCTTAGCTGTTACCAGGAAAAGTTGTCAAAAAGGAAAAATAAAATTCAGGTACTTTAATGGTTTTTCCAAAGTTCGCTTTCAATACTAAATCTTAATTAACTGAAATTTTCAAAAGTATTTCCACTCAAAATTTCAGTCTAATATGTCAACGTGAAGAACAGATTTATTTGTTTAAGTTATTCAATCTTCTTAACTGTTAATGTATCAGACATAAGGACTAGCATAGGAATTCACCTTCTGCCTCCCATCCCACCTTCCTCAGAATATTCATAAATGTAAATATATTATAAATTATAATATTTAANTAAAATAATGTTATTTTTACCTCTTCTTGCCCAAACTGCTCCATAGAATCACAGTAAACTTCACTGTCTGAATCACTTGTCAAATGCTGAATTCCTGAAATATCTTCAACATGATCATTGTTTACATCTAAATATAAACAAATGTCCAGGTAGAACAGTTATTCTCTAATTGAAAAACAATGCATTTATTTCATTTTCAAAACTTATTGGCTCTATTTTATTTTCATATTGGGATAGAAATATGAAAGTTGATTTATTTTAACTTACCAAAAATTTAAATTCAATCTAATTTTATGTAAAAAGATTACAAAGTATTTTATCATCGAATTTTACAAAGACACTGTCCAGATCAAGCTTATAAAAACCTAATAACACATAAGAAAAAAACTGACTACCTGCTAGGGCCCTAAATCTGGGATGCAACCATGTATGTTGGGTTGTTATATTAAGAAATGGTATTTCTTGGTTTCTTGAGTGAACTGCAGCAATGTCAATGATTCACTATATACATACTATATGCTCATCCCTAGAGCCCTAACTTATGAAAAGACCGTAACTTACCTTGCTGACTTGAGAACAAAAGTGTCATATAATTAGAGTATGAGTTAAAAGAAACATCAGTAATAAAAGCAAAAATTTCCAAGATTTTAGTTTAAAATGCCATATAAAAACACAATAAAAAATGTCTCAAGAAAAATATAAGCCCCAGCCCTAATTCAGTCTTTCAAAGAGATAACCCTTATAATAGTATGGGTTATCTTACTGAAAACCCTAAGATGTTACTCATAAGAGGTTTTTTAAAGTTCTTAGCTGCTCCTAAATATCTTAAAATTACTAAGAGTATTTTATTCATAGGCAAGAACCCAGAGAAACTTCTGACGGGGACAGTACCTTGGTGAACGCAGACAACAGTTTTTCCAGTTTGCTCCAAGCTTTCATCTACAGATTTTACTTCCTCAGTGCATTGGCCATCCAGGGAAGGACTGGCATGAATGCTGTTCTGTACGCCCTGCACACAGCTGTCTTTATCATAGCCATTAGTGACAATGATTTCCAAATTCTTATGGTCTGCAGATTTCTTCATCATTTTCTTATCTGTCATGTGAAAAGGGAGAGATTCATAAAAGTTCACTGTAGGAAAACTTCTGTACACTATGTTCTAATATTGGGTAGTCATTCCTCTAGCCTAAGATAATCCTTTTGAAGGGCTTCCTACTTGGATCAGGGAGACAGGGTGCTCCTTGAAAATGGGTTAATTACATGCTGAGAGCTCACCCAAACTGTGTTGGTTTCAAAACTGCTTCGGTTGCATGTGAATCTCCTCAAATCCCTTTCAAGAGTTACTCTCTCAAGGTTCTTTCATTCTCTCAGGCATAGGCAAATTGCTTTGAGACCCGGTCAAACTAAGAGGTCTACATAGCCAATAAAAAGAGCCTTCAAAGAAGGTATTACTTGTCAGACTTTATTGGAAAGTGAAGGCAAAACTAAGCTGTATGGTTTGTTTTAGTGTCTTTCCGCACCCCCCTTTCTAAAACAATCTCCCGAACAATCACTGGTACTCTTCCTCACAAGGACGCCCAGTGCAATACCCCATGATTCCAACATTCCCTGCTCATCAGAATCTCTGCCTGTATCCTATTCTCTGTACCCATGCTATTCTCGACAAGATAATGAGCGTTTAACTTGTCTTCTCTCCTTGGTAACAATATGCATATTTATAAATGGAATACGTTTCTAATGCAGCATTTCAGGCACTACATTTACAGAGTGACCTATATCCTTCTTAGCCTTCAGTTAACATCAGCCCACCTATGCTTAAGGCTGGCTGTCCCTGAACTTGTTGTGAACTTTTTGTGGAGCCTCTTGGTCCACACAACAAACCTGGTTAGAGGTCAAGAGTCCAGGCCCTCCACGTGCCCTGATCACACACAATGCTAAGTTAGTCCACACCTCTCCACAGCCTTTCATCTTAGTTAATGCAAAGTGATCAACCCATCGCCCAAAGATTACCGCTATCACGTGGTTCTGGTCTTTTCGTGTCTTCCTGGGCCTCTTCTTCCTCAGATTCAGCTCCACTATCACTGCTTTCAGCTTTACCATTAACAGTTTTGGCATTTGGAGTAGAAGCTAGAACATTACCAAGATCTAAAATACAAAATGACCATTTCAACTTTATGCTGTAGCACACAATCATGTTGCAATTTACAAATAATACCTTGTGTAATTCACAAATAACTAATAAAATAATCTTGAAGAAAAAGTTAGAATGTTAATATATAATTAACAATATTATTTTCTTCAACTATAAATATATGTACATTACGTTAATTCCTCCAGTTATCTGTTCACAACAAAATGGAAACACTATCTTAAATTCTTTCTAAACAAGGCAGAGGATAAATTATTTTAACACTGATCAAAATGTAAAGGTAAGAGATGAATGATCTTTATACACAATAAACGGAGAGACAGTTGTTACATACATTAGCATGCTGAAAACATAAACACCTTTGGCCCTAAAAGCATTCATGAATATTATGGTTGGACTGCATTAAAAAGTTTTTTTATCCTTTTATTACCTTTAGGGCTTCAGGTGCACAAATTACATTACTATGTCTTTACACAGTATATGGAAAGCTAATCTTTTTTTTTTTAAGCATGAGTTTAAAAAAAGAAATAGCATTAGTTAATACAATCAATCACTTAAAAGGGACAAATTGTCCTATTACCCAAAGTCATACCTTGAGAGTAAATACATCAAAGGTTCTCAAACATTATCATGGATAGGAATCACCTGAGATCTAGTTAAAATGCAGGTTCTGAATCAGTAAATCTGGGGTAATTTAAGATTCTAGATTTCCATAAAGCTCCTCAGTTCAGTTCAGTTCAGTTCAGTCGCTCAGTCATGTCCCACTCTTTGCGACCCCGTGAATTGCAGCACGCCAGGCCTCCCTGTCCATCACCAACTCCTGGAGTTCACTCAGACTCGCATCCATTGAGTCAGTGATGCCATCCAGCCATCTCATCCTCTGTCGTCCCCTTCTCCTCCTGCCCCCAATCCCTCCCAGCATCAGAGTCTTTCCAGTGAGTCAACTTTTGCATGAGGTGGCCAAAGTACTGGAGTTTCAGCTTCAGCGTCATTCCTTCCAAAGAAATCCCAGGGTTGATCTCCTTCAGAATGGACTGGTTGGATCTCCTTGCAGTCCAAGGGACTCTCAAGAGTCTTCTCCAACACCACAGTTCAAAAGCTTCAATTCTTCAGCGCTCAGCCTTCTTCACAGTCCAACTCTCACATTCATACATGACCACTGGAAAAACCATAGTCTTGACTAGATGGACCTTTGTTGGCAAAGTAATGTCTCTGCTTTTCAATATGCTATCTAGGTTGGTCATAATTATTTCTTCCAAGGAGTAAGCATCTTTTAATTTCATGGCTGCAATCACCATCTGCAGTGATTTTGGAGCCCCCAAAAATAAAGTCTGACTGTTTCCCCATCTATTTCCCATGAGGTGATGGGACCAGATGCCATGATCTTCGTTATGTGATGCCAATGCTGATGGTTACTGGACCACATTCTGAGACACTGGGGATTATATTTCCATAACTCTGAGATACTGAAGGCATCCTAAGTGGCTCTTGGCCAAAAACAGTGGTCTTCCTCCACAAACACCTGGGCTTTATTTTCAATTATACAGGTCCCTTCTGGATGCTTCCATGCATCTCAAATAGCCTATTAAATCTCCATTCATCTTTAACAGTCAGGCTTATAGCCTTATTTAAATCTGTCTAATCAGTAGCAGTAACAAGTAAAACTTCAGCTCTATAGTCAACACTGAGCTCTGTTCCCTCTCAGAGAATCATGATGATAGCATAGCTTTTGAATCTCCCTTACTCTGCCCCTGACAACCAGAAAAAATAAATAAAAAAAAACTGACAATAAGTAAAATACAGAAACACCCACTGCTCACAGGCACCTTCAACAAAGAAAGCAACAGGGAACCGCCTAACCCCTCTCATCAAATGGATGTTTGTTAGCGAAACACCAGACAGCAACAAAAGCAGCCCCGTATCACCTCTGTGATGAGAGCTGCAGAAAGCATGAAGAATTATTAATAAGAGCTACTCAACATCCAAAAATCAACATAGTACACCATGCTACTGCTGCTAAGTCACTTCAGTCGTGACTGACTCTGTGCTACCCCAGAGATGGCAGCCCACCAGGCTTCCCCGTCCCTGGGATTCTCCAGAAAGGAACACTGGAGTGGGTTGCCATTTCTTTCTCCAATGCATGAAAGTGAAAAGGGAAAGTGAAGTTGCTCAGTTGTATCCAACTCCTAGCAACCCCATGGCTGCAACCTACCAGGCTCCTCCCTCCATGGGATTTGCCAGGCAAGAATACTGGACTGGGTTGCCACTCCCTGCTCCCGTAGTAGCCGACTAAAGGACAAAACCCACATGATTATCACAATGGATGCAGGAAAGGCACTTGACAAAACCCAACACTCAACAATATAATACTGAAGAAATTGAGAATATAAGAGAAATTTCTCAACCTGATAAAGGGCATTTATGAAAACTTACAACTAGAATCATACTTTATGTTAAAAGACTGAATGCTTTGTTCTTAAAACAAGGGACAAGACAAAGATGTACTGTTAAGTTCTACTTGGGGCTATCAGGCAAGAAAAACAAAAGGCATCCAGATTGGAAAGGAAGAAGTAAAATGACCTCTGTTTGCAAATGACATGCCCTCATACACAGAAAATGATAAGTAATCTACCAAAAAATCTATTAGAAATAATAAATGGTTCAGTAAGGTTGTAAGATACAAGATCAATACACAAAAATCAATGTATTTCTACAAACTACCAATAAACAATCCAAAAATGAAATTAGAAGAGTCAATTTACAATAGCTGCAAAAAGAATAAAATAACTAGCCACATATTTGACAAAAGATGGTATAAGAACTATACACTGCAAATGATAGTACATTGTTGAAAGAAATTAAAGAAGATCTAAAGAAATGAATTGGAAGGTAATATTGTTGAGCTGACAATACTCCCCAAAATGACCTATAATTCACTATAATCCCTAACAAAATCTCAGCTAGGCATTTTTATAAAAATTGACAAGCCAATTCTGAAATGCATAGGAAAATGCAAGGGATCAAGAACTGGCAAAACAATTTTGAAAAAAGAACAAAGTTGGAAAGCTCATATTTCCTAATTTCAAAACTTACTACGTATGTTCTGAAAAACCCCACGTGACACAGATAATCTGTTCTACTTGGCCTACTTTTAATAAAAACAGAAACAACTACCTCTCAATAAGATTCTTTGCTTTTTTAAAAAAATAAAATGAAAAATTCAAAGATTACCAACTGTCTTGCAATTTGGCAATATCTTACAAAAGTGGAAACACCCATCAAACACTCATAATTTGTGATTTAGCAATTATATTTCTAATATAATTTATTACTTATATAGTTCCACCTATGTAAAATGACATTTGTACATGGTTACTTTCAGCAGCAGGCTTTGATGATCAGAAGAGGAAACAATCTAAATTCCTTTAGAGTGGCACAAGTTAAATAAATTATGGTGTAGGTCCACATCCCTCACAATCCTTGGATTTAGATATGATTTGAAATCCAGAGTTTTCTAACTTTGCAAAGGCCATGTACTGTATATAATGTATATTATACAATACCTTCAATAGAGTCTAAAGGCAGCTCTCACTAAAAAGTTTTTTAAAATAATATTTTTACAGCAAAACATAGTAATAGGCAAAATTAGAATAAAAATTTAAAATAGCCTCATGTCATTTCAGATCAAGGTTTGCTCCTCCTATATATATTAGGACACGTTTTTCTGCCAAATGGGTTACCAAAAAAGCTTTATCAAGCCTTTTAAAATATTTAATTATAGCTAAGGGATTATAGATCTGAGACATTATCTGAAACTTCATTAGTTTTTTCAACATTTGCCTCTGGTTGTAGGCTGGACACAGCCAAAGAGGGCCAGAATTACTCCCTTCTGCATCCTAGCAACACACTTCAGAGAAAGAAAACACTGATAGTCTTTTCTGACTTGAGTACATATGAAATAAAAAGAAGGTAATTTGTTAAGTTTGACCCCTCGAGTAGACAAATCAGATACAGAGGGTGTGGTACTGAGTCATACACAATAAAAATCACCGTCAATTATGATGGCAGACACAATCTGCAGGACTTAGGACAGAAAGATTATCGTTTCCATCAATTAGTAAAAGATGGAATGGGATGCCAGGGAAAAAGAAAGTAAGGATGGCCAAGCTGATTTTTATTTAAAACATATATGATTGTCATTTAAAATGACGCTTACTGGCTCATTTCACTCTGCTTTCTAAAACAATTTGAAGAGCAAATGTTGACAGTTAATACCAGCAAATCTGCAGAATATTCAGCTCCTGCTAGTACATAAAAGATAATCCTTTCAATTCTTTACTGAGAACATGAAAACAGAATTCTAAAAAAAAAAAGACAAGTGAGGTGAATTCACTGATGTCTTATTTTAAACACTCTAAAACTCTAGCTACACTAAAGTTAAACCATACTATAAACATAACCACTTAAAATTAGCTAGCAAGTCATTTCAGCCATAGCACTGCTAATACAATTCATAAAGCAAACAAAAAATATAAAATATGAATCATAAAAACAAAACCATGAATTCTGTTATAATTCTGTATACAAATGAACCATCTGTCATATTTTTTTACTCAGGGTTAAAAATCAGGGTTTATAATATTTTGGAACTTGGTGCAATGTATTTGCTTAGGAAAAAAACTCGAGTGAAAAGCTGGTTAAGTTATATAAATCTGTGCAGAATTCTTCTGATATGTAAATTTTGAACAAAAGTTTCACATGGATTTCATTTATTCCTACCTTCTAAGCATTTAGAGATTTTCTCCAGTCGGACTGGCATGTGAAAGTGAAAAAAAAAATTAGACATATAAATATCAATACACACATAACATATCAATTGCTGAATGAAAAACCAGGTAAAAGAGCCCAACCTGAGGTTAAATCAGAACTTCTGCCACTTTTTTTGTCTTCTACAATTTCATAAAATGGACCAATGACATGTAGCAATTCTTCAACTTTTTCAGTCATCGGCATAGTTTCAAGAATCTGTAATGAAATGAAACAAATCTTGTGAAAACCAACTATTAATGCGATCCACACTAGGACCAAATAATATATTTATTCCAGTAGGCATGTATGGATGTGAGAGTTGGACTGTGAAGAAGGCTGAGCACCGAAGAATTGATGCGTTTGAACTGTGGTGTTGGAGAAGACTCTGGAGAGTCCCTTGGACTGCAAGGAAACCCAACCAGTCCATTCTGAAGGAGATCAACCCTGGGATTTCTTTGGAAGGAATAATGCTAAAGCTGAAGCTCCAGTACTTTGGCCACCTCATGCGAAGAGTTGACTCATTGGAAAAGACTCTGATGGTGNGAGTTGACTCATTGGAAAAGACTCTGATGGTGGGAGGGATTGGGGGCAGGAGAAGGGGACGACAGAGGATGAGATGGCTGGATGGCATCACTGACTTGATGGACGAGAGTCTGAGTGAACTCTGGGAGATGGTGATGGACGGGGAGGCCTGGCGAGCTGCGATTCATGGGGTCGCAAAGAGTGGGACACGACTGAGCGACTGAACTGAATTGAACTACTGATAAACTTTGAGAAGTTCCTTTACAGACTCCTCAAAGTATCTATGTTAACTACATATTAATATATACACTACCCTAGAAAAATTTCAGGCTAAGATTTAAAAGCATTCTCATTTTGAAAACTACTTTACATAAGCTTCATGTAAAATTTTACATGATAACCTATATATTGTGCATTAAACAGTAAAGGCACTAATGTAAAATAAAATAAAAAACTGTGGAACTAAAGTAAAATTCTTGTGTTCGGTATTTAAAAAGGTACTTAAGGAAGGCAGGAAATGGTAACCACTTTCAGACACCTTCATAACTATGGGCCAATTTAGGATCATCAGAGTTAAAAGCCAAGGTAAATTATTCAAATAAACAGTCATAAGCTGGTGACTGACAAATTATTTCTACATGTGGAATTTTTTAAATTTATTTTTAATTGGAGGATAATTGCTTTATAATATTCTGTTGGTTTCTGCCATACATCAACATGAATCAGCCATAGATATACATATGCCCCCTTTCTCTTAAATCTCCCTCCCACCTCCTACCTATATATGGAATATTTTACAGATATTAAAATGTCTAAGATCAGTTCTATGTGTGCTGTTTGGGAAAATATCTGTAATTATTTTTTACAGGTAGAAAGCTAGTTGCTGCACAGTATGTTTAATATGATACCATTATTGGTTTTCTTTCCATTTTTAAATAACAGGATATATATATGTACATATATACATATATTTTCTGTATCAATCTATGAAACATAATTAAAATTACCACTAAAGAATTAAAATGGAGGGAATGAGGACAGATCATAACAATATCTAAGGGAAAAAAGAAAAGAATGGTATCAAACCAAAGCTGTAGATTATCTTTCTCTCTGCTTTTGAAAGGCTCCTTTGTTGTGCTACTGATACAGTTAACAACCAAAAGAACTAAGCTCTGACCTCTGTTACAGATAAACAAAGTCCACCAAATAAAACTGTGAAAATGTAACAAAATGCACAACTCTGAGCAGTATAGAAGAGATTAGACCAAAGCAAATCAGTCTGAATCTACCAAATAAAGAATACTACTAAGAGATTAATACTGTCGAAGCACCTGGCAAAAACTATTCCTTTTTACAGATTTTCTTTATGTTCAAAGGTTATTTTACATTCTCAGACAGATCTAGATTTCACAACTTCTGATCAATCACAACATACAAATGGTCCTTTATAAAAAGATCACCTTTAAAATGACAATTAAAAATGATTTCTTCATCAAATTGCTTCTGGAAGAGCTAATTAATAAAGAATGCCCTTCTTACTAGTTACCAGACGAACTAAAAGCATCCTTATCTTATTCTCCTTCTGAAGAATTTTTGCATTCACAGAAAAAAGCATTAGTGAGAAATCTACTGATAAGAACATCTCAATTTATGAGTCAACACTTGTATGAGAACACTGTTGGGCAGTTTTATTACCTATTTCTCATTAAAAGTTTCAAAGCAGAACTGTTTTAAAGACAGTCCATTGAAGTCCCAGACTCCTGAGAAAGGGAAATCAATATTTTAAAAGGTTCCTATTCATATACTTTCTGCAGAAGTCAACTATAGAGAAAGATAGGAAAGATGAAAAAAAAAAATACCAGGTCATGATGTGATCTACCTTCAAGAAAAAACTGCACCTTAAGATGAACTTTGATACAGATAAAGCCCTGATAAAGTCAATAATCTAGATTCTATATTCTAATGTAATACAATCTCCTTGTTTCTTAAAACAAAGCAATTAGACTGATATAAAAATTAAGGCGGCCCTGAGAGGTTTTATTTTCTATTATGAATTATTTTCCCTACCTTTTTCATTTCTTCCACATAAGCAATCATGGCTTCCTCTTTGGTCATATCACCCAAAGAACTCCACGCATCCCTAGAAATGAAGATACCCAAATAATAACAGAAAGACACCTGATTTCAATTGCTTAGAATGCAATTTACAGTTACTGCTGTAGGGTCATTAATTTAAAATAGGCTTTACTTAAAGCTATTAATATAAACATTAACATGTTTCCAAAGGATCTCTTTAAATGCACCAAACTTGAAGAAAAATATCACTGAGTAAAATGGCAAATTGAGTAGTATCTAAAACTTTATTAATAAGTATAAAATATATATATATATATCATAGATTACAGAGACCACATTATACAGACTACAGGCCACAGACACTATACACTGTTCATGATTAGTTGCTAAAAACTCTTTAAAGTGTTTATCATTATAAAGAACACTGACAAAAAAGAACATTTTAGAAAATTTTACAAGCACTGTCACAGTCATGTTTCAAATGAACAGAAGTTTTGGTTAATTTAAATAAGAGTCTAACTTAGACACTTGAAAAATGGAAAAGTTTTCTTACCTCTAAAAAAACTGAAAATGTGAGGGACAAGAAAATTTTAAAGTCTTAGATGATGAGAAGAGCCTTTGAAATTTTTGCCTAAAATGAAAACCTCTCTTTTTAGAGATATTTTCCAAAAGCAGTTTAACTCCACCAAAGGTTAATTCTGAGGGAAATCATTAATAAATAAATTTTCTTCAAACAGTTTAAAAACCATACTGCTGTTACCTTTAAGCTAGTATCTTAGGACTTTTCAAAAAGATCTTAGAGGAAAGTGCAGGACTAAGAAATCCTTAAAGGAGTTTAAGGACTTCCAGTGCAGGTGAACTTAGCCATTGAAACATACGGCTCTTAAGACTTACTCTGCCAGTTAGCCCACACTGTTCCTGACTTCCATGATGCATGGTCATGATATTTGTTTAAGAATATCAAATGTTGGTCAGTCGGAAACATGGCAGAGGTATTTTGTGATTCTGGTAAATATATTAAAAATAAAATTTCTATTCATGTACAGTGGGACAGGAGTGATAGCTGAGATAAAAAATAAGCCAGAACCTGAGTCACGCTCCTAGTTATTTATTATCTTAAAGGCTCGAAGCAAAACATGTCACCTGACAAGCCAAAGTCAATCTTTTTCTTGGCAGGTAAAAGAAGCCGGAGAGTTTGGTTTTTTTAAATGCAGTTTGCGAGACCTTCTTGGCATAATAAAAAGAAAAAAAAATTCCATAAAGGAAAACACTAACTGAAAATGATGCTTTTTTATCTTTGATACACCCACCTCTTGTGGTTTTATTGTTTTTCTCTCTTCCCCAAGACCTTCCTATTTGTGTGAAATTGTGCTGGAGCACATGGAGGATAAACATGGACCCAATACTTGGAACACTTCATGCACAGAATAATACATAACCACATAAATAACAGTCAGATGACAATTATGTTATTAAACAAAAAATTCTTCCATAGCTTTCTTCATAAAATTACCATTTATATCTTCCAACAGGATCCCAGAAGCCAGGCTTTGACAGTTTACAAGGTCCTTCAGTTGCCTGCTTATAGAAGCTATAGAACTTGAGCATCATTTCATTTGTTGGCTGGAATGAACCTGTTGAAAACATACATTAAGTAAGATCACCTGGAGAATACAATTGATCATTTAATGCAATAAATTAGCTAAGCTATACTAATAGTGATTGTTTAATACTTCATTAATAGTTCAAACTATTCCTATTTTACAGCAACAAAAATTATGGCTCAGTTTCTTTATTCCTTTGATTTAAAAATAAAATTCCCTGGCTACCCAGTAGTTAGAATCCACCTTGCAATTCAGGGGACACACGTTTGAACCCTGGTTGGGGAACTAAGATCCCACATGCCACACAGCGTAGGCCAAATCAAAAAACTCTGAGATTGTACACTTTCATAACAATGCCCAACAATTTGATAAAATAATAAATGAACAAATATGCTATAAGTGTAACCAAAATAATTGGTAAATGTCACTTAAACAAAATATAGAATAACTGTATCATGCAACTGTAATAAGGTATTTTTATCCAAAAATTGTGACAAATCACACTGACTAGAATAAATAAAAAAGTGAAATATACACTCTGCTAACTCAAATTGCAACAGCAAGAAATTCAACTTCTTTTGATTTCAGATTTCTCAATGGATTACAAAGTTGGCCTACACCCAACCAGCATGTACTGTGGTAGAAAAAGAATGAATCCAATATGAAATACGTATCTCATTTCCTACCTCCATAGTTTTTAGACACATCAGTTTTTTAAGGATCAGTTTTTTCATACATGTTTCTAGCATATCAGGAAACATTTTTATATTTAAAATTTTCAAACTGTTTGAATTAATGCTATAAGTTGCAATACTATTTAACAACAGAGAAAAACTAGAATATAAATGTTTTATAATAACAAGCTAAATAATTTTGATACACATATATGACAGGATTATTTATAACTACTGCCCTTAAAAATTTTGCTGTCTTTTGTGTACTAATATGGAATTACATTCATGCCATATTATAAGTGGAAAGGTTATAGACAATTTTATTGTCTTATTCCAACTTCAAAAAATAAATATATATGCAAATTTATTAGTTGTACGTGTGTGTAAGAGCCAGCTTGTATTCATCAATGTGTGATCTAGATATATACATATCAAATTATACTCACTGAATATCCCTGGGACTTAGAAATGGGAAATGAGGCAACTTGCACTACTTTCATATTACAAAGTATGTGTTATTTTGTAATAAAATTTAAAATACAGAAAATAAAGACAAGTAGAAATCATTTAAAAATTTACTGTAGAAAAAGACTAAAAATAGCATGAAAAATGCTTCATGATCTACTATGAAATGAGAACAAAACAGCAGTTTAAAACAGCATAACCAGAACAATCCATTTCTGCAAAATAAATACTTACATACTTAAAAAGCAAAGTAGAAGGAAACACATCAAAATGTTAAAAGAGGACATAGCTAGATCATAGGCATATAGATTACTTCTAGTTTCTTTTTTGCTCATTTTTATTTTTTCAAGTTACATTTAGTGTATATTACTTTTATTCCAAAATTTATAATAAAAATTAAAACTGTAAAAATATT
>SJYQ01004929.1:0-21191 GCA_006410935.1 Redunca redunca
CTGCTGCTGAGTCGCTTCAGTCGTGTCCAACTCTGTGCGACCCCAGAGACGGCAGCCCGCCAGGCTCTCCCATCCCTGGGATTCTCCAGGCAAGAACACTGGAGTGGGTTGCCATTTCCTTCTCCAGTGCGTGAAAGTGAAAAGTGAAAGAGAAGTTGCTCAGTCGTGTCTGACTCTTAGCGACCCCATGGACTGCAGCCTACCAGGCTCCTCTGTCCATGGGATTTTCCAGGCAAGGGTACTGGAGTGGGTTGGAAATATAATAGCGTAACCAAAATGTAAATATAAAGTGAAAGTGAAGTCGCTCAGTCGTGTCCCACTCTTTGCGACCCCCTGGACTGTAGCCTATCAGGCTCCTCAGTCCATGGAATTTTCCAGGCAAGAGTGGGTTGCCATTTCCTTCTCCACGGATCTTTCTGACCGAGGGATCGAACCCGATTCCATCTCCCGCATTGCGGACAGACAGAATTAAATGTTTGAGTGTATGCAGTCAAAGAATTCCTATTTGGTAGTTAAACTACAGGAAAGAACTCTGTGGCCTGGGAAGCAGAGATTTCATTCAAGACCTTTGTTCTGCTGACCGGGTGTTATCTCTCTAGGCCTCAGCTTTGTCATTTAAGAGAATTTCATAGAATCAGAGTTTTCCAAACTGTTTTCCCTTAACACTCTTCTGAATCCATTAATACTCTTACAGCCTACAGAGTTCTGTAGCAAATAACATGGGAGCGTGCATGTCCTGTACCTTGCTGCTCAGTCGTGTCCGAATCTTTGCAACCCCTTGGACTGTGGCCCGCCAGGCTCCTCTGTGCTTAGGGACTCTCCAGGCAAGAATACTGGAGTGGGTTGCCATGCCCTCCTCCAGGGGATCTTCCCACCCCACGGATCAAACCTGTTTCTTCTGCATTGCAGGCAGATCCTTTACCTTATGAGCCACCAGGCATGCTCAGTGTGGAAGAACATTGGTTTAAATCAGGCTTAACTTTTCATTTGCTTTTAACCACAAGACTTCTTAGAACCACAAGACTCCTAGACCTACTGTACTAATACACACATAAACTTCCAGAGTGGAAGCTTCCAGGGAAAGGTTATCGAAGCATTTCTCAAACTTACGTGGCCAGAGGGCGACTTTTGTCATGGCCAACACATTTCCGTCTCCTGGACTATACTTACATGGAATACCCATTTGAAAATTACTGTAGTTGAGCAGAGTCCCCTTTCATCTCTAAAACTTCCTACATTATATGCTTCTGTGGCCTTCAGCTTAAGCTTGCTAGAGCATGAAGGTCAAATCCCAACTCACTAGACCAAAAGGCTTCTATTTGCCTTAAGGACTGTAACAAGGATTCACAAAGGTTACTGTGAGCTTTAATGTATTAATTTATGACAGAAGGGCATCTTCTTTTTTCTGGCCTTTTGATGCTTCTCTATAACTATAATTATGGTTAAGTTACTGATCTTACTAAGAGTGGCATTATAAAGTTTTGACAGGTAAAGACTTGTTGATAATGGCATTGTTTTTACTATGATTACCCTTTCAAGTACATATTTTTTGGAGAAGGCAATAGCACCCCACTCCAGTACTTTTGCCTGGAAAATCCCATGGATGGAGGAGCCTGGTAGGCTGCAGTCCATGGGGGTCACTAACAGTTGGACACGACTTCACTTTCACTTTCATGCATTGGAGAAGGAAATGGCAACCTACTCCAGTGTTCTTGCCTGGAGAATCCCAGGGACGGAGGAGCCTGGTGGGCTGCCGTCTGTGGAGTCCAACAGAGTCAGACACGAGTGAAGTGACTCAGCAGCAGCAGCAGTACGTATTCTTAAAAACTATGAAATGTGACAAAAACCACGTGAAATGTACTTAATAGGCAAATAATTTTAAGAGCTAGATCTCTGGAAAAAGTTAAAGGTTACAGTGTAAATTCTCAGACAGTTATTTCTAAATTGCTTAGGAACAAGATGTAAGTGTTGAATACAGGCTGCAATTCTTTTGCTAAATTCCATCAGATGTCAGTCGCACACAACTAGTATGGCTGCTTTTGTCTATTCTTTGTTAGTTTGTTAGGGGTGAGTACTGGTAATACGTTCATGTGCTCTTTTGTTTGAGGGGATGAAGCACAGTGCGTTTAATATGCAGGCCGTAATTTTTGTAAGTTCTCTTTCTGAGAAGAAACTCTTAAGTAGAAGTAGTAGTTGTTGTTCACTCGCTCAGTCAAGTCTGTCTCTTTGTGACCCCAAGGACTGCATTGTAGCACAACAGACTTTCCTGTCCTTCAGTATGTCCCAGAATTTGCTCAAACTCATGTCCCTTGAGTCAGTGAAGCCATCCAACCATTTCATCCTCTGTTGTCCCCTTCTTTTGCTGCCTTCAGTCTTTCCCAGCATTAGGATCTTTTCCAGCGAATCAGCTCTTCGCATCAGGTGGCCAAAGTATTGGAGCTTCAGCTTCAACATTAGTCCTTCCGATGAATATTCAGGTCTGATTTCCTTTATGATTGACTGGTTTGATCTCCGTGTAGTCCCAGGGACTCAAGAGTCTTCTCTGGCACCATAGTTCGAAAGCATCAGTTCTTCAGCATTCAGCCTTCTCTGGTCCAACTCTCACATCCATACATGACTACTGGATAAACTATAGCTTTGACTAGACGGACCTTTGTTGGCAAAGTGATATCTCTGCTTTTTAATGCATTATCTGGATTTCTCATAGATATTCTTTCAAGGAGCAAGCATCTTTTAATTTCGTGGCTGCAGTCACTGTCCACAGTGATTTTAGAGACCAAGAAAATAAAGTCTGTCACTGTTTCCACTTTTTCCCCATCTGTTTGCCATGAAGTGATGGAACCAGATGCCATGATCTTAGTTTTTTGAATGTTGAGTTTTAAGCCAGCTTTTGCACTTTTCGTCTTTTACCTTCGTCAAGAGGCTTTTATTTTTAGTTCCTCTTCTCTTTCTGCCATTAGGGTGGTGTCATCTGCTTATCTGAAGTTATTGATATTTCTCTCCACAATCTTGATCCAGCTTGTGATTCCTCCAGCCCGGCATTTCTCATGATGTACTCTGCATGTAAATTAAATAAGCAGGGTGACAAAATACAGCCTTGACGTGCTCCTTTCCCAATTTGGAACCAGTCTGTTGTTCCATATCCGGTTCTGACTGTTGCTTCTTGACCTGCATACAGATTTCTCAGCAGTTTAGTAAGGCGGTCTGGTATTCCCATCTCTTTAAGAATTTTCCACAGTTTGTTGTGATCCACACAGTCAAAAGCTTTAGTAGTCAATGAAGCAGATGTTTTGGGGAATTCGCTTGCATTTTCTGTGATCCAGCAGATGTTGGCAATTTGATCTCTGGTTCCTCTACCTTTTCTAAATCCAGCCTTTACATCTGCAAGTTCTTGGTTTACGTACTGTTGAAGTATGGACTGCTATTTTTGTGTGCAGCTTTTATTGAAAATGTATTATATGCAAGTGAGTACTTTTGATCCCCTTCACCAAATTGGGATTTCCCTTCTTGTATTGTGTTTACCTCCCCTTCCCCAAGATATCCAAGCCTGAAGCCTCAATGACTATTCATTGTATAGGTCAAAGATATAGTAAGTATCTCACTTACCAAGAAAAAATTTACATGTAATAACGTGCACTCCTTTTATGTGTACGTTACATACATACTCATGTAACCACCACCACAATCAAGATTTGGAACATGTCACCCATCACTCAGGCCTGTAATGTTATGTCTTTGTTCTCTTTGAATTTCTCCCTGTTTCTACATGTGTGAATCATAACTATTAAGTTCTAGCTCAAGCGCCACTTTGTGAATCTTTTTTGCCTTCTGACTTTCGGATTTACATTTCTTTGAACATTTTTTTCTATCCTTCATGATGGCAAAACCAATGGCATGCTCAGGGTAAGCACTTATATTTGTTGACCAAATGGATAAGTGTGGTATTTCTCAAACTTGATTAAATAATTCTTATATCATCTTCAAACTTTTGACCCATGTCTGCATACATCCTGTATTTGTTGTGCTGTTCATTCATTAAGTCTGTCTGACTCTTTGTGACCCCGTGGACGGCAGCATGCCAGGCTTCTTGTCCTCCACTATTTGTTCAAATTCATGTCTGTTGAGTCAGTGATACCTACTAACCATCTCATCCTCTGCCACCCTCTTCTCCTTTTGCCTTCAGGCTTTTCCAGCATCCAGGTCTTTTCCAGTGAGTCAGTTGTTTGCATCAAAAGGCCAGAGTATTGGAGCTTCAACATCATCCCTTCCAGTGAATACTTTCTGTATACTTATTTCATATTTATCAGGGAATTATTAACATAATTTTTAAAGGAAACTTGAAGTAACCACCATAAATAAAAAACAGGTATCTGAGACATCCTGAAGTAGTCAGAGGAGCTGAAAAAGAAGGAAGGGAGAATGACTTCCTCACCTGATTCGGTGTCACTCCCTGACCTTGGGCACCATAAAATCTCCCTTCTGATTGGTGGGCAGAAATGGGGAGATACTGGATTAAGGGCCTGAGAATCCCTTAGAATTTTATTGGTAAAAGAGTTGGGAAATAAAACCTCAATTGCAAGTTAAAAGGTGCACTTAGTTTTGTCTTTGTATTGTGTTTTTAAAGTTAATCGTGATCATACTTGAATTAGATGTCAGTTTCCTTCAAAAATGTCTTTATGTTAATAACGTTAATTTTATAAATAAAATACCTTTTTGTTAATATGGTACATTAGCTTTAGGATAAACCTTTGAATAGAGAGAGATCTCAATTTAAAACCAGTTAAAGCCCTTTATGGTGCCTCCTTAGTAGCTCAGTGGTAAAGAATCTGCCTGCTAATACAGGAAACATGGGTTCTATCCCTGGTTCAGGAGATTCCCTGGAGAAGAAAATGGCAACCAACTCCAGTATTCATGCCTGGGAAATCCCACAGACAGAGGAGCCTGGTAGGCTACAGTCCATGGGGTCGCAAAAGAGCTGGACACCACTTAGCAACTAAACACCACCACCACCTTGAAGGCGTTTTACACGACGAACTGATGGCTGTTGACTGAGGAGTGATGAGATGTTAATAATGTGTCTCTCTGGCAAAACTCCTGTAAGAACAGATGAGAGAATAAACTTGCGCTAGTCTGCTGTCTCCTCTGCTGCTCTCTCTCGTTGGCTTTCTTGTCTGAGCTGTAGCTTTATATTTCCATCCCGCAGAAGACATTTCCAGCCTCCTTTCTTCTGAGGTAATGAGAAAGTCTCCTCTTGTATGGAGTTTTACATGAAGAGGCGAGGAAAGGGATTCCCTGCTCTTGCTCTGTAGAATACACTGTGCACCTCAGCTAGGTGAGGTTAGGTACTGGCATAGATGTGTGTGATGCGCTCAGTGTTTCAGCTGCCAGTGTTTTGTGTTCATGAACAACGAATTCAGGTGAACAGACTTATTTAGTTTGGTACTACTGCTTTCCGAAAACTAATTTACCTGCCTGGTGATGCTAGGTTTATCAGAACAATAACTTGGTGCTCAGTCAGGGGTCAGATTACTGTTAACCCAAAGTTCTGGAGTACAACGTCAATTTGAAAATAAGCACTGTGGGTGAATATTTTTATTTCATAAAAGAGCCTTTACCCAAGCAGGAAGTTTCTTTTCTGTGTCTAAACTATAAAATTAAGCAGCATAATAGAAGCAGTGCAGATAAACTGTGATTTAAGAGTGGCAGCTGACTATAGTCTGAAAAACTGCAAAAGCACACCAGGCTTGGTCCTTTGCATTATATACATAAACTCCATTATACATGTAAACTCCATTGTACACTTACATTTCCTACATTTCCAGGTGGTTTTGTTTGTGCTGTTATATTATGAAAGGTACTGTGAAATATCAGCCAAGCTACCTTCAACTCTCAAGATACGTGTTACTGCCATCAGTCATATTCTCCAGATGGCTAGAGTTTTGGTTATTTTGGTTTTATTTATTCATTTTTTGGCTGCATTGCATAGCATGCAGCATCTTAGTTCCCCAAGCAGCGATCAATCTGTGCCCCTTGCAGTGGAAGTACAGAGTCCTAATCACTGGGCCGCCAGGGAATTCCCTGGGATTTTGTATGTTTTTATACCACAAATGCCACCCCAGTCTGCAGTTAGACTTTTTGCTTATATTCAGCATGATGATGAGTTATCACTTGACCCAGTGGCTTTTCATACATGCTTATGTCTTATAGTGTGTCTCAGTTTTTTGTATTTATTTCTATTTTTATATTGAAGTAGTGTTGATGTACAATATTATACAAGTTACAGGTGCATGATATAGTGAACCACAATTTTTAAAAGTTATATTCCATTTATAGTTATTTAAAAATATTTAATATATTCTATGTATTGTACAATAAATCCTTGTTGATTATGCCATACATACTAGCTTGTACCTCTTAAATTTCCTGCCTCTTCCTGTATTGCCACTCCCCTCCTCCTCTCCCAACTGGTATCCATTAGTTCTCTGTTATCTGTGAGTTGACTTCTTTTTTGCTATATTCATTAGTTTGTTGTGTTTTATAGATTCCACATGTAAGTGCTACATAGAACTGTCTTTCTGTGACTTGTTTCACTTAGCCCAGCACCCTCCAAATCCATCCATGTTGCTGCATATGGTAAAACTTCATTCTTTTTTATGGCTGAGTAATACTCCACTGTGTATATATACCACATCTTCTTTAACCAGGGCTTCCCTAGTGACTCAGGTGGTAGAAAGTCTGTCTATAATGCAGGAGACATGGGTTCTATTCCTAGATGGGAAAGATCCCCTGAAGAAGGTAATGGCTACTCACTTCAGTATTCTTGCCTGGAGAATTCCATGGACAGAAGAACCTTTCAGGTTACAGTCCATGGGGTCACAAACAGTCAGACATGACTGAGCAAATAACACTTTTCTTTCTTCTTTAACCATTCACCTGTTGATGAATACTTAGGTTGCTTCCATATCTTGGCAATTGTAAATGCTGTTATGAACATTGGGGTACATGTATCTTTTTGAATTAGTGGTTTTGTTTTTTGAAGATATATACTCAGGAGTGGAATTGCTGGGTCATATGGAGCGACTGAACTGAACTGAACTGATGGTAGTTCTATTTTTAGTTTCTTGAGAACCCTCCATTCTATTGTCCATAGTGGCCGCACAAATTTACAGTGCCACCAGCAATGAATAAGGGTTCCCTTTTCTCCATATCCTCACCAGTGTTTATTATTTGTGTTCTTTTTGATGAAAGTGATTTTTACAGGAGTGAAGTGATAATCTCATTGTGGTTTTGATCTTCATTTCCCTGATGATTAGCAGTGTTGAACATCTTTTCATGTGCCGGTCGACCATCTGCATTTCCTTTTTGGAAAAATGTCTGTTCAGTTCTTCTGCCGATGTTTTAACTGTGTTGTTTTCTTGATGTCATACGAGCTGTTTATATGTGTTGGATATTAACTCCTTATCAGGCATATCGTTTACAAATAATTTCTCCCAGTCCGTAGTTTGTCTTCATTTTGTGGATGGTTTCCTTTGCTGTGCAAAAGCTTTTCAGTTTCATTAGGTCCCATTTGTTTATTTTTGCTTTTGCTTCTTTTGCTTTAGGAGACAGATGCAAAAAAAAATTTCTACAGTTTATGCCAAGAATGTCCTGCCTAGGTTCTCCTCTAGGAGTCTTATGGTTTCCAGTCTTACATTTAGGTCTTTAACCCATTTTGAGTTTATTTTTTATATATGGTGTTAAGAGAATGTTCTAATTTTTTTTCTTTTCCATATAGCTGTCCAGTTTCCCAAATACCACTTCTTGAAAAGATTGTCTTTTCTCCATTGTATGTTATTGCTTCTTTTGTTATAGATTAATTGACTATAAATGCATAGGTTTATTTCTGGGCTCTTAGTTCCGTTCCATTGATCTAGGTGTCTACTTTATACCAGTAATATACTGTTTTGATGACTGTATCTTTGTAGTATAGTATAAAGTCAGGGAGCATGATTCCTCTAGCTCAGTTCTTTCCCAAGACTATTGTGGCTATTCAAGGTCGTCTGTGTATCCATACAAACTTTAAAATTATTTGCTTTAGTTCTGTAAAAAATGCCATTGGTATTGTGACAGGGATTGCATTGACTCTATAGATTGCCTTGGGTAATAAGGTCATTTAATGATGTTAACAGTGTGTCTCCTGACAGATTTTTTTAACTCTTAAAAAAGTTTTAAAGTTTCCTGACAGATTTTTCTCCTGAGGAAAAACCCACTCCTGAGGCAACCCACTCCAATATTCTTGCCTGGAGAATCCCATAGTACTTTCTTTAAAGTTAAAATGTCTGTCTTTTTGGAATAAATATAAATATTTAAGTAACTTCCATATTGTAAACCACAGTTCCATAAGTGTTACCACCAAATTTAGTCAAGAGTTCACCTGAATGAGGGGTCCTAGCAACATTTTTTTAAATGGCAACTGGCATTTTACTGGAAATCTGTTTTCAAAGCACTATTCTCCAAGCCTACCTGATTCTGTAATTTGAGGCTGCCTATTTTATGTGACCTAATAACTACTTTTTAAAATGTCCTAAGTTAATAGAGGTTGTGATTTTAAAAAGGAATTTATTAATTTTAGAATAAACTTTAGTTTTCTGTTGCTACATAACATTATCTCAAAATGTAGTGATTTAAAAGAATAATATAAATCTCAGGAGGCATAAGGGAATGACTTGTGTCTGAGGTTCTGGCTTGAGAACCAGTCATTTAAAGGTTTGCAGTCATCTAAAGCTTTAATTGGCCTTCCAAAGTGGTTCAGCCACATACTGGGAAGTTCTTTTTGCTTGTTGAAGGGAAGCCTCAGTTCTTCCCCACGGTGGCCTCCCCACAGGGCTGCTTGAATGTCCTCTTGGCATAAAGGTCAGCCTGCCCCAGAATAAGTGATCCAAGAGACATCAAGGCAGAAGCCTGAGTGTCTTTTATGGCCTGATTTTTCACTTCTGCAGCATTCTATTTATTGTTCATACAGGCCAGCAGTGCTTGAAGATCGTTGGGGCCATGTTGGAAGCTGGCTTGTAAAGCTAGTGTGTGAATATGTTGCTGAGTGATAAGTGGTACATGCTTACTTTTAGATGGCTGTGCTTTTAGAACGAACACTCAAAAATTAACTTTAAATGCTACTTGAAGATTACTAAACAGAGCAAGTACTTTATCAACAAAATTCTTAGTCTCCGTGGTTCTTTGGTAATGATGGGATGACCCTAGGCTCACGTGTAACACTGAAGATACAGAGTCTGTTCATTTTGATTTTCTTATTTCTTATGAGATTAAGGGGTAAAAATGCCACATACCACATAGCTGCTGTTTGATGTTCTTCTGGGATGTTATTCATTCATGTACCTTTTTAAAACTTAAGCTTATTTAATGCCACAAAGAGGGAATAAGTCATATGATTTTAAAAGTATTTAAAAAGTATACAGTGAAAAGTCTTCCTCTCCCTGGCCCCCATCCACCCAAGTTCCTATGTGACCTCCAGGAAATAATCAGCTTTACTATTTTCTTATATGTTCTTTCAAAGCTATGTCAAATGTATGCAGATTATTTGAATATATATTTCCCATTGGTGTGTGTGCATGTGTATAAATTGAAGCATTCTATATAAACAGGTTTTCCTGGTGGCTCAAACAGTAAAGATTCCGCCTATAATGTGTTTTTCTGTTCTAACCAAGTCTTGGTAGTTTTTGAGTGACAACAGAACAGATAGGACTGGAGTGCATTTCCTGTTAAGTATATTTGTAGCAGGGCACTTCCCAGGTAACTCAAGTGACTCCTGCCAATTCAGGAGAAATAAAAGACCCAGGTTTGATCCCTGGGTTGGGAAGATCCCCTGAAGAAGGAAATGGCAACCCACTCCAATATTCTTGCCTGGAGAATCCCATTGACAGAGGAGCCTAGCGGGCTGTAGTCCATGGGGTTGCAAAGAGTCAGCCATGACTGAGCAACCAAGTGCATTCTGTAAACACTATCTATTCTGCACTTTGATTTTTTTACTTGATATATTTTGGGAACATTTTCTAAATCAATTAGACTTATTCTTTTTACCACTTGAGTATATTCTACTATCATTCAGTTTTTAATATTTATTCGTTATTTACTATAGGTCAAGCATTGCTCGGAGCTGGCAATGGAAAAGCTAAAATGATAGGTAAAGACTGTACTAAAGGGATTAACATCCCTGGGAGTCACAGTTTAATTACAGCGAAACAAAGTAAGTTCTATAACAGAGGAGATACAGTGTGTAGTTGGAGTCCACAGGAAGGAATTGTGTATTTGAGTGTTGGAGAGATGTAACGGTCAGGGAAGACTTTCCAAAGGGGGTAAAATCTGAGGCCTGAAGAATAGTAGGTACTAGCCAGGTTAAGTTGTGATTCAGTGTTTCAGGCAGAAGGAGTTTTTTAAAAAGATGTTGTAACATATTACAAAGCTAGAGTAATCAAAACAGTGTGATACTGGCATAAAGACAGACTGGAAACCAGTGGAATAGAATAGAAACCCTCGAAATAAACCTTGGTCAGATGATCTTTAGAGAAAAAGAGAAAAATTGTTTAATTGGTATAGAGTTGCAGTTATGCAAGATGAAAAATTTTGAAGATAAATTGCACAGTTCAAATATTCTTAACAACACTAAACTGTACCCTTAAAAATTGTTACAATGATAAATTTTATGCATTTTTACCACAATTGAAAAAATGACATTAAGCTTTTTGAAATGTTGCATAGGTGCATTTTTAAATACTATACTGTAATGTAAGCCATGTTTCCAGATATCAACAAATGATGCTGATTAAAGAATGAGCCAGGTCAGAAGGGTTAGATCAGAAGGTATCGTGTAGTCATAGCATTTTGAATATAGTTTGATAGAAAAATTTTAGGTGATGAAAAGGTGCACATGACCTATCCAGAGAAGAAATATTATATTGTAAAACCACCAAGGTGGGAGGGAGCAAGTCTTGAACAGTTGACTAGTGTTAAAGAAAAAATATTCAATGATACTTGTTAAAATGGTAAGGCCAGCTTTATTCAGGGTCATCATCATAGATATGGGGACAACTGCAGTAAGATTTGGGGCTTCCCAGTGGCACTAGTGGTAAAGAACCTACCTGCCAATGCCGGAGACATCACAGACACGGGTCCTGTCCCTGGGTCAGGCAGATCCCCTGGAGGAGGAAATGGCAACCTCCTCCAGTGTTCTTGCCTGGGAAATCCCTTGGACAGGGGAGCCTGGCGGGCTACAGTCCATACCCTCACAAAGAATCAGACACAACTGTAGTGACTTAGCACATAGGCAGTGGGATTTTACAGTGAAGGAGAGAAATTGGCTTCACCTCTCAGCGTGGGCACGTGGGACTTTATGGCTGAGGAGTAGCTGGAGGTCATGGAATGGAAAACCTCTCTTAAGAGAAAACATGAAAAGAGGGGTTACTTTCGCTATGTTGAATTTTTTTAGGATATCAGTCCAATACAAGAACCCTGTTAAGCACTGCTATTATTATTATTCTCTGAACATCTTTTTTTTTTTTTTACTTTACTATTGAAGTAGAACAGCAGTGGCATATTCCCAATCACACAAGCTAACAGGCTTCTTGCTGCAGACTGACCAGGATGACCAGCAGTTGGTGTTGAGGATCTTGATCAGTATTTAGGGTGATCAGTTATTGAGGGTGAAAGAGATTCCGGTTAAACTGACATAGCAGTCAAGAACTACATTTTCCAAGAGCAGGCACAGATGGGCCTAGGAGAAGCTTCCGAACCCTGACCAAAGTTTGGTCAAGCGAAGAATCCTTGTCACTAGGTTTTGCTTATCTAGAATAGAAATATAAATTATCAGGTTGAAAGAATGGGTCTAGTTTACGAAAAGACTTTAGTCATATGAGTAAGAGCTTGCATTTAGTTTCTAAGTGATTAAATGTCACAATTGTAGCAGTGATAAGAGTACTTCCTGCATGCTGAGTGAGTACTGGACTGAAGTGCTTTTCGTGGTTTATAAACTTGTTTTTCTAAGCTTCCAGGAGGGAGTAATATATGTACTGAAACCGTGTTTTGCTGTGTAATATTAATTGGCTCTTAGAAAGCTGAAGGTTGGGGCTCTTCCCTGGTGTTCCAGTGGCTAAGATGCCATGCTCCCAGTGCAGGGGACCCAGGTTCAGTCCCTGGTCGGGGAACTAGATCCCACATGCTGCAACTAAGTCCTGGTGCAGCCAAATAAATAAATACATTAAAAAAAAAAAAAGAAAGCTGAAGGTAGTGAAAAGTAGTTATTGTAATAGTCCAGGTGAAAACTATTCAGGAGCCATGCATGGCTAAAAGGCCATTCTGAAAAGTACCGTCTACCACAGTCATCTTCAGCTGAAGAAAGAAAAAAAGCTGAATTTGTTGATAGATTTGCATATAAGGATAGGGAATAAAGCCAAAGCTTGAGCTTGTGTGATTGAGATGATGATGCTGTTTTACTTCAGTAGTAAAGTAAAAAAAAAGTGTTCAGAGAATAATAATAGCAGGGCTTGACAGGGTTCTTGTATTGGAGTGATATCCTAAAAAAATTCAATATAATGAAACTGAAAGTAAGGAGAGTCTAGTAATAATAATAGTGGTTGATAATTTTATCAGTGCTTTGGAGGATACTTAGTTTTTGAAAGTGAAATGAAAGTGAAAGTTGCTCAGTCGTGTTCGACTGTTTGCGACCCCATAGACTATACAGTCCAGAATACTGGAGTGGGTAGGCTTTCCCTTCTCCAGGGTATCTTCCCAGTCCAGGGATCAAACCCAGCTCTTCCGCATCGCAGGCGGATTCTTTACCAGCTGAGCCACAAGGGAAATTTTTGTGAAGAGACTCTGCATAAAGATCAAGCAATATCTTATCTTGGCTCTGATTCTATTTAGGGCTTCAGAATTTACCAAAGTATTTAGAGTTAATTCTCTTGCTGAGTGGTAATACCTCCGCAAGTTTTTGTTCTTTCATATATGTTATTAGTACTGTTGTTCTGTTTTTATGTCAACCTTAAAACATAAAAGGGAATAAATATTGGAAGAGGTGTAGAGGCAAGGCAAATCTGCTGTAGGTAGTACCTCATTTTTCTCTGTGAAGTGCCTTGGTATCCTTCAGATTAATTTTAGTCTCTTTCCTTTACTGATGAGGGATTTAATACCTGCAAGGCTACTTACTATCTAGCACCATTCTTTCATAGCTTTGAGCAAACAGATGTGCACAGACACACAAAACACAAGAGCCTTTTCGTAAATCCCTGTATGTAAAATTATTAGTTGGCACCTCGTGCCTGTGTAATATTTTGATCCTATCCTTCATATGCATAGGCATATGTTAAATTTGCATCTTAATGAGTGTGTGTTTTACTCTTCATGATTATACTTTTGGAACAGTTTCAATAAAATTCACAAAGGAAAATAAACCTTACTGCATAGGATTTTTTCCGGTTGGGAAAAAAATGATATCTTTTTTTACAGGCTATAATATTTGTTTACTGATACTCATGTAAGTTTAAATACATTACAGAAAAATTTGTTTAGTATGTACAGTTTAGTGTTTTTATGTTAATTTGTATGGAAACCAATCTAGTTTAAAGTTGAATTGTAAAGTTAATTACTGGCATATTGTTCACTAACTTTTAATGCTGAGAACATTCTTATTAAATTACTAACTTAAAAAAATTAAATTTTATTTGAAATAATCGATTAACTTAGTATGATGGATTTAATTGTACTGTAAAGATTATTGAGGTGTTCATCTTGTTTCACATCTTTCTTTTAAATTGTTGTGAATAGCTACTCATTTTTATCATTATTGTTCTCATATATAAAAAAACAAGCAATGTTTTCTTGTGTGCATTCTAAGTCGCTTCAGTCTTGTCTGCCTCTTTGTGACCCTATGGACTATAGCCTGCCAGCCCCCTCTATCCATGAGATTCTCCAGATAAGAATACTAGCGTGGATTGCCATGCCCACAAGGTGATCTTCCCGACCCAGGGATGAAACCTGCCTCTCTTATGTCTTCTGCCTTGGCAAGTGTATTATTCTGATATTTACCCTCAGGCTGACTTACCATTGCCACCTAAAAAATTACTATTTCTTCCTCTCTTCCATCCCCATCAATAGAGAAATCCAGCAGACTTTAATATTAGCAAATGCTAAACGTTAAAAGGGTGTATTTTTTAAAAAGCAAACAATAAGTCCCCAGAGCAAAATTTGGTTGTTTGAGATTCTGTTTTGAATTATCAACACAACCATTTCTTTTTTATAGATATGTTTAGTACAAATATGATATGACTAAACTAGAATAGGATAGATCATTGGATTGTCAGCGATGCCCACAGGTTTCAAGGAAATGTGAGAAATTTCTCTGAAATACTTATTTTCTAGCATTTTGAACTAGCATTTTATTCCCTTACTTAACAGCCCTTAAAGGACTTACATCTCCCTTTCCCAAAAGAGAACCAAAATAAATGTGTTTACTGGGTCTTATAAAGCATCCTTTCGGTGCTTAATTAATAGAGTTTATAAAATAGAACATACCTCTGATTCAGCAGAGTCCATCAGCCCTGAGTATCATTAACTTGGGGACAGCCACAGCTATACTGGTTTTGGACACAAAACTCAAACCTGTAGTACCTCTAAGATTTAATCCCAATTGAGAGTGTATTTTCACTTCTTAAAATTGTTTTCTCAGGCGAGTAGATTGTACATACCATGTATAGTTGTTGTACACACTATATAATGGTGCATATAGGTACATACATTTACTATATACTGTATTATAGTTCCTCTTCCATTGTAGTCATTTAATGAATTAAAATCACTGTTTTATAGGTAATAACCAAGACAAAACCCTTTTATATCAGAATTTATAGTCATTTAGCCTTGTAGTTTAATTTAACCCAAACACTGTCAAGATCAAGCAGTGAGCTAGGTTAGAGTATTCAGAGTGGAGCTTTAGTCCTTGTGCTTAAGTCAAGGTCTAGAAGGAACAACAGAGGTACTATTATTATATTACATTATTATAGTTTTTTGTGTGTGTGTATGTTTTTTTAAGAAATAAGTGCAATAGGAAAAGAAAATATGTCTAAAAATGGGGGGAGTTTAAGAGTCAAGAAAGGCTAGATAGCCTGAACAGGCTTTTTAAAAAGAGAGGTTGGATATGCCAGGCAGAAGAATTAAGAGCTGTGATTACAAAGTAGTTCAGAGGGGAGGGGAATGGGAGGGGAGACATATGTATACCTAATGCCAATTCTGATTGACGTATGGCAGAAACCATACAGAAATTGGCAGAAATCACAATATTGTAAAATAATTGTAAAATGGTTAAAAAAAAAATTTCAGAAAGATAGTGATAGTGATTAAGGACCAGATCCAAGATTCAGCCTGCCAGAGTTCTTCCTGTTTGCTCCTTTTACTCTCTGTGGAACCTCAGACACCAGTGTTCATTTGTACATGGTTCCATGAACATACATGCCTCAAGGACTGGTTGTGAAGATTACATGAGGTAATTCATGGAGAAGAGCTTAGTGAAGTGCCTGCCACAGATTGGCAGTAATTAACTGCTAAGTCGGTGTCAGTTGCTATAATTATCTTCATCTTGAATACTCTGTGGGCCGTGTTTATTTCCAGATGTGCTTTGGGGGCAGGATGGGCATCTGTAACTCAAGGATATATGTTTAGTGGTCACTGTTATAGCTGTGTACAGAGTAATGCTCACAATAGAATCCCAGCTGCTCACGAATGGATCATTTTAAGTTGTAATATGTGCTCACAGTTTTCTATTTTCTGAGTTACTTTTCTTCACACTGCTTATGTGTCACAAAACTCACAGGATTTAAAGCTACAAGGAACTTTAAGATACCACTTTTATAGAATTCAAAGATGTTTTTAACAGATGTATACTTTTGTATACATCATTAAAAAAAGCAAAATTAAATCAAATTTGCCTATTTTCACTTTGATGGGATGCTGGGATTTTTCATATCTTAAAGTTTTAATTTTTATAGTTTTTACTGAAAGACTGAAAGCAAAAGTAAAAATATAACTAAACATACACATAAAGTATGCGGGCATGCTAAGCTGCTTCAGTCGTGTCCGACTCTTTGTGACCCTATGGATCGTAGCCCGCCAGGCTCCTCAGTCCATGGCGTTCTCCAGGCAAGAATACTGGAGTGGGTTGCCATGCCCATCTCCAGAGGATCTTCCCGACCCAGGGACTGAACCCGAGTCTCATGTCTCCTGCGTTGGCAGCTGTTTTCTTTACCACTAGTTGGACAGGGAATCCTGGTGTGCTGCAGTCCGTGGGGCCACAAAGAGTCAACATGCCTGACCTGAACTGAGCACCATTTGGGAAGCCCTGCATAAAGTATAGTAAGACTCTTTGCAAAATTTTCTTCAGAGATTGGTACCTAATTAACTTTTAAAGATTAGACCTGTAGGAGTATCATACTTAGTGGGTTTCCTTTCACAAGGGCTAGAATGGCATCTTCCACATTACGTAGTTATGCCTAATGAAAATGCTTAAACTGAGCTAATTTTTAAAATATAATTGGATATAGCATGTTTTTTTATAAGTATTCTTAGGGGAGTCTTTTAAGCCTTTTAAAGCATGTAATAGTTGTTATGGATATAGTCTGTTTGAAGGGAGTGCGTGTTGGTTACACTGGTTAAATAAATAGAACTGTAATTCTGCTCTTTTCTACAAAGCTTTTCTCAGAGAAATAAACCAAAATGGTTTGTGAACTGTGTTCACATTGACTGATTAATATATTTATTCAAAGCATTTGAGGGCCTAATGCATCAGCCACTTTTATGAGACTGCTGATACAACAGTGAACAAGGCCAGTAGGGTTCCTGGCCTTGTGACATTTGCATTCCAGTGAGGGAGGGTAGATGGAAACTAGCAAGCAGGACAATTTCAGATGGTAATCAGTGCTAGGGGAGTAACCATGTGATATTCTAGAGTGATTGTGGGCCCCGTGTGGGCCATGGAGAAAGGCTTCTCTGAGGGTTTGATATTACTTGGAGATAGGAAAGAATTTGCCACACACAGAGTTGACCTAAGAATTGCCAGGTGTGCAGAATAGCAAATACAAGATCCTCTGCAGTGCAAAACTTATTGCTGTGTTTGAGTTTAAATGTTCTTACAGTGATGCAATTTTAAAAGATCTCTGACTTCTCTGGATGTTGGATTATAGAGCTCAAGAATAGAAGTAGGATTCAGTGATGTGCTGGAGTTGACATCAACTGGTTAGAAGAATAGAAGAGGAAATAATAGAAGAGGCGGTTATATATTTAGGCTATACCATTTAAATGCTGTTTGAAACTATAGAGCTAGAGGAGATAACTCAGGAGAGAGAGAGAAGAGAGGAGAGCTCTTGATTGAGCCTTGAAGTATTTCAGCACTTAAAAATAATAATAGTAAAATAAAATTTCAATACAGCAAAGGAGCCAGCATAAGACTGAAAAAGACTCAGCTCCGACTTCTAGAGAAGTCAGAATGTACCTTGAGGGCTAAGAACAAGGTACTGAATACTGCTGAAAAGCTGATGAAGATGAAGGCCTAGAGAAGTGACCTTTATATGAGTGGTCATGAGAAGTGACCTTTGTATGAGGGGTCATGCATCGTCAGGCATTTTTTAAGTGGGCCAAGGAGTGAATAGGAGATAAGGAAATGAAGTAGTGACCACAGAGAAATTTTTCAACAAGTTTTGTAATAATAGAGAAAAAAGAAATGGGTTGGTAGCCAGAGAGCCTGTGAGGGTTCACGGGGAGGCTAAGGATTTTACTTTTTCACCCTGAGAGATTCCAGGGCTTGTCTGTAGCTGATGGAGAATGATCTCGGAGAGAAGGAGACACTGGTACTGAGTGGGGAGAGGAGGCCAATAAAGCAATTAGGGACAAGTATGGAGAAGGTAGACGAGGTGGAATCCAGAACACAGCCAAAGGAAGAGGATCCCTTGTTCCCAGGATTGGAGGGAAAGTGGAGAGTGTGGGTTTAAGTGGAGACAGGTTTGGAGATTTGTTGGAGGGAATATGAGAGTGTTCCTTTTTCTTCTGTTTTCTTACTTTGAAGCTCAGTCTTCAGCAATGATGGAGAAACAGTGGCATTAGAGCTTTAAGAAGAGAAGGTATGAAACAGTTGTGTCAAGCAGGTAAGGTTATGAGAGAAATGTAATGATTAGAAGAGCATGAGGTTGGTGTTTCTCAATTTAAGTGCAGTCCATCAGCTTGGTTGTGTAAGTTTTCCCCAGCGATGTTCTGTTGCTTGGGTTCAGGCGTAATTGAGCTCAACCAGGACTGGGATTTTGCCAGGTAAGTGTTAACAGGGGGAATGAGAGAGACACTTCACTCCATGGCCCTGAGTTAGGTTTGGGTATAAGAAGGAAAACAGTCTCCATGAGAGTGAAGAGTAGTGGTTTTGAGTTAGAACTCTAAAGCCAGATTGCTTACATGTAAATCTCTGGCTCTGGCAGTTAACTGTATCATGTGTATTTCTGTGCCTCAGTTTATCTCTTCATTGGACAGTAATAGTAAGAAGGACCTATACTTCAAAAGATCAGATATGGTTAAATGAATGAAAATATGAAAAGCATTTGAACAGTGCCTGCCATTTAGTGAAGCACAGGGGTGGTGGCTGAAAGGAGCTACCCCACGTCCAAGGTAAGGAGCAGCGGCTGTGCTTTGCTGGAGCTGCTGTGAAGAGATACCCCACGTCCAAGGTAAGAGAAACCCAAGTAAGACGGTGGGCACTGAGAGAGGGCATCAGAGGGCAGACAGACAGAAACCACAATCACAGACAACAGGCCAATCTGATCACATGGACCATGGCCTTGTCTAACTCAATGAAACTAAGCCATGCCGTGTGGGGCCACCCAAGACGGATGGGTCACAGTGGAGAGGTCTGACAGAATGTGGTCCACTGGAGAAGGGAATGGCAAACCACTTCAGCATTCTTGCCTTGAGAACCCCATGAACAGTAAGAAAAGGCAAAAAGGTAGGACACGGAAAGATGAACTCCCCAGGTTGGTAGGTGCCTAATATACTACTGGACATCAGTGGAGAAATAACTCCAGAAAGAATGAAGGTATGGAGCCAAAGCAAAAACAACACCCAGTTGTGGATGTGACTGCTGATAGAAGCAAGGTTCTGTGCTGTAAAGAGCAATATTTCATAGGAACCTGGAATGTTAGGGCAAATTGGAAGTGGTCAAACAGGAGATGACAAGAGTGAACATGACATTCTAGGAATCAGTAAACTAAGAGGGACTGGAATGGGTGAATTTAACTCAGATGACCATTATATCTACCACTGTGGGCAGGAATCCCTTAGAAGAAATGGAGTAGCCATCATAGTCAACAAAAGAGTCCAAAATGCAGTACTTGGATGCAATCTCAAAAATGACAGAATGATCTCTGTTCGTTTCCAAAGCAAACCATTCAATATCATGGTAATCCAAGTTTATGCCCCAACCAGTAATGCTGAAGAAAGGTGAAGTTGAACAGTTCTATGAAGACCTCCAAGACCTTCTAGAACTAACACCCAAAAAAGATGTCCTTTTCATTGTAGGGGACTGGAATGCAAAAGTAGAAAGTCAAGAAACACTTGGAGTAACAGGTAAATTTGGCCTTGGAGTACAGAATGAAGCAGGGCAAAGGCTAATAGAGTTCTGCCAAGAGAATGCACTGGTCATAGCAAACACCCTCTTCCAACAACACAAGAGAAGACTTTACACATGGACATCACCAGATGGTCAACACCAAAATCAGATTGATTATATTATTTGCAGCCAAGATGGAGAAGCTCTATACAGTCAGCGAAAACAAGATCGGGAGCTGACTGTGGCTCAGATTGTGAACTCCTTATTGACAAATTCAGACTGAAATTGAAGAAAATGGAGGAAACCACTAGACCATTCAGGTAAAACCTAAATCAAATCCCTTATGACTATACAGTGGAAGTGAGAAATAGATTTAAGGGACTAGATCTGATAGACAGAGTGCCTGATGAACTTCTGGATGGAGGTTCATGACATTGTACAGGAGACAGGAATCAAGACCATCCCCAAGAAAAAGAAATGCAAAAAAGCAAAATGGCTGTCTGAGGAGGCCTTATGAATAGCTGTGAAAAGAAGGAAAGCGAAAAGCAAAGGAGAAAAGGAAAGATATACCTGTTTGAATGAAGAGTTCCAAAGAATTGCAAGGAGAGATAAGAAAGCCTTCCTCAGCAATCAATGCAAAGAAATAGAGGAAAACAACAGAATGGGAAAGACTAGGGATCTCTTCAAGAAAATTAGAGATACCAAGGGAACATTTCATGCAAAGATGGGCTCAGTAAAGGACAGAAATGGTATGGATCTAACAGAAGCAGAAGATATTAAGAAGAGGTGGCAAGAACACACAGAAGAACTGTACAAAAAAGAGCTTCACTACCCAGATAATCATGATGGTGTGATCACTCACCTAGATCCAGACATCCTGGAATGTGAAGTCAAGTGGACCTTAGGAAGCATCACTACGAACAAAGCTAGTGGAGGTGATGGAATTCCAGTTGAGCTATTTCGAATCCTGAAAGATGATGCTGTGAAAGTGCTGCACTCAATATGCCAGCAAATGTGGAAAACTCAGCAGTGGCCACAGGACTGGAAAAGGTCAGTTTTCATTCCAATCCCAGAGAAATGCAATGCCAAAGAATGCTCAAACTACCGCACAATTGCACTCATCTCACATGCTAGTAAAGTAATGCTCAAAATTCTCCAAGCCAGGCTTCATTAATATGTGAACCGTGAACTTCCTGATGTTCAAGCTGGTTTTAGAAAAGGCAGAGGAACCAGAAATCAAATTGACAACATCTGCTGGATCATCAAAAAAGCAAGAGAGTTCCAGAAAAATATCTATTTCTGCTTCACTGACTATGCCAAAGCCTTTGACTGTGTGGATCACAAACTGAAAGAGATGGGAATACCAGACCACCTGACCTGCCTCTTGAGAAACCTGTATACAGGCCAGGAAGCAACAGTTAGAACTGGACATGGAACAACAGACTGGTTCCAAATAGGAAAAGGAGTACGTCAAGGCTGTATATTGTCACCCTGCTTATTTAACTTCTATGCAGAGTACATCATGAGAAACACTGGACTGGAAGAAACACAAGCTGGAATCAAGATTGCC